>JALHAQ010000071.1:0-443391 GCA_023838395.1 Holcopasites calliopsidis
TCTGTAAAATCATGTTCTGACAAATTCTTGGAAATGACGTCGCGGTCCAGGAATCGGTGAAACGAAACACCTCCTCGCGTATCATGTTCTCCTAATACAAATTGACGATTTCGAGCACGCGGGATTCCGTACAACCATGTTCTGGCAAATTCTTGGAAATGACGTCAAGTTCCAGGAATCGGTGAAACGAATGACCTCCTCGCGTATCATGATCTCCTGATACAAAATCGTGAATTTCGGACAGTCCATTTGCTGGAAATCGCCACTTTGTATTAGGAGAACATGATATGCGAGGAGGTCTTTCAATTCACCAATTCTTAGAATGTGACGTCATTTCCAAGAATTTCCCAGAACTTGCTTTTACGGAATCCCTTGTGCTCGAAATCGCCAATTTGTATCTGAAGAACGTGATATGCGATGAGGTATCTCTTACACTTATCTTATATGGGATTAGGAGAATTATTTACAAGACTCTCGCTTCGGAATTTTGCAACTATAGTTCCTCCCCGTTATCTCTCGCTTAAGGATTTGGAGTAGGCTTAGGGAGGAGTGGACAAAGACAATGCGTTAAACTTCTTTTATTCGAGATTTATTTAAAAACTTTGATATGTACCAACTACAGAAGTAATGATATAACTTAAATACTAATTATTTATAGCAGTGTTATTGTAACGAAAGGAGAGGGTACGCCCAGCTTCTTCCAATCTTTCTTTATCGTTGAGATTTATTTATTTCAATTGAAATACAATCGTATCGCACTTCCTACATACAACTTACGCCTATTTTAAATGCTACGCTAAACGAGCTAAATAGACCGTGGCTATTCCGAAATCAAAAAGAAAATAACTTCACCCGGGTGTGTGTCCTTTGTGTGTAAATGTGTAATACGTATACATATGCAAATAATTTTGTGCGGATGACAAAACAATATCCTGAGACGTTATCTCGTAGAAATATGTGGGGAAATAATTAAAAAGTCAAAGATTCAAAGGAGCTCTAACAATTATTACCTAATCTTCCTCCCAAAAGAAAAAGAAGCGGAGAAACTGTCTCGCAAATGCGACGAAACGAAGATTAAATATGAAAAGATGACTCGGATCGTCACTGACAGCAAAAAGAAAACGATAATCAAAGAATGGGAATTACTTAAACTGCGACAATGCATCGTAAGAGTTCCAATAGGCATCGATTTAGAAGGACAGTAGGTTTATCGAGTCTTAACTACGCGCTAACTCTACGTAACACTACGTTCAATAAATAGAAATAAATATCATGATTGTCGTGGAGGCCTCAAAACATCGTTCAGTCTACCTCTACATTGATATCAATTCTCGCCCACTATCGTGTCTCATCTTTCCCTCTCTATCGCAAACTGTTTCTGACACTGAGAGTTTCGTCGATCCCTGACAAAACGTCGTTATCGACCAATTAATCGCACAACCTTCCGGAAGATTAATTGGTCAATAAATTACATAATTATCTCGCGAATTTCAGATGAAATTCGATTGAATGTAATCCAGTCGTTCGATGGATGAGACGATCGAGAGCATCGAGAAGAGGATTGCCACTCCGATTTCGTCTCGACACGATTCCTACGTATGTTTCACGTCGCGTCTAAAGCTGTTCCGCATACGATTATAAGCCCCTGGACACGGTCAACCACCCTTACAGATCCTCGAGCGGACGGACCTTGAAGCGCGATTCAAAAGATACATATAAGTGGATTGTGTTTGGGGTTGATCGACTCTCGGCGGGCATAATCGTACTTCAACGGATCGAAGTGATACTTCATACAGCGTTGCAGTCCATGAAGAGGGTTCTGCAGTCTTCACCGGTGCGGCCGCGTCGACCTGCTTCGTACAGCGCTTCGAAACCTACTCCGCTCTGCCTCTGAAGCAAGTAGCTCGTCGCGTACCTTGGGCGAAGTAACGAAAATCCATTTAGCGAGCTCGAACAAAACTCTTTAGTTATGGAAAACGCGTGGAAATGCAGATACTCACGATCCAAGTTGGCAGAAGATGGAAGATGTACCCTGAGCATCTGCAACACACTCAGCACTTGCTTCGCAAAGGGCTCTCTCAGCGCATCCACGCTGGCCCTCCTCCTCAGCACGACCAACGTTGCTGAAGGACTTGACCGATCTCATGTATCCCTGGAGAACGAGTTGCACGCATTTAGAAACGAAGCGAAGAAGAGAAACGCGATTCAGCGATCCGAGTTTTGGATCCTCGTTTACCTTCAACATGGAAATGGAAGCAACTGCAGCCTCGGAAACCGTGTCCCGTCTCCCCAAGGATCTGGCAGTCAAAGAGCGATGGGAGAACGAGGTCTTCAATGCATCCAGAAGATTCATCACTATGCTAATGAACTGTTCCAGAAGAGAATACAAGAATTGAATGCAATTGGCAGTTCTTTAATAAGGGATTGGCAGTGTAGAACTAATGGAATAATAGCATTCTACGCGAGGGAGGCTCAATTTCACTTCATTCTAGGCTCTCAACGCTTCGGCAAAGGTCTAAAATCTTTCAACTTGGTCCAGGGAGAGAAGAAACACTTGGCGTTGTATGATCCTTACCTAGGATAATTAATGTACCGAAGCGTCGAGGGACCGGAATGAAATCATCTCTTTACAATCTGCTTTCAATCACGTACTAACCTCGGAAGCGTTTTTAGCCATAACAGCAACCTGATCGGGATCTCTGCCCTGTCCTAGAAACGCGCCCAGCACCGCAGTCAAAATGCCCTAAACAACCGACACCAGCCATGTGCTCTAAGTTGACGTTCTCTCATGATTACGTATTTACAAAAGTAGAGTATGTGGAGTCTGTAATCGTTTTGCCCCAAGCAACAGACGAACAAAGGCCTGTTATGTTTCGGCAAACTACAGGAAACAACAGCAACGTACGCATTCATTCTCGTCGAAACTCGTTCAATTACATCGTTTAGAAAACGTGAAGACACGAGATGTCGTTTACGTGATCACGATCCACTTAATTACACAGACTTTCGTGGACCTCGTTAGCGGAAGCAGCCGCACGTGTCGACAAAGACAATCGTGTACGCTGCTGCGATTTCCTTTTCTCTGATAAGAATCGTGTACAAAGTCGGGGAACAGACTATTTTACAAGCGACAATTATATCTCACAGATGCGTTCTATAGAAAAGAAATGAAACAAGATATAAATGATCTCTTCTTCTTCTTCTTCGTCGTCGTCGTCGTCGTCGTCGTCGTCGTCGTCGTCGTCGTCGTCGTCGTCGTCAGTTCTGAACAATAAGAAGAGATTCTTATATCCATTTCATGTTCAGCGATGTACAAATCTACTGCATAGTGGCATTCACTAATTCTATAATAGCTAGACAACTGTACAGCGGTTCATGTGGTGTAGAATCTAGATAATTGTACAAGGTAGAACGATCGACCGAACGATTCCATGGTAAACGATCCACTGGAGACGATACGAAGGAAAAGAAACTTCATATTAGAAGAACGAGGAACAATGTTGACTAATCGGCAATCAGTAATTGTTCCCATGGAATGATTCTCTCGAGTCCGCGATGCGTTTGACCCAGATCGGTTCTCCCGGTACGGTGCAGTCAGTTCAGCTTGTGCGCTTTCGTTTCGCGACCCCGAATCGCGATGAAAGTCTCCTGAAACTCGTGCTTGTTCCACGGAACCGTTTCAGGTGACACCGTACATTGCTTTCTAAATCCGCCTACTAAATCGAAACAATATCGAAGAAGCTATCTGCAGACGATGCGTTTAACTTATAGCAGTACTGGACTCCAATCGATTGTTTTTCGAAGCGTGGAGGCCGTAATGACGACCGTAATTATTATGAACAGAGAGATTGCGCGTTACTAATTTCTACCTGCATGGGACTGCTCTGGTTGTCAACCTTGTCGATCCCATCGACAGGCTGCTGAGGACCTCCTAGAAAGGCGGTGAGCACGCGGAGACCGACCGAGAGCAAATTTGCCCAAGGGCTGGCCGGTGCTGCACCGTCGTCGATATCGTTCTTGCTTGGTCCTGCGATGCCGGCTGTTTGTCCTAGCAGCATCTGCATAAACATGCCCAACATGTTCGACCAGGAGAACCCTGTACTACCACCTTCCTGTTGGCGCCGAATAAAGTACGATTAACATTGTATTTCCGACGATTGAGAATACTTAATAATTATTGTTTGGATGCTTTAAAGCGGGTTTACCTGAATCTGATTGGTACTAATGTCGTCCAGGTCGTCGAGGGCTACCTTCTTCATTGCATTCGGCTTCTCCGCGAATTTTCTATCGTCTCTGACCTGCTGTTGGAACTGTTGCGGGTACTGAGGATGCTGTGGCAGCGAGGCTGCTTGTCCCAGGACAAGAGCCACCAAGCATAGCGACACGCATCGATAGTAATTCATTCTGTGAACGAAAATTACAATCGCACAAGGGGTTCATGACTCGTTCATGATTCGTTCAAGGGGCTGACGCATCTCATCGGATCATTCAAAATAAGAGGAAACAAGAGTCAACGACCGAATTAAGGATGGAAGGTGGCACACTCTTAATGCGCTCCAACCAAGCTTCGACCCACATCGTACCTTTGATTAAAAAATCATTTCTCCTCTCGCCACAAAAACGAAGAAGAAAGAAGGACGATAATAAAGTGTTAGAGGAATGGGTGATACTGTAATCGTGACCAACGACTGAATTAATCCATTGATATCGATGACCTTGATCTTGAACCAAGGAAAAAGGCAAACCATCGCGCTTACACAAAACGAATAAAGCGGAACACGCGTGCTACGTGAAGCGGAGGAAACGACATCAGGAAAGTGTGTCAGCACTAAGTAGCCCACTTCTCGATCGAAGTTACCGGTTTGTTGAACTCGCCAGGTACCGTTACTTGAAAACGCGGTCGTGACCTACTGTAGCCCTCCATCGTCCTCGGCTGCACCGACCGGCTATGCGGAGAAAAAAGGATAAAGCAGGAGCAGTGACGAGTAAGAGGGAATATCGTGGAAATTCGATCTCTCGAGGCGTCTGATGAAAAAGAAGAAGAAGAAGGTCGGGACGAATAATATGTTAAATAATTACACGTTCAAGAGCAGAACATGACGAAGACTGAATGCAACTGTAACAACTGTCCGGTGATTAAGGTTTCCATTTTCTACACTAGAAGAAGAAAAGCTCTAAGCTGTAAAGTTTCCTACATTCTGCAGGATAGAATCGTGACTGAAAATCAAATGGGGAAGACGGAGCGCGCCACGCCTCTCGAAAACGGTATCTATTGCGCCGGAAAAATCGCAGACGATTTCTAACAGTACGCGATGATACATACTAGTGCAAGGCAGTCTCGCTTAGTGGCCACTATTATTATCAGACACAACGAATGTGTTGTAAGAAAAAAAAATCCATTTGAAATTGGGCTTAAAAGTTTCTCGTATGCAGAGCCAATGAACTTTCTTTCTTGCAATTTCAATAGCTTCGACATCCAATAACGCAAGTATGAAAGCAAAACAACCTCCAAAAATCAGAACCTGAGGAAATTAGAAAAATGTTGAGACACTCTTACGTTACTCCGTGCGAATATGTTCCTTATTAAATTGCAAAGGAAGAAAAACAAACAAACAAAAGGAAGAAACGATGCAAGGGGCACGAGTGTACTAGACGAACTGTGTAGTCTACTCACTTCGTTATTTCCAGGTAGACTTCCTTGACACTGACTCTCAGTTCTGAAGATGAAATTCCTCGCGGGGTCTTCTATATAGCCTGCGTACTCACGTGGGGGGTAGATCGTACGGCCAATGACTACGTGCCTTTGACACTATTTTCAATGGAACTGACCAATCCTTCGACACACTGTTCGCCATCGTTCTCGAAGGTCTACTTTTCGAATACTTTTCGACGAGATTTTACAGTTTCGACGTTCCAGCTGCCTTTTATTTCAATCATACGCTCTCGCATAGAACAGCCCTCTGAACAACTCTGTCTTTTACCCCTTTCTCCTGTGGATCGAAATAGCGTTAATTGATTTTAGCTCGATTTAATTCTAATCCAAATGGAGAAATCCCATAAACTATAACTTCTGTTTACAATTTTTCTCAAAACTTTTAGGCATAGTGCAAACAATTAACTTACCTAAGGCCTGCAAGTATGGATGCAGAAACTATTTACATTACTTTCTGTCCAAATAATTCGTTATTGAACTACTTGAAATCATTGGGACTTCTCGAAATCTTTCTCCCACTTGGGAGAACATTCTTGCCAGGATTGCTCGCGCCTTCGGATTCTTAAAGGGCTCTCAGGGCAAACCAGTTATGAATCAGATATCGTACAAGAAGAAAAGTAGCCTGGATTGAATTTAAAACATTCTGTACAATTCCCTCCCTTTACCCATTCAAAGGTCTGTACCTGTAAAGAAAGACCTTCGTTTTTGTATCGAAAAAACATCGACTCAATCTAGTAAAGTTGTTAAAATATCCTGTTCACCTGTAACCGATATCCTACGATCAAGTCAATCGATCGGTGAATCGACCCATTCACTCGTCCACGGCACGGCCGGAGGCTTTCCTTTTCTTCTTGAAGGCCCATTTCGCGTTGCGTGCACCCTGGACTAGGCAATCACGATTCATCATAACTGTTTCAGTAGCGGGATGCTGGCGTAGTGTATCTTCTTATTAGGAGGATCACGCTAATCATCGGGTGTACAGGAACGACCAGCAATCCCTGAAGAGCAAAGATCGGTACTTCGGTGAACGCCCGCTTCGTCTTCGATTCCGCTTAAACAATCGTTTTCATTCAATTTTCGATTAACTGTACTGTCATCGAGATCAGAGTGATACGTATAAAGTACGCACTATGAATTTGTTTCAAAGTCGCAATACCAGTGGCTAATGATATTCCAGGTGTCTTAGATTTCGTTGAAGAATGTACTATACATATGCGTCGTAGATAGGTAGTAACATAACGGGATCGGGACACGACCTTCGATGGGCTGAGATGAACTGATTTTACCGTCAATCTATCGGAAGAATTGCTCCCTTTATTCCTTCCTGTTCCTTACGTTAACTGGGGCAAGTAGAAGGAAGACGTTCAGCGGAGTACCTGAAAAGAGTTGTACTTTTAGAGAAGCTTATACAGATACTAGATAGCCCGCTAAAAGTCCAACATTTTCACGGTCTTTCGTTATCTATAAATCATCGATCTTTGCCAATTACTATTACCGTAATTATCAGTATTCTTAATATATTTGTCAACATCAGCCCTCTTTCGTTCCGTGAACCGGGGCGTCTGGAAAGAATGCGATACTTCTCGTAACGGGAAATGTTTTGTGAATTCGTTAACGCGCTTAAAGTTCGAACGGGCTAGAACCTGCGACGAGGATACATACTCTGCTTCAATGTAAACCTGTTCTCTTCTATTTTAGCTAAACCTTGCCCCTGCCCTGCGCTCGAATAACATCATACCCGTTCCTCGTGAACGAACTTTCAGAAATGATCGGTGTTCCGGCATCTATAATAAAGCTACAAAGAATAGGAGATCGGGTCCGCTATCAGACCTCTACCACTGACACAGAAATGCAATGGCATACCAGCGAGCGCGAACCGGTCGTTACTGTTCGCCACTTCCTCCGCTTATTTTTCTTCCTAAACGGTTTACCGTGGCATGATTATCGTCATTCAACCATGAATTCAATCCTACGAATGATCACTGAACGTTAATGCCTCTGACTTCAATTACAAATGAAATCTTTTAGATTTATCTTGTACCTGTTCTCGCGGCCATCATGGGACTTTCTTCACAGCTAATCTCGATAATTACAACAGAATAATAATTCGATCGAGAGATCCAACCATTCAAAAGTGCATCGACGAATTCATTCAATACTTGTGCATAACCATTAGAATATATCTATTACAGCTATTTGACATACAAAGTATCGAGTAGCGGGATATTTTATCAGTGAAGGTTCGATTATTTGTACCCTGCCCCTCCTTTCCCTTCCGAGGTCGCACGCATACCATTCATTATTCACAGTTAATTCCATTCCAAGATAATTATTACATGACTTTGCTACTTGAAAATAAGAACAGAACAATCCATCTACTGTTCCAAATATAATCTTTCGACTTACTCTAATTGTCTGAACGAATTTTTGCAAAAGAAGAAGAGCAAAGGGGTCGTTCGCAAATTATATAAACCCTCGAATCGCAAGAATGCGCGCCATCTACCGCGCGAATAATTGGTAATCAACATGGCGTCAACGATCGAGATCCTAACCTCGTAGTTCATGACAGGCAATTTTCGGTGTTGTTCGGTTGACGATTTCAATACAAGTAGCGCGAACGATTGTTTGGCAAAATGGAATGTTTAATCGGGATACAATTTAAAGATTTCGTATTAGTCGCTGCTGACATGACTACGGCTCAATCTATCATGGTCATGAAAAACGGTGAGAAATTCTACTTGTATACCTGGATTACAACCTAAAAGCGGTTTAGAATACATTGTTCATTTCATTAAAATTTTTGTTCCGTGAATCGAAATTCGCCAATTAATCTCATATACAATCTAAATCCAACGGATTTATACACGTAGAATAATTTAAAAACGCATATTCAATTAATGGCAAGTCATGTTAACGCATTTCTTTCATATTTCAGACGAAGAAAAGATTCATAAGATGTCTAATAAGCTCATTATGGCGGTGTCCGGCGAGTCTGGAGACACTACACAATTTTCCGAATACATAGGAAAGAATGTACAACTTTATAAAATGAGAAACGGCTATGAATTGTCTCCGAAAGCCGCTGCATGTTTCACCAGAAGAAATCTAGCGGATTATCTCAGAAGTAGAACTCCGTACTTTGTCAACTTATTAATGGCTGGCTACGACGACAATACAGGGCCAGAATTATACTTTATCGATTATTTGGCATCCTGCGTTAAAGTGCCTTATGCAGCGCACGGCTACGGTGGCTTTTTCTCTCTTTCCATTTTGGATAGATATCACAAATATGGTAAAGAAAATGCCTAACTTCAACATCGATTTTTATTCATACATAATGTTGTTAATACGATTTTATATATCAAAATATGGTACCTACACTGCTGTACATTGCAGATTCAACGGAAGAGGAAGCGTATATATTGATGAAAAAGTGCGTTAGGGAAATACACAAGAGATTGATCGTCAATCTTCCTAACTTCAAGGTACAAAAAGTGTCTAAGGATGGAATAACAGATTTGCCGCCTATCACGACAAAGAGCTTGGCAATAGAAGATGCTGGACCAGCATAAAACCTATTTGTAATGTTATTTCCAATGTCGAACAATAAAATATCCACCATAATTGTCAATATGAACTTTTTATATTGTGTCTTTAAGAGCTCGAATATAAAGTTAAAAAGAAATGCATAAATGGAAACAAAAAAATGTAATTTTATTATATGTTTGAAAGATTTACGTTGACAAATTGTCCTAGTTATGTCTCATTTTACAAAAATTGATCTTTTACCATCTCTGACTAATATCATTACACTTTGAAAAAATTATACTTATTTAATGGAAGTATAAATTTACGGAAAAAATGATCGATGGTCATATTTGGAAATTATCAATTATCTAAAAATGACTCGTAATTCATAGCACTTCGTATTCTACACGTGCAAAAATTTAAAACAAAAATAATTTTAAATACTACACAGCTATAATAACATACACAACATACTTTTACACAAGACTTTGCATGGGAATCTGTAACCCTATTGGCAATATACAGTATGTTCGTGTATAGAAAGTTTCAAATTAAGTAGTTTCTCCAATTCAATTTACGGTCTCATTCATGATGACTATTTGCTAAGACTAAAACTTTAGGAATATTTTAACTTACATTTTACCAATGTATTATTAATTCTAAAAATCTCCGTTAATTAAGAAAGATAATGCGTGTGCCATCCGTAATCAAATGGAAGATGAACGGTTGAAAACAAATCTCATCTCGCACAGTTTATGTATACAGACATAATTTTATGTCTTTTCGACAATTTCGACTTTATGATTGTATCACTTGAGCATAAGAGACAAACTCATCGATTCTTCCTGTATGTGTGACCAACTTTAAATGAGAAATACATAATGACAACGCCAATGTCTTTTTTTTTTCACCTTGAATACAAATATTATGAATCCTTTTTCGTTTCTGCCAGTTGTTGTGCATTCTGTTCTGTCTGCGTCGCATTCACTGGATGATCTTCGTAACTGGAAAACATAACATTCATATTCGATTACTTCGAAATAACTTCTGAATAAGGAGGATCGATGATACATACGAAAATAATGCCTTCAGGTCTCCCTTAGCTAACGCCAAGAGGAGAGGAGTTCCCAAACAAGCAGGGACCAAATACAATAGAGCCGGCTGTGCGTGATTGAACAAATGCATGATAAGCATTGTTGCTAATAGTCCCATAAAGTATGCGAAGAATGTCGAGTAAAAGTACACGTTTGTTTTCCTGCTCAAACTGTTGTCGAATCGCAACAGAAAAGCAATAAAAATTCCAGGCAAGACGATATCGCCCAAACCTAGCATAGCAAAATTGCTGGCGGTAAGACCTTTCTCTAAGATATCCTGAGGGAACACAAGTTTGATCGGTACTTCAAACGATCTTGCGACTGTAACCATCACGTCTGTACCAAACACCCAGAATGCATCATAAAACAAGAGGCCGCACAGTAAGATGCAGCCTGTTCCAACGTTGTTCACGTGTAACAGTTCAACTCCATTGATCGCAAAGGCGATGCCGAATAAATTATTGGCAATCCAGTGCTGTAAATTGAATTGAACATATCTTATTATTCGAAGTCGTACATATTACTGAAGGAATTTCTGTTAATACTGTTACCTTTTTTAACAAATACCAAGCACCGACAATTGAGCAGCAAAATAAACACACTATATCGTGGAGATTAAATTTATAATTAATAATGTGTTCCGCCTTGTCACCTTCACCCCTGGTGAATAATATATGGTACTGCGTTTTTGGAATCGCAGCAGGTACCAATGATGAGATTAGTGGACTGTAATTACAATTAACAATGTTAAAACTGTTCAATGGATAAATATTATTAAGGAAATGAAATTATTCATACCTGGTAAGATGACACAATGCTAATATTCCTAAGAAGAAGAAATATCCGACTAAGATTTGGTTAACATACTCCTTAGCAAATATCTGAAAAATATTTAATTAAATTAAAGACATTCATTCTACAGGTGTATATTGTTGCACATTTAAAATTAATCTTACCTTATATAATACATAGAGCCCCACTAATGTGACGCTGGAGATAATGGGAAATATCGCAGCTTCCTTGCGGGACATCGTGTCCGGTTGTTCTCCGCTTTCCCTACATTGTTGCTACAAAAAAGAAACAATGTAATATACGATGAAATTTACGAAACAGTTTAGATTGCAAACTATTTAATACTGCTTCAAGACCTTTGTGAGGTTAACACTATGAGACTTACATAAATAGTACCGTACAATTGTAACTGAAGAAATTATATGCAATGAACATAATAAACCAGACGAAAAAGGAACTGTAAATCGTAACGAAGTGAAAAAAATGTTCGTTGACGTAGGCATACAAAACATATGTCAAAGCGCATGGCTAACCTGCTGCTCCTTATGGTGTTTAACTGCACGATAACTTCCAAAAAAGATTGGCAAAATAGCCATGATTATCAGGCTCCCGTATGCAATAGCCATACCCTCGGGTGTCGAGGGTACTCGCGACGCAACTGCCTCATTATTTTCCGTTATATTCTCAACTGCTTGGGCAGCGATTTCGTTTACCCCGCTTGCCATCTTGAACTTATTAAACAGACGGCGCGTACCAAACCGAATACGAGTGACACGACTCCAAAAATAGATCTTCGAAAAAGTGATTTGAAGATGGATAAATGGATACTTTATTCCTACTACCGTTCGCACTCTACTTTTGAGCAATTGAGCGCATCATCCCATTTGTATTTATTCTATTTAATATCATATTCTATTTAATAACTGCAGGGCTCTAAGCTATTTGACAATTGATGTAACAATTACAAATATTTCCAAGATAAACGTTTTCATAAAATCAAGCTTTACCTTCAATGAACCACACGGTATTTCCCATTAGAACTATGAAACTGCATTCTAAAAGAACCAAGCATTCACTATGATAACGGCAAATAATCAAGAGTAGTAATGGTGAAGAAATATCGATAGTTTCCCATAATTGGACCATCGGCCATCGATAGTTATCTTTTTTCATTATCATTATATTTTCAATTAAGGTGAAGAGCATTTATGCAAGTAACTTGTTATTTATTGTATGTTACGGCAGATTTTACAGTTGGCCAGCCCGATTGACGCTTCGATACTATCGATAGCAGTGACAGAGAAATATCGATAATTTCCTAATAGTTGGTCTACCGACCATCGATAGTTATCGATAGTACCCCATCGATAGTTTACCACCACTCTTGAGTAGTGGATATTTAATTATCGAACTAAAAAACCGCAAAACGTTCGTTGAATAAAAAAAAGAGAAAAACGTAAAATGAAACCGGTTCATACTTTGCGTTATGTGTTTTAAAAAAATAAATATGTGCACTTAAGTTTAATTTGAACTCTGCTCGACAATGTTTAACAATAGGTTAGACCTATGTTGATTGTTTTGTTTTTAAAGAAAAATGTAAGTAAACTTCGTTTAAATGGCTTATAGTTTCCTATATTATATACAAATACCAGTGATCTATTCAGTGAGATGTTTTAATCGTTGATAAATATTAATACCTTTTTCCATTTTGAAATATATGTCTTACGTGTAAATTTGATTTCTTTTCGTTAATAACCAGACATTTACTAACTTAGTTATTTCTTTAACAGATACACGAAAGGAAACGATGGACACATTGTACATCGGCAAAGCGTTGATGGAAACAAATGCTTCGGTTCTGGAGAAAGACAGTATCATAGATATTTTTAAAACGAAATGCATTTTCACCAAGAGGTACTTAATCTTTTATCTCTGAAAGAGTCTATACATGAAATATATAGTTCTGCGTTGTGATAAATTCTTGAAACATCGCACGAGTTACTTTAAGATTGGAAACATGACTTCTGATAACAGTAGCGTAAGCAAAAGATTGTATCATAGAGGACAGATCGATGTAATAGATATGCCGATACAATTGAATTGTAATTACAAATATTTTCTTGTTTACGAAGATGGAATATCCAGATTTGTTGTATTGAAAGGATTGCGCGGAAATACAGCGAACGAAGTAGCTAGAAAACTTTTAGATATATTGGCTATTATTGGAGCACCACAGGTTTTACAAAGTAGCAATGGGCGCCAGTTCGCAGAGGAAGTTGTACAGGAATTACGTTTTCTGTGGAAAGATTATATTATACTTCACGGGGAAATTACAGAAAATGAGATGAGCAGAGATTTTAAGAATTTATTGGAGTGTTGGATAGAGAAGAATCCAACGACGACGTGGTATGAGGCTTTGAAACATATACAAATATTCCAAAATTCTACCTTCCGTTGTGAGAATGGAAGGATTCCATACGAGATATTATTTGGGAAAAATGTTCACAACGAATTTCAAAAGCAAATGAATAAAATAGATTTAAAGGAAAACATGTGGGCAGAAGAAGAATGGATTAGCCTTGTAAGTAATAATAGGAACAATGTGAAAAAGGAGAATAACGAGCTTATAGACGAACTCCTTATAGACGACATGGTGTATGAAGGCATCAGAAATGCAGACAATGTAAGTGTAATATTAATAATACGATTACTTTGCATACCTTATTAATCGATTCTCCACCATTTTTCAGCCAAAGGAATATGAGAGCGACTCTTGCAACGAAGACAGAACTCCCGGTTTTAATTTCGTAAATGTAAAAAATGAGCCTCTAGGCATGCATACAGAACAGTTGGTATTCGAGGATGAATCAATGATAGATGATAAATCTACATCCCTGGAAGACCTGGCAGGCTTGAAGTGCAAAGTCTGCCATAAACAGTACATGAGAGCTGGCCACTTAAAAAATCACATGAGAACGCATGCAAGAAGGAAGAAGTTCGAGTGTAAAGTATGCAACAAGACGTTTCATGTTCTCAGTTTATACGAGAAGCACATGCGCCAATCCCACCGACAGAATGCATTACCTAACTTGAGTAGAAGGATGAGGAGCAAAGACTCGTCGGATGAAACGACGTTAGATATAAAGTTAAGTTCTTCGTCGGATTTCCATCTCGACGATAGAAAATCGAATGTCGAGCTTGACGGTCCGAAAACGAGAAACAGTCTTCTCAAGGAGAGAAGGAAGGTAATCGGGGATAATCGTTCAATGAAATTCAATGGGGATTCAATGCTGCAATGCTCGTACTGCAATCAAAAGTTCAACTTTCCTAGTGTATTGAAGAGGCACATGCGATCGCATACGAACGAACGGCCGTACGTTTGCAAAATTTGTAATAAAAGTTTCAAACAGCTGGGCCATCTAAGTCAACATTCATTAACGCACAAAGAGCATCGTTCGTTTCATTGCGCCGTTTGCGGGAGAAAGTTCGACTCGTTGGGAGAGTTAAGGACCCATACTCATTCCCACAAGGAGGAGTACACCTCCAAAACTACAAATACTTTTCGTTTGTTCGAATGCGACGATTGTAAAAAAGTATTCACCACTAAAAGCGTCTTGGAGCGACACATACTAACTCATTCCCACGAGCGCCATTTCGCATGTGTAATCTGCGGGAAGAGATTCAAGCAAGCGGGACACGTGAAGTCTCACATGCTTGTGCATACCGGTGAACGGAAGTTTGAATGCACAGTTTGTAACAAGAGATTCAGTCTTTCGAACTCGTTGAAGAAGCACATGTACGTGCACAACGGAGAGAAACCGTATCAATGCGATGTGTGCGGTGCACGGTTTCTGGAGAAGAGAAATCTAAACGGGCACCTTATGACCCATACGAATGAACGTCCGTTCCGCTGTAAGATTTGTGGCAAACGATACACTTTGGCTGATACTTTGCGGCGGCATGTAAGTGCAGCGCACGAGGATGGACGCACGTACCAGTGTGAGATCTGCGCAAAGATGTTTAAACAACTGGCTCATTTATCTGTCCACAAGAAGGTGCATAACGACGAGCGACCGTTTCAATGTCATTTATGCGAGAAGAACTTCAAGCACAAGAACGTGCTTAAATCCCACTTGGCCATTCACGCAAATGTGAGACCGTTCGAGTGCGACGACTGCAAAGCAACATTTGTAAGAAAGACTAATCTCCAAACGCATATTGTGTCGGCTCATATGAACGAAAGGCCGTACATTTGCACCATTTGTGGGAAACGATTTAAACAGATCAGCCATTTGAATGGACATGTTGTAGTGCATAGTAATATAATGCCTTATCAATGCGATTTCTGTGATCGGCGATGCAATCGACTCGATAATTTGAAAAAGCACATGCGTCTTCATACAAAGAATAAAGAATGAATGTATGGCGTAAGGCAAATACTTTTTTAGCTATTGTCTTGTGCAAGACAGAATCTTTGGTTTTGTTTCAATTGTGAAACTATCCAAATTCAAAGCCTGTATATATTATAATCGTAAGTCGATCTTAGATGCTTCCACCTTTATCTTGCAATGATTGTATTTTTCATTGGCCATGAGAATATTTATTTATATATAAATATTTTTATATCGTGTAAAAGTCTTGAAATACTTGATAGCTCTGTTCTTTTGAAAGAAGCCTCAAATGGAAAGTATGATAGCAAGTTAGAATTGGGAGCAGCAATCAGCGTTTCGAAAGAATACAGTGTACATACCGTTCTATGTATTTTGTATTAATCAGTATCACCCAAGTGAAACCTGTTTTTACTTTTTAAATGTCATTAAGAAAATTCTAGAATTGTAAAATTAAATTTTTAAGCTTTGTACATGTGTATTTATGTGTTTCAAGTTCTCCGTTCAATGAGATACATTTAAATTATGCTAAATAATTCGTTACTGCGTTGTTTTTTTTTTTTTTTAAATAAACATTATTCAACGAAAAGCAGCATACTTGTGTAAAGTCATTTTACTTGCATTCATTTCGCTCCGAATGCGATCAATGATTTTAAAACGATAAACAATATTTAGTACAATCTTGTTTGGGTTTTAGCGATAAGCAGCATACCATTGCATCGATTAGATTTTTAAAGAGCCGAGTGATGACTGCAGCGCTTTTCAGTTCGTTGTCCCGCTAGAGCTCGATATGGGGTACAACAGGGGGTTGAAATTCGGTACAGTACTCACTGTACTGATAGTTTTAGCTGCAATTTATTATAGAAACTCGGAGAACGTTCTGCAGAAACGTTTACAAGCCTTGGTTCACGGTTTGGAAAAACTTGAGAACAAACACGTGATTACATCGCGACCGAAAGTTGCGATAGGTTATGGTGTGTGCACTGACGTATACGTCAACGCTAAAGACTTGCTGAAGTACTCCGAACAAGTCGGTCGACCCGAACATTTTGATGAAATTAACACGGAATTAGAACTATTGAAAAGTTTCGCTTATTATTTTCGGCATGGAGCTGCCGCAGAGTAAGGCCTACCTTCGCTTTTGATCTTTTCTCGTATTTGATTTTGTTCAACATAAAATGTTTGTTTCTTAGGAGGTACATGGCGAATAGAACATTATTTGACGAACTGGTTAGCAAAGCTCGTTCATTCCCCTCGTCTTACTCCACCATTGGTGGTAACGCAGCAGTTATGGCATTAAGATTTGCAAGAGAAGGATGCGACGTTACCCTTTCTGCAAAGCTGACGAGATCGTTGCATCAAATGATGCCTCAAGTTATCAATATCGTTGGGGGTGAAGCAAAGAGAGATGACATACATTTAGTTATAGAATACAAACATGGAGATGCTTGGGGTCCGTACTCTAGCGCTAGAGCTAATAGGTATGATACATAAGCTTTAAACCAGGGTCCCACAGAAAAGCTATGCCGAGTTTAAAAGTATTTAAGCATATGATAGATCCTGCTTAGTAACTATAATTATTGTCCAGGTACATAGTTCACAACGATGCCAATAATCCTAGGATTAATTCAATCGATGCGTTCGACAAGCTTTTGTCCACATACGAGCCTAACTTGCTTGTTATCAGCGGCCTACAGATGATGGACAATTATCCTTTCCCAGATGGTAATTGATATACCATTCTGAATAATATAACTCTTATTATCCCGCTTGTAAAATATGCTTGCATAAAATGCAGGTGAAAGGCACAATATTTTGCACAAAGTAAAGAAACAGATGATGGATCGATCTGCGTCTACTAAGATTCACTTCGAAATGGCTTCGTTCGCAGAGGATAAATTGCTCTTCGAATTATGCGATTCGATTATACCATACGCTGATAGTTTAGGAATGAATGAGCAAGAAATTGCCAATTTGCATAATGCTGTGCATTATGGAAATATTTCGTTGGTGGCGAATTCAACGCCGCGTATAGCCACAGTCTTGGATCAAATGCGAACGTTGTTTAAACTTATACGCGCGAGAAGCAAAACTATCCCTAACTCTCGGGACCTCACGCGGATTCACGTGCATACGTTAGCTTATCAAGCTATATTTACTGTAAAGAGTTCAATGTGGAAGAACACGATGGCCGCAGCAGCCAAAGCATCGTTAACAGCACATAGGCACGTGTGCGCGACGAGTCATGTAAGCAAAAGAAATACGTAGAAACGTTCGAAAAGAAACAACTCCAAGTTCTCTTCCACATTAATCTTTCCGCAAAATGTTTTAGGTCGACGTTAAGAAGGCAGCCTTGATTTTGGACGATAGTTTCTCAACATCTATCGTCGATGGTACTCGAATAGCACTCGATATCGAGAAACCAGTATCCTGTTGGGACGAAGCAATACAAGTAGGAAATGAAGATATTCCTATTCAAGTGTGCGTGGCTCCGGTATTAGTTTGCACTCAAGCAGCGCAAACCGCTGGAGGCGGAGATAATATATCGAGTGCCGGACTTGTACTACAAATCTAATTGTACTCTGTATCGTTGCCACTAAAGCTCGACACTGAATTTTTTTTTTATGATCCTGCTTTGTTATGCCTCACGTGATTAGATTTCAGTGCACATTAGTTTTCCAAATTTAGATTACGATTCATTCCACGAGGTATCATTCCAACATCTGCAAATGCGATGCAAATGTCTTTTAGAGATTAAAAGACAAATCTTTTTATACATTATTCCATAACGTATTGACCATTAACGTATTTAATAACGTATTGAAATTATGATAAAAAGTACATACACTCTTTGAGCAGATGTAATTTCATTGTGTGCACGAATTGTTTAAATAATTCATTTAAACATTGAAAACAGCATGTCACTGTCACTATTTGTGCGTTCTGTACATATAAAATTGATTGTAGTATTGTAATGTATTATTATTGTTCGTTTTGTCGTAACGTAGAAAAATACTGTTGTGTCACAAGGTGACTATTAAATCATCGATTGACATTTGAAAAATTTACGACAATACTGTGTAAAGGCATAGGGCATTGACGATATTTAATGTCTGAATTATGTATTGTGTGCTGATTGAGTACTTTCAGGGGCGAGTTATGTGATATAACGTATAACAAATTCTATCATAGTTTTCATGTAAAACAAATTGCATAATTCCACGAAAAGAAATAAAGAAGCATAGTTGAACAATCCACGAGTTTTGCTTATCCTTCCTTACTAATCCTTACTAATCTCTGTAGTTTGATAATATCAATTCCCGCTTCGCGTAACTCCGTCACTTATTAATTAAATTTAATAAATCGAATGTACACTGAATTCTTTAAAACACTGTTTATACTGCTCATAGTGACATTAAAAGTAAGCGTGTTCTCTAAGGACTAAAGAAACCGATAGCTTATTACGTATCTAAAGTACAGTGTTCGTAATACCCTTACGCACAAATGGGAATTTTATGTTTCGACGAATGCGCGAGGTATACACATTTTATACCACAAATACAAAATAACTGTGTATGACGTAGCGACGATTCCAGTTTCTACAGACTTAAAAATAACGCAGTATTCTTTTCAGTTTGACGTTGATAAATGAAAACAGCATATTCAATAAAAAATAGTAAATATTTCGCGAGATCCCTGTTTCATCGCATGTAAGGCAACGCTATACTGTCAACTGATCCACTTTAGCTAGTAAGCAAAAGAGAAACATTTACCATTTTCTATTTAAGACGCTAGTTTACATAATTATACAACATCGTTTTACTTTAACGCGTGTACCATATCAATTTTACATCGAGGAATATATGCATCGGTTCGTAGTGGATCAAAACTGCGCTTACAACAATAGCGTTGAAAAGGACAAAAGAGTTTAAACAACGATCGAGTGGTGACACTCGTGAGCTTCAGCGCTAAATCCTTATCAAAAAGAACTGTTCGTGAGTGTCAAAGAACATTGAGTGAGCACGTAAAGAGTTTTTTTTTTTCTTTTTCTTTTATAGGATTGTATCTCCTTCGTCAATACCTAACATCTTCAAATCATCTGGTCCTGGTTGAGTATCTACCTCCGTCTCCGCCTGCGTGATTTCAGGCGGCGGTTGATCCATGTATTCTGGCCCGTAACCGACGCATCCTAGCATACTATACATAGACGAATACATAATGTTGCTCTCATGTTGACTTTGCTGCTTCATCTCCGTTTCTTCCTTGGGGAAGATAATATTTAGAGCCTCTTGCAAATCGTCTGGCAAAGGAATGCTTGGGTCTGTTCGTTTCTCAGTGGGTTCCGGGATCTCTGAAATATCTTGAGCGGTGCCCTCCACCGTTGGCAGCGGAGGGGCCGGTGGATTCTGGTGATTCTGCATGTACGGAGAAACCGTAGGCATTTGTGGCGGTGGAGTCGTCATATACGCGGCATGACTTTGAACAGGCGGACGCACCGGAGAATAACGTGGCTGCGCCTGAACGAATGGCGGAGGAGTAGTAATGAACGTTGGCGGAGGTCTATTTGTAGGAAATTGTGCTCGACTTTGAGCAGTCTGCTGCTGTTGTTGCTGTGGTTGCGTTTGTTGCGCCGGAAAGGTTGGCGGTGGTCTATTGAGAGCGGGTGGAGGATGCGGCGGCAATGGTAATTTGGATACGGTCTGCGTCTGTTTCTGTTGCTCTATCATTGGTTCCTCGATTACTGTTTCTTCAGATTGATCGTCAATCTCCATGTCAACAACTTGCTGGGTTGGCTTGATTTCGTTCAACACCGGAGGCGGTGGTGCTACCAGTATCTTCATCGGTTGATTCTTGTTCTGAGCTGAAGCGCTGGTGCTACCGTTGCCAGTGTTACTATTGGCTAGAGTTGTGCTGTTACTACCATTGCTGTTAGTAGTGCTGGCAGCATTATTACCCAGGTTCACTGGAGTCGCAAGCTTGGTAATATGCACCACGCCGGGAGGATTTATAATCTCGTTCGAAACTTTCGGTGTGTCCTCGAACTTGCTCTGCTGATATGGCAGCGGTGTAATATCCTTTTCAGGCAACTTTGGTTCTTCAGCTTTCTTCTTGAACAAAGGTAATCTACCGATGAAAGGCAGTTTACCTTTGGACACCTGTGGAGCTGACTTTTTCGTCTGGATACCACCTTTCTTGGACTTGGACGCAGATTCGTTAGTTTTCTTCTCGAACTTCGACTCATCGTTGGACGAATCGTCCCGCCTGTCTTTGCTGTATTTCTCGTAGTTCCTCTTTGGACTATCGCGCCAACCCCTGTCGCGCCGCGGGGAATCGTTGCTGTCACGTTTCCTTCGATCATCGTAATAATCCCTGTCGCGATCTCGGTCCCTTTCCCTATCCCTATCACGATCTCTGTCCCGATCTCGGCCTCGTCTTCTTTCGTACCTGCTGTAACGATCGTATTTATCCTCTCGTCTGTCGTATTTCCGCTCGCGATCATCCTTGTATCTGTCACTGTCTCGTTCCCTATCGTCTTCCTTGTCAACCGACTTGCTCTCAGGCGGCTTTACAGTCATATTCACTTGCTGCTTCGTCCAGAATCCCATGTGCGGTTTAGGCATTTCCTCTGGTTTCGGCAATTCAATTGGCTTGTTGACTATGGGCTGCGGCTTCTCCTCTTCCTTCTTTATCCAGAATGGTTTCGGTGGTTCCTTTGGTCCCCAAGCTTCCAGATTTTCTGGCTTCGGTTCATTCGAGAAGGAATCCAGGTCCGGTTCTTCCTCTGGCTCTTCGATCATCTTTTCTTCGCTCAATCTGCGGTTGCTTATCGATTTCATCTCCTCCTCCTGCTTTGCTTTCAATTTATCTCTAATGGAATTCAACAGTTGTCTATCGTCAGCTTCCACAGGCTGAGGTTCGGGCGTCGCTGGCTGATTCATGTGCTGGGACACTTTGGGCCAGGGTCCCTTTAATTTGATTCCATGATAATCTATTTCCTCGTTGAGAATGGCTTGGGTCGACGCTTTCATCTTGTTCCGCATAGCAACACGAATACTCTTGGACATGTCCTGATCGGAATCGGTATCTGAATTTTCCGAATCGCTGGAACTGTCGCTGCCACTGCTCCTGTTCCTTCGTTTCTTAGACTTTTTCGATTTCTTCTTACTCTTCTTCGATTTCTTCGATTTAGGCGGGGGATCGTCGTCTTTGTGTTTCTGCAGTTCCATCTGTATCTGCTTGTGCTTCTCTTCCGAGAAAGCCTTTTCTCGATCCGCCATCCAATCGGTTTCCCAATGCGGGTTTTGCTCAACAAAACGCTAAGTACAAACGTGGAATGATACATATTATATCCTCCCAAAGGAACAGAACATAAATTGATTGAAACTTACAGAGTAATTCTCGGAATGTTGCTTGGACTTTAAGTGCAAACTCGCACAATGGAGATCGCCGATCCAGGAATCGCAGAGCTTACAGTACCATGCCGTTGCTGCGCTGAAGAACTGCAAACCTATAATCAAATAATTCCGTACTTAGCATTACTTAAGCTTTGAAAATGGTAAACAATTTAAGTTCATAAAGAATGACCTTATATTCTGCCACGACACATTCATGTCACTGAAAACAAAAATAATATAATATTAAAAGATGCTCAACAAATGGTCGATAATATTAAATATCCTTCTGTCGTCCCACGTCGATCTGTAGAAGAAAAGAAGGAGAAGGGAAGGGTCGTATTTTATTCGTACAAATATACCACAGCAGCGACACAAGTAAAATAAAGAGTAATGAATTGTTGTATAAAGCAACATAACATGGAATTTTTCACACGTACTGCAATTGCCGCTTATTTTTATCCAGCTTCCTTTCAACTTATAGTGAAAGACAATTCTTTTTTCTGTGCAGGCAGACAAAAACGATGTTGGCATTTGTAGTACGGTTTACAGAAGTATTTCATATTTATAATATATGCCACAAGGTATAAATATAACAAGTATTTGCTAAGTAAAATAAATGCACGAGCGATAATCACAATTTACACATTCCATTTTAACAATATTCAATATCATTCGTATTTCGTATGCACGCACCAGCATTATATAACGTAGATTTGTATTAATGCATATGTAATATGTTTCACATCGATCAAATCTTCTTCTGTGTATTCTTGTTTACCGTAAGTAGACCTAGTTTGCGACGAATCGACGAACGATACACACTTGCGAAGGATAGTTTTTAAATAGTTCAATAATAGAAGCTGCAATATCTGAAATCGCCCGAAAGTGTGCTCCTCGAGTCCATTTAAAATCCAGTGCATCTATATGGTGTTTACAATGTTGCTACAAAATTTGCTGCCAGTAATGTAACATGTACAGACACTTGCTCGTCATTTAAACAAAGAACAAAGAAACCACTGTCTCACGTGTTTTGTAAAAAAAATCATAGAACAATGTACATTCGCGAAAGGAAATTCTAGTATTCAATTTCTATTATCTTCACAGCAATTGAACGAAGTGGAAATGGTAATATAAATGTTGGCATATCAATTCGTAAAAAATTCGACTCATTGGGTCGAATAGTACATATGTTATTGCAGGCAAATTTTTGAGCAAACCATAGCCGTAGGTCTCTTCAATACATACCGGACACCACAGTGTCTGTGCACAAGCTACGGAATTGTATTCTATTAGTAATTATCCACTGAAATAGACCATACCTTTGATAGGAGTTCTTTTCGTCGGCAGTCCAGGATAATAGGGCACTTCCTTTTCCGTTCCCTCTCCGTTCCGCTCATGCCACGGCATATCAACTATCTTGCGTTCCTGTTGCAAGGAACGAACTATTAGGAACAACGTATGCAACAAAATGCGCAAAATACTCGGTGGTACTTTTTTAAATGAAACATTATTATGATGGCACATCGATCAAACTATGTACCAAGTACCTGCACGTTGATCGTTTACTGTAAATATATCATCCTTACGCAAATATAGTTCAAATTAGAAATACTTAGTTTTTTAACCGAATCCGTTTGTTCTCTCACAATTAATTACATTTTTCTGCATCCTGTTCTAATGATTATAAAAGTTATTCATGAAAACGAAATCTTCAATTAGAATTCTCTCTGTATTCAATTATTATTTGAAAGTAGCTATACCAAAAAGCTGATGGAGCTTTACTATAGTCCCTATTTAATTTCAACGAGAGGCGAACTTACTAAGCAAGCTTCTTTGTGCTCATTGCTATGCAGATGATTCAAATATTCCTTTGCCGTTTTAGGAAATATATCGCAGACTTTACACCAATGCATTTCCGGATCGTAATGCACGAAATTGTACATAGGTTTAGAGCCTTCCGGTGATCTCCGCTCTTTCACATCCCTTTCAATTTTCGATTCTTTGTCGGAATCGGATTCCGACGATCTGTCGGGCGACTCCGATTTCCCTTTCGGAAAGTCTTCCTTGGGACTTCTTGACCGTTTCCTAATTTCTAACTTAAACTTGCTCTTAAGATCATCCACGGTAACTTTGTCCCCTATAATTCCGGTAAGCATGTCGATCACATTGTGTATCGACTTCATTTTGTTTTGTATCTCGATCTACAAATCAAAAGATATACGATAAAAGACATTGTTGAGATGTATACGAATATTATTATTTAACTGTTTCGTACCTGCAATTTTTGATTTTCCTTTACGATACGATTATTCTCTCGTCCACCCTCCTTACCAATTTCATCGCACTGTTGACGTAAAATTTCCAGTTCGCGTTGCAGCGTAGTAGATTTCTTAACATATTCATCGCGCTGTTTAGCCAGAGTTGCTTTTTGCTGTTTCACTTCAGCTGCGATTGCTGCTGGCCATATAATTCATAGAGATTTTAAGGGCCCTTACTTCCTTGCTACCATGTAACATTTAATACCATTTTACGTACCTTCCTTCTTGGCATCTTCTGGTCGTGCCAAGGATGTCATCAATCCAGAAGAACTGCTATCCACAGGCCTGGATGTCTCCTGCTGCGACGTTAACGTAGGCGGCGGCGGTGCTTGCTGACTATTATAAGCTACCTGATTCCCCTGCCAATTCGGTGGTGGGTAATCCTATTGAAATAAACAGGCGCTTGATGTCAAATACCCAAATAATATTTCTATCGAGCCTTACCTTTATTCGTCCATATTGAAATCAGAACTTTGGACAATACACGGAGGATTCTTGAAGATGAATCATCTGGTCAATAATACAGCTTTCCAATGTCGATGCCAATAAAATAAACAACGCTAACGTTATACTTACGAGGGGACTCACGATACTCCGCAATGCAAAAAACCCATCATCCCCAAGGAATGTAAAATACTACCAAATATTATGAAAAGCACTTTGGTAGTCTGTACAATGATTTCTTAGCTATTTTCACAATTTCATAGAATACGATCGAACCTATGAGTAAGCAATACTTCAAGTGTGACAAAATTCAATTGTGTAACCTTGACTGCATTACAGTTTTCATTACCAAATAATGTGCTCATCATTCCTCGTACAACACGGTCTTTCTAATTACTATATATTTCTGTCTTCTAAATACTTACACTGCGATAACCGGTGGGTTGTTGATAACTGTAGTCATAACCTTGCCCGTAGTTGTAGTTGTAATTATTGTATCCTTGGTTGTACGCAGCTAAAGGTGGCGGTGGTTGGCTAGTGTTTGGAGGTGGAGGAGCCTGTAAAATAGAGTCAGGATGGGTGCTCATACAATCTACAAATTTTTCCATTTTTATTTTACTCGTACCTGATATTGATTATGAACTCCTGTAACATATCCACCGGGATTACTCGGGTTCACTGAAGCAGCTTGCGACTGTGAAGCGGCTTGCTGTTTCCATTCTTGCTGCGAACGGCTCGAGTCTTTCCTCCTTCGATCTCTAGAACTTGAACGAGATCTTCTATCTCTAGAACGGGATCTGCGGTATCTGCTTCTCCTCGGAGATGGCGACCGATCGTACTTTCTGGATCTTCTTCTGTGAGGCGAATCTTCAGAGTCTGCGCTGGGACTTCTAGGTCCCTTACGTCTTGATTCTTGCTCCATATTTTTTTACGATACCCACCTGTTAAAAATATATTCATCACATCATTATGAAAGATGCTATCGATTTGCATTGTAAAGGGAATTCGAAATCCTGTGGCGGCCAATAAGAAGCATACATTCGTAGTAACGTTGATAACGTAATTTTGAAAGATATAACACTACATTTATAATAAACTTCGGTAGGTTGGAATCGAACGTAAATCCTAGAAAATTTAGTAACTGCATGCATTAGGAGAGAAAAGAAATAATTCTAAACGTCGCATTGCAGCCATTGTTATTTTGTCGATAAAACATCGGCGTTACTTCTCAACGTGATGACCACTGTAGTGAATATTTACCTTCGTCAGTAATTGCTTTGCAACGCTAGTACTCCGTTTTCATAAAATACCGACGTTAAATAATGCAAATAATTAGCGTGAACCCCTTTGAGCACCATTCATCCGACACGAAATAACGTAAACCGAAAAACGAATGGATGAAGCCGCTATGCGAGTAAAGGCGAAGTACCTTGAGGTAAAAATTTTAGAAGGCTCAACTCGAAATGTTAATTCGCCATTCTGTGCAATAAATGAAGCTGACCAACAACTAAAGAAAAATCACTATACCGTGGAAATAAAATGTAAACCTAGTTTGGATAAATAGTTATCCAAATAGTTATACACTACATATCATTTGACAAACATGTTCTACAGAAGCAACTGTCTGTTAAAGCACTGCTTTTGTAGGTTAGTTGTAGAAAAATTCATTTAGATTTTTAAATAGGCATTTGGCTGCTCCAATAATGTAACATTTTTCGACGTGCGTGTCCATTTATAATTGGTTGACCGTATAGAACAAAATCCATGGTGAGTTTTAATAAAAAGTTTACAGCGAAAATTCCCTATATACCATTTTTATGCCCTATGGAGAATTTGGCTAAAGTAGCCACCACGCAAAATGCGTTTCCTTGGCAACGTGCTTCATGGTGGGAGAAATCCAACTGTCGCAAACTGTCTGTAGATATTACTGTCTCAAAATTTTGTACAAAAGCACTTGTTAGAACGAGAGGAATAATGTTGAAAAAAAGGGTTGAGGGTCGCCGGTTGGCCCAATGTGTTGGAGACCAAGTAATTCTAATTGGCACGATCGGAAAAGTAAGATTCGTCGCATTTTCCTCAAAGAACATAAGGAAATCGAATTCCAAGTAAACTTGGACACCTGTTTACATAAACATAATTCATTACTTACAAATGTTCACAATATTAATGATAATTTCTACGCTTTTCTTTGATCGCTAGAAAGCTTCCAATGGTAAAATTATAGAATTAAGGACAACCGATGGTGTACAAGTTAATGTAAGTTTGCCAGAACCTATTGATGTGAATTCCGAAGGTTACATAGAAGTGCAGGGTACAATGCAATCCAAATCCACTATGAACTGCAGTTCCTATCTCTTATTTCCGCCTAGCTTGACAGAGAAATTTGGTAAATGCATAATTTGTTTTTAAATCGTACATATATATATATATATACGATACAAAATATATACATGTGTGTGTGTGTGTGTTTGAAGCATGTACAAACGAATGAAAAATATTACTTACAGATTCAGATCAATATAACGAGTTTCTGGTCATATCAAATGTATTAGGCCCGAAATTATGGAGAATGGATGAGGATGATCCAGGAATGTTCAGTTAGATGCCAAAATTATTACACACCTTTTATAAGAATACAATCGTTTTGTACATCTTCTTCATTGTATAAGATTTTCTTCTTGCATAGCAAAATTAAGTAACAACCTATTTATAAGACTTAGGATTTATTATATGCCACTTGTAGCATTCATGCACTTGTGAGAAATATCCAAAATAAAATCCTAAAACTGTAATGGACATTGTCAATATAATTTCGATTTATTAGGATATGTCATTTCTGTTTTTGTTATACCCACTCCTATTTTACACGACGCATCCAGAGAGAAGCACCTGCACGTACACGATGTTACTGGACATTCTGAATGTTGCCTATTTAAAAATAACAATAAGATATACATGAAACAGGCAAGGTACGAAATAAGAAAAATCAAGATACATAATATTAAAATATATTACCGAAACCAATGTGTAATATGGTCAGCATGTCCTCCATGCCTGCATGACTGGCACCATGTGAACCAATTACTGAATTCCGTTAATTTATTATCGCAGTCCTCGTTCCTGCTGACCCCAGAAGTTGTCATTTGCAATCCACTAACAGTGCCCATGTGCATCAAACAAATAGCGCATCGCGGTAGTGGTTTTCTACAATTCGGACACGAAGACATCTATAAAAAAAATTTGTTTAGCTTCATTTGTAATCCTATGTAACACCAAATTCGTATTACCTTTAATTTGTTTGGTGTACTTCCTAATCTACCAAAAGGTCCTCGTGCTCTACTCAAACCCTGCATGAATGCAGATATACTTTTGCCACAGAAATTGCAAGAAACGTATATTTGTTGCGGAGGTTTTTCGTTTGTTGCAGATCTCATAGCAATATCGAAGTGGGCTCTTTGAGTCCACATTTTCCAAGCGTTCAAGAGATTCCTGTAACTGTATAGAATCTGTAGAAGCTATATGATATTTCAGAGTTAAAGAACATTCATTCTAATACCTGGTAATCCAGACCTGAACTTGGTTTTCTTGAAGTAACTTTGGTGTAAACGCTCTAATAGCTATCAGACTACAACTTTGAACGTCACCGGTAATTTCTAAGTATCGGTTTAGTAATTGTATGCCTTCTAAACTGGCTCCTATATAAGAGAAAATATTACAAGTATTATTTATAGTAATTTATAGTAATGTAATTAATATTTGTAGTAATTGTAGGAGTATTATCACGTCATGCTTACCTGTTAAAAGAAAACCAGCCAAATTTCCTTCATCGGTTAATTTCTGAGTCAATTTTTTTAAATATTCGCTCAATTTATTGTCCGATAAAAACAAAAGTGCGAACGCCACCCTGTCCTCCACTGCCATACCATTTTCGTTCTATAAGTTTTAACTTTTTTTTTATATTCTATACGTGAAATTAATATTTAAGGAACAAGAATTCGTAAGTACTAAATATACAACATACTAAAACATTTTCGTAAGAATCGTCTGCAGTCAAAAATGCAAAGGTTGCTCTCAGATAAGGATCCGAAAGTTGGGATCTACATTTCAAGCAAGATTCCCTCCACATGCTATTTCTATCTTCGGAGAATCCTGACAAAGCCATGGCAACGATATTTAAATTCGTAGACATTGACATTTTGCTTGCTCCGCGATTTAGAATCTCTATAGCTTGGCGCAAGCATAAATTAAATACAGCTATCGCTGCTGCTCTTGGATAGGCTCCTTCTCTTTCTAATCTTTCGAGAAACAAATTATCATAAAGAGTGTTGCTATCTTTATCAAATTTCCAGCCGCATAAAAGTAATCCTTTATCTCTGTCTGGAGATCTGTAACAGATTACTCAATTACAAACCTCGTTGCGGTACTTTATATTCTATATATCGTTCTATTTAGTACCTGTATATTTTCGCGGTGTGATTAGATCCAATGTCTGTCCAGGGACGATGTATTAATTCCGATTTTACGAAACCATTGTTTGATCCCTGTTGACCATCTAGTTTCAAAACTGTTCTATGTAACATTAACAGACATTACATTGTAGATCTCTGAATTCTCGAAGAGAAAGTCCTCAATTTACCTGACGCCTGGATGCTTGTTATCCGGAGATGGTATTGTACCATCTTCTACTAAACCACGACTTAAGCATAGCCACTGCCACAAATTCTTCAGGATATCATTTTCAGCCAATTCACCGTTCTGTGCCAGCTCTTGCTATAAACATACGCATGAGAGTTCTCGAATTACGTGTATTATAAATTTCTTCAACTTACAAGCAATCCATATTCTGAAGCTGCACGAGTTTTCGTTAAGATAGAAATATCGTCTAAAGCTTTGTAAATGCTATCGTTGCTGCATATGTATTTAAATGACTTGGAAGCATGATTCCAGGTGAGGTGAGATCGTGTAGACCAGTTTACTGTAATCCTTTCGCAAACTGTGTAATCTGTAAGTCCTTTGAAAGAATAAGATAGTAATTGAAATTACTTTTCTTTAATCGGGATGATTATTTAACGATATAACACAATCGAACCTTGTTGAGATATTGCCAATAATCTGTTCACGTGTGTCGGGTGCCATGAGAAACTTACAGGACTATGCCAAGGCGGTGCAACTGTTCTTTCTAATGCCCCAGGTTCTGTATCCTCTCCTCCTCCGATTCCACAGTGTTGTACATCGTACAAATGTAGCGTCACTGTCGAAAATAATCGGTTTTATTCTTGCATTTACGATTAGATTACACGAATTAGAACACAATACTACCTGAATCTTTTTGTAAAGCTCCTAGTAGATTGTGCCTAGTCGGACACCACAGAACTTTCGTTATTTGTCTGTTCTGAGATAGTGTTAGGACAGGTTTCTCGAAGCATCTTGTATCCCAAATTGTTATCTGATTATCAATACTCGATACTAAGTGATAATTATTCTGTGGATTGACCGATACATTATACACAGACTTTGTTGCTGCTGTGTTCACTACCTTCGCTGAATCTAGCATAAAATAACCAAATGTTTATAACACGCAAAAATACCAAATTGAATTATCCTTTTAATGATACCTCTGAAATCAATGATTTTTAACTGCTTGTTGTTACTGCCGAACACCATGCATTTCTGGTCGTGTTTAAACCAAGCAATGGAATGAACAGTTTCAGAAACACCGACTTCTGCAATGGGTCTTACAGACTCAGCTTGCACTGTATTGTGATGGTGCATTCTTTCGGAGCTTTGTAAGCCCTTATTTATATCCCACAATAAAATTGAATGATCTTTATTGTGTTTATCCAAGCCTGACACGATGAAATTTGTGTCTATCGGATTCCATGCAACCGCATTGCATTGTCTTGCATGTTTTGGAACTGCAACAATTTGTAACATGTAAGCATTATGGCTGTTGTTATTTATTCAAGTTAGTTACCTAGTTCTTTCCCACTGAGGCCTGGCGAATCAAAAATCGTGGGACCGAAAGTGGTCAGAACAACTTTTCCATTCGCTTGACCAACAGCTAAGAGTATGTCTGGTTCCAACTGTGGATATATATCGATACATTTCACATAATGATGATTTGTATTCGTAGCGAGTAAATGAGCGACTGTGGTATCGGAAATCTTTGTATCTGTAAGAAAACAACGAATACAAAGTCATTTCATCTCTGCAACTCATTGGATCAAATTCATGTTGTATTTTACAGTGAATAGTTTACTCACACAATTGTCTATTATCCTTTACTTGTGCAGCTTCGTACAGGCATATCTCTGTGCCCCATGTAATAAACTTGTTAGCATGAACTGGGGACCACTGTACGTCGAGTTTGATACTACTCATTCTGCTCTAGCTTTAATGAAACTTTGTCAACAAAAGTAATCCGCATTGCACTAGTTGTTTATCTGCAATCATAAAAAGAAAAGATTATATATTAAACAATTCGCAGCGTCATTTCTCTTTTAATTCTACAATATATTTGTGAACCTTGATCATATTTTTTTTCGCATTAAACGATTTCATTTAAATCTGACATTTTTGCACCGTTTCTTTTTTCCAATTTGCGAATAACTGACAGCAAATTTTACATATTACTAAATTGCAATGAAAACGAGAAATCACTAGGTATTTTAATTTTCGATTGGTCACCGGGTTATTTTGTCCAGTTGCCTCTATCTTATATACCGGGTATTCAAAAAGTATATGTATATTCAATTAATATTGATAAAGCAATTATACGATGTAAAATTTGAACAGTCCACGACAAATATCACTTCTATCACATTTATTTATTCTTGTGCTCACACAGTTATACGTAACATTGCACTGACATGATATATATGATCCATATAACATAATAAATTACAATGATAATTAATATTACATTTTCTTTTTTTTTTTTTTTATTTTAGAACCGCAAGAAGAAGATATGGTGTACAACCATTGCATTCTAATCTTGTAGAAAATACTTTTTATTACAAATTATAGACGCATAATTAAATAACCGCGCATGACAATGATACATAAAATGATTCATTTAAAAGAGAAAGTCCGGATTTTAATATATGTGTGTAGTCACATATGGGAGTATATGTATACATAATAAAATTGTAATGTGTAATGAAATAAAATATTCATAGGATATAAATTTCTCTGTATCCATACGCACTGGTAAAATCTTTTTAAAGAATTCTATTTCTATCATTAATCTCAATTTGTTTTAACAATGAACACTTAAAAGGCACAATTAATTTCAATAGTACAAAAATATGAAAACACAAATGCACCTAAAGCATTGCTTATTCTCTAAAAAGTTGTTGCTAACAAACACGGATCCAAATGATAATCGTTCTGTATAAACTTCAATACTTAATAATACGTACATGTGTATACATATAGATATTTGTATATATACATATATGTATATTTTAAAACTGTAAATATAGTATCAAGATTCTCTTGCATACATATTACATGCACCTCATGGAGGCTCAAGTCTTTATCGATAAGTTGATTAACGTTTTCAGTCTGTTGAAGTCTATTCATTTATAGACGCGTTATGTTTCATACAAATGGATATCTGCTTTGACATTACAAAAATGCACATCCAACAATATATAGAGCATCAAAGTATATACACTTAATGATTCTTTCATTCGAATGCACAGTCAAATCTGAGAAGGTATTTAAGTTATACCAATTGTACATCATTTATATAGTTTACGAATAATAAACACAACGAATTTAGACAAGTCTAATGCTCCACCTGGACGCGAATTCTTGTTAACATTACATTCAATTATACCCTTGTTAAGAAGAAATCTTTCTTTAAAGCTCAAAGGCAATAAAGCAATAAAGATTACAATTAACAAATGCTAAAAATAATAAGCAAACCGTAACTGAACTACCACACGTTTCCTTTACTTCACAGTGCTGCAATTACTATATTATGAAATAAATAAATTCAAATGATTAACGCTTTACGAACAGATAACAACTAAAGGCAAGAGTGCTGAAATCATTCAAGGTGTCAAAGAAATGTACAAAATACACTAATCACGATGTAAGAAATTTATTTGCAAATAAAATTCATTACATTAATTTTATAATAAATATTTGCAACATTCAACGTTCACTGAATTATGAAGAAGAAAATTGTGCATAGTATTTACGTATATGTACAATATATATGAACATACAGTTATATGAACATATATTTTATACATTTGTATACACTTTGTCATTTCTCTTACGCATTCCAGTTTTCTCTGTTTTTATCATAAGTTAAATAATTATATGTATATACATTTCAGCACTCTATCAGTAATGAAAAATGAAAAAATAAATTTATTTACATATAATTTATCTTTGTGCTCCATTGAAATTTTGTTAATCCTTCTAAAAGTTATAATAAAAGCTCTGGGACAAATAAATTCTAGTACGTACGAATTATAACCACATGCAATGATGCGTTTACAAGTTGATTAATTAATAGTTTTGATGGAAAAGAGTGTACAAACTTTGCAACTCTTATTAATAAGACGATTATTAAATAATATGTAACTTATGTATCATTAATGTAAATGTCTTATATCTGTGAAGTGGTCAATTCACTGTAAAGTGCCAGAAAACTTTTTTCCATATGTGTACGTGTAATGTGAAGCGTGTTTATGTTGATAGATATATGTGTGTACGTATGTATATAAATACACTTCTCTTACTCAGGCTTTTTTCGTTTGCATTTAGAAGACGAGCGTTCCATTATAAAGGCGATACAAGTTGTCTCGTTTGTTAAAGCAAGCTGCAGCAATTTCTTTTCTTCTTACGCTCATTACCGTCCCCTTGATTTTCCTGTGCCTTTCGCGCAGCGATTGCTCGCATTAAATCAAAGAATACCTACAATGCAACACAGAGATAACATTAATTTTGATTTTATATTATCTAATGTATTATGGTATTTAAAGAATATCATTATTCATCATTACGAAATATTGTCGATACTGAGAAAAAAAAAAGACGAAACTTATTTCCCGTTTCTATCGGTAAGTTCAATATCAATTAAAGATTGATATGACTAAGGTGTAATAATACGTAGTATGACGATGTGTAACATTTGCATCATAAAAATAGACATGCGTAGCGATAAGTGAATTTAATATTTTATAAATTAAATAAAAAAAAAAACACTGTGCCTATATAGTTTGTGATACAGAACTGAACTTGTAGTTTCGTGCATAGAAAGTATTTCAGGCATAAGCAACAATGAATACACAAGCAAAATTTATAGATATCTTCTTTTGTACGTGCCTGTGAGAGACACTCTTGCAGGAGATTCATATATGTACATGGTACAATGGTTACCTGCTGATAACTGCAAGCGTAGATACTTATTTGAATTTCAGAAAAAAAGTGAAAAGAATATTGCAATGTTTAAAACGTCTAATTACCATCCGGTTCCCCCATGATTAAAGATTGAAAGTGATGCAAAAAAAAACAAAACAATCAGCAAACCTATAGAATAATGCACTTCTTTTTCTTCCTCTTGGCACGGTCCTTTCCGCGACCGTTGCTGGCCGATTTATCTTCTATTTTTCGCGACCTTATTTCGCGCATCAAGTCGAAAAATACCTGCAAATGTGCAATTGATGCCATCTCAAAGCTTGAATGTATAAAAAAAGGTGCTTTATAAATTAAAAGAAGTTCTGGTATATATCCTGTTACATGTTCTTAATATAAAGAGTGATTTGCACAAAAGCTGTGAGGTGTACGTATAGCAAGGGAAGAAGGACGTACAGTCAAAGTCACAGATTACGCTGAACAAGTATGTCTCATGCAACCTTTGTGCTCTAAAAGCTGGAATAATTTTCTAACAAACAGAACAAAATGTCAGTGATGCATGTGCAGTCTTTTACATACAGTTGTGAGTATATGACTCTTGTCATTATTCACAAAGTATTGTTTAATAATAGTTACTTCCTGATCGACATGAACTTTATATTATCATTTAAGCACGTGTGTTTACTGTTATTTCACCTTATCAACGTTTTCCTTTGTCTTTGCACTTGTCTCCACATATGGTACGCCCCACTGTTGCGACCTTGCTTGCGCTTCAGCTAAGCTAACTTTTCTCTTCTCTTGCAGATCACTTTTATTTCCCACTAACAAAAATGGAATGTTTTCATCGTTCTTTACTCTAAGTATCTGTTCCCTGAATGTATATATAAAAACAGATGATTTTATCTTGTACATTAAGTATTTACTCGTCCTTGCATTATACAATTTATTCTCACCTAAATTCTTGAGTGGCTTGAAAACTTTCGTCCTCCGTTATAGAAAATACACAAAGAAATCCTTCTCCACTTCGAAAATAGTTGTCCCGAATTGCTGCATAGTCTTCTTGCCCCGCTGTATCTAATATATCTATTTGTACTTCCTCGCCGTCTAATACAACTTTCTTTCTATACGAGTCAGCCTTTGTAGGTTCATAATCCTCCACAAACTGATAAGAAAGGAAACAACAAATCAAAAGAGTGGCAAATCTCTTTTTATAAACAATTTGTGAGCAGCGTGTACCTCGTCGTACATAAATTGTAACGTGAGGGCAGACTTTCCAACACCTCCACTTCCAACCATTATCACCTTATGCATTGCTTGAGTAGTCCCTGGTTTCTTCGACATTTTGCTTTATGTTTCTGAAAATATACATTCAGTATTTAACCGTACAATTTTTTATTAACATCACTGTACATAGTTGGAGAACTAAATATGTTTCTCGGAGATAAGTATTACCAAAGGAAATTATAGTAAAGAAAGGCAGGATGTGAAACTACTCTTGTCAGTGTGAGAAATCTAAAATCAGGGTCAGGAGCGTACATTTACCTGTATTCTGTTTATTCCCTATTTGTTTATATGTTACAAATCATATCCATTGGTTGATATATTTATGATCTGAATGTAAAATCAGACCATTTTTATTATAGCATATTGTTTGTAATGAATTATTTTTCATCAAGAAATTAAATGTCAACAGTTAAGCAGCCAATTACTTCCTATGTATCTCTTGCGAATCGATTTCTCTTGAATCAAAGTGGTCGCAAAAAATCGCGAGTTAGAAAATTATGCAAGTTAAGAAATTCTAGGTTGAAGAAAGGTGCGCAGCAATGTTTTCATCTACACTCGGCGGCATTTAATTTTCCCGTCATGTTTATAAGTCGCACAGAACACGCAAGTACAGCAACTGCGAGTTAAAACGAGATACACAAATGTATTAACTTTCTTAATGAAAATTAAATTGCATGAAATAGTACACGCAATCCTTGCGGAAAAGATAAAGTGATTAAAAAACGCATAAATAAATCAGTATGACGAATAGTGAAAAAGGCGGTGCCACACGCCCAATTTTAGGAACGACCATACCAGTTCTAAACCTTGGAAAGTTTATTATATTCGATCGTGCGTGTTAAGGTAGCATCCGTCTTAGTCAATGGGAAACGTGCATCATATAAATACCTTTTAAAATTCCGTACGCGAAAACAATTTTCTCTCGGTTTTTTAAGAACTCGGTCGTCGCGCTTTTGCTTTACCGAAACGCGACTGATAGTTCCGATAATTGACCATAGAGGTGCTCGTGCACTCTATCGGCAACTTTCCGTACTACGATATTGGCGCTCAAAGCAGTTGAACTCGAGGGTGTGGAACCTATATTTTGTAATCGAAATTTCTGAAGAATTATCAATACAAATGGCTTTTTCGTTGTAAGAGGTGGAAGATCGTAAACATTGTTAATAAGCCAGGAAGTATAATAACTTAACATTTGACTTCTTGCAAAAATATTTCAGTATGGCTCGTCTCTATTCGTCAAGTCTTTCTATCTGCTAATCCTCATTGGCGGCAGTGCGAGAAGCGCTGAAACGAGCGGGCATTTACTTGCAAATTGTCATTTTTACAGATGAACTATATTAGATGCATCTACATATTTGTCGCAAAGTATTTGCTCGAGTTATCCTTCGCAAAAATCTGCGCCAAACCAGAAAGAATTGATTAGAAAAGAATAAGTGACGTCAAGAGGAGTCGCGTGATCGTTCTCGAGGCTACGGACTGGTCAGAGGTATCTTGCAGTGGTGTTTGCAAGAAAAAAAAAATGCAATTCGAATTGAAAAGCAATATTCCTTCGGCGCAACAGATATCGCTCTCCGCCTGACACGGGCAATTTTACCTTAAACAAGAAGAATATGGGGAAATATGGAAAGCATGTGATCTCTTAAGAAAGGTCGAAAATATTGTTGAGCGGTTATGTTGTAAGAGAGAACGGAGCTACACGATAAGAGTTACTGACGGTAAGATTTCCCCACACTACGATCCGTACGTAATAATAATCGCTTTGAGATTGTCGGGCTGTGCGGTAGTTGCGGCGCGGTACTAGACAGTACTAAAGTTCGGACTGTTCCGGTGGATGGTAGGTTTGCATTATTCTCTTCTCTTCCAACACATCCCGCCTCGTTTGTCAATGAGTTTTCACTTCTCCCGACTCTCCTTTCTTCGGCGGTTCTGCGATAATTCTGAGTTAACACGATGACAATTCTGTAAATATGAATTGTAGGATAGAGCGGCAGTGATAGGCAGTGGGACTACAGCTACGAATTCCCATGTGCGATTAATGAGTGACAAGACACGTAGTGCATATCGGCCTGGTGATCGAACCACACAGACAGTGTTCTTTTGCATAGTGAACGGAGATCATTGAAAGAAACCGTTCGACGAACGCAATTCAAATTGAACAGGGAGCATCTACATGGTGTCTCGGAATGACTGATCCCAACATCGAGATGCATTACACGCCGCCGAGTTCGGACACCATTCAAACCAAACCTTTCCCCATTCGCGGTAAGACAGATTCCGAAAAATATAGTTTAAACAATTTTCTACAAATGCATTTAGCTAAAATTGTTGAATTTCTCCGTTCTTTTTTTCTAGTCATGTGTTTCCTGGAAACACTAATTAAAAATTGATCTCAGTCGGTCACACGGCAAATTTGATACGTCTCTGCCATAGAAATTGTAATTTATTAATACCACCTTAATCAGAGTTCAACGAAATATTCGTTGATACATGAAAATGTTCGATTCCCTTTATATAAACCATTGCATTGTTTGGTTATCTTCCAGGAACCTAACCTATAACGATACACCATGCGATTTAAACCGCGTGTAAAGAGACAGTTACGCAAAGTCTGCACGCGTCTGTAGATGTGACAGAGAATCGCGTTACTTGATTGTTATATACATTTCATTGGTAACGTGAAACCGATTAAAACCGGTACAAACTCGCATTCACTGGACACCATAGGAATGACCTTAATCTTGACCTCGCTTGCAAGCGATTAAACATCGCAATTGATGCATATTGTCTGCGCAAAGTTGGCCCACTACTTTCCATATCTTTCGGAAATGAGAAATGAAAAATTCAAACAGAGCCATTCCCATTTAGGACCCATTCTCCTTTCTGGGATGGAAAAAGTTATGTTAATAATTTGCATGCAATTATTTTCAATATTTATTGCGTGCAGAATAATATAAATAGCTATGTGCCTGGTATCTTGTATCCCTGTGTCTGACGATCTTTAATGATCGTCGACGGAGAATCGCTTAAGTCTTGCACTTGTACCTTGGTCTTTTCTCGATTAAAAAAAAAACGAAACTGCGCGATAAACTTAATCCGCAAGAGATTGAGAAGTGGTGGATCCCATCAATGTACGTGCGTGTTTGTTATTTCGAAAAAGAACGACAGATAACGAAATGTTTTCGTTCGAAAAGTTATATCGGTACTCTCCGAGTTGTGCCACCACGCGACTCGCTTCGCGTTTTTTATTTGATGCAGATACTACGCTGGATCATTAAGAATGCACCGAGCTTTACGGATCGCTGCAAGCCTTGCTCGATTTGTACATCGAATTCGATTATTCCTATATTTTATGCCGGTGAAAATAGGCGAGGGACCATTAAAATAGCACCGCTCGCGAAATCGCGTAAATTTCTTTGGACAGCAAGCTCATTTTCGTCTTCTATAAATCTTAGCATGTCGAGCTTGGTTCAAGCCAACTGCATCGTACGTTTCGATAATAGAAGATAGCCTGAGAAATTATGCTTAATTATCGGATATTTCAGCTAAACATTTAGGTGAACATTGACGATGAACACCGATAATTTTCTCGCTTTAAACGCGCGAAGGACGATGCAGTATCGGTCTCTACTAGGGGAACCAATAAAGATAAATAAAAGTTACACCTGTGTGCGTATAAGATGCACGTGTCGTGCATGCGTCGGATACATGACCGATATTAGCGAGAACCAGTTAAGCACACCAGAAAAAATTAATTTTCTTTACCCTGGCTGCTGGAATAGAATTTCCGAAGTATGATCGAAACAAATAAATATTCCTATCAGAATGATTTAAAAATAATTTCGGAGCCTGTTTTTAAATTTCTGATATTTGTCGATTTCAGGGGAACGAGCCAACTTCGTAAACAAGCCACATGTGATCGCGATGGTAGGGCTGCCGGCCCGCGGCAAGACTTACATCTCGAAGAAGCTATGCAGATACCTGAACTGGATCGGTATAAGCACGAAGGTGTTCAATCTCGGGGAGTACAGGCGCCACGCGACCACAGCCTATCAATGCCACGAGTTTTTCCGACCTGACAATATTAAAGCGATGGCAATACGCACCCAGTGCGCGATGGACGCGCTCAAGGACGTCTGCCAGTGGTTGGAAAGCGGCGACGGGGAGGTAGCCGTGTTCGATGCCACCAATTCCACCGTCGAGAGGCGCCAACTGATCAGGGACATCGTTGTCGAGAAGATGGGCTTCAAACTGTTCTTCGTGGAGTCCGTCTGCAACGACCCGGAGATCGTTGAACAGAATATCATGGAAGTACGGAAACTGCACTTCTAAATGCGCCTGGAACCCGTAATAATTGCAGTAGTATTGGTCCGGTATCACGATGGTCCATAGATCCGAAATTCAGAATCCAGATAATTCCCAGATGTACGAATCGCAGACGATACGAGAACTACCTGCACTTTGCTCCTCGTTTGAAGAAGTTTTTTCCCCCGGATCGATTTATGGACTAATCTTGATATTTTGCACAGAAGTTTGTTAAAACTTTGTAGGTGAACGAGACACGATTACCGAAATGTAACTCTTGTTGATTCAGGTAAAAGTGAGTAGCCCCGATTACGCGAACATGAACAAGGAAGAAGTGTTGGCCGACTTTATGCTGCGAATCGAACACTATCAGGAGAAGTATCAACCGTTGGACGAAAATCAAGAGAACGATCTCTCGTTCATGAAGATCTACAACACCGGCGAAAAAGTGCTGGTCCATAAGCACGAGGGTCACATACAAAGTAGGATAGTTTATTACCTTATGAACATCCATATAGTGCCACGTACGATCTATTTAACTAGGCACGGCGAGAGCGTGATGAACATCGAAGGTAAAATAGGCGGGGACTCGGAGTTGAGCGAGAGAGGCTGGGAGTATGCCAAGGCATTGGCGAGCTACATCACTAGCCAGGATATTCAGGTACGAGAATTGCGGTAAAGAACAAAACGCTTTGCTGAACAGAGGAGAATAGACACATAATGCTGGTTACAGGGTTTACGAGTATGGACTAGCTGGCTGAAGAGGACCATTGAAACGGCGAGCGACGTGAACGCGCCACAGGAAAGGTGGAAAGCGTTGAACGAAATCGATGCGGTGAGCTGCGGGTCTATTATCATGTTCAATGAAACTTTATCATACTCGCTCGCGTGATTGAAATCGCAGTCCATTCATCGAATGTTTCTAATGAATTCTAATGTTATTCGCGGCTGCATCTTTTCTAAAAAGTGGTCTCCTTGTATTGCGGGCTACTATTACTTACTAGTAATAATAATAATTAATTCAGTACTTCATTCACAGGGTATTTGCGAGGAAATGTCTTATGAGGAAATCGCGGAGAAATATCCTACTGATTTCGCCGCGAGAGACCAAAATAAGTTCTCGTATCGTTATCCAAGAGGGGAAAGCTACGAGGATCTTGTCGCACGGTTAGAACCAGTGATAATGGAGTTAGAACGGCAGGGTAATGTTCTGGTTGTTAGCCATCAAGCAGTTTTGCGGTGTCTACTTGCTTACTTCTTAGACAAGAATGCAGGCAAGTATTTAATACGTTATATGTTGATTAATTAGAAAAAAAGTAATGCTTATTCCTGGCATAAATGCTGAAATAAGTATTGTATTGGACGAGTAGACACGTGCGTGCGAACGGAAAGCGTTAAAAACATTGTTGCGCAATTTTTCAACCTTCGATGTATCGAAATGAAGTAGGAAAATACATGTGCATGCATAGAACGATACATAACAAACGAGACGTAGTTACCCGAGTAGAGAAATGCAGAATATCCAGTTTACGTTCACATAATGTTATTGCAGAGAATAGCTCGTATTTTATTTAATTCGATTGACGTTCGCCGCGTTCATGCGCAGATTCTATTCTAGTTGCATTGTTATTGAAATGTATTCTCACTGGTCATATTTCTTTCGTTCCAGATGAATTACCGTATTTGCAAGTGCCACTACATACTATTATTAAACTAACGCCTGTTGCCTATGGTTGTAAAGTGGAACATATTCGTTTACCAATCGACGCAGTGGACACGCATCGACCGAAACCAAAGGTAGAAATAATCAGAATTGCATAGTAGCATTTCTCTTTCCCGCTTTGTAAATAATTTACCTCTTGCTGAGCAGAAAGCAAAGAAAAAAAAACATAACAAATCGAGTTGAACGTATGCTTGCTCGGTGCTCTTTAATAAAAAAAGAGAAGAAATAACGCAATTCCTTATATTACTTATGTTTTAATTGTTCCCAGAACGTCTGACCATTAATGGATTTTGGGACTGCTTCTTTCTCGTAATCTAATCTTGATTTAATATATCCCAATCTTAAGCTTTGTAAACTAAAAATTACACGCGGCATGCATTCTTTCCCAATTAAATAGTACTGATGTGCAAGTACTGAGACGTCGTACCACACACGTACTTAATATTTTTATTGTTATGACATAGCGATGCGATAGTATGGTGTAAATTGCGTGTGTAATCGTACGTAGATGTTAACTTTTAGTAAATCAGATATATTAGACTCCGTTGTAAGAATAAACAGCTGTAATGCAACAGTTATTAAAGTATTATATCACCATGGAACAATTAAACAAAAAAAAAGTGTTTAGGACAAATCGTTAAAAAATCGTTACGCCCACGGTAAATATCAATTGTTGCATATTCAATCGTCGTTGTGAATAAGTGTTGTGGAAATACAATTTTTTTTCTGTTATACACATTTTAGCGGTACGGCGTGACTATAAAACTTATCAATTAAAATTTGCTTGACAATCTGTGTGCCGATGGTTTTCTTTTATTCATTTCTGTTCACCTAGATTTAGTAGATGTAGTGGCTGCCACTTATCGTAACTTGGACTACTATTTTGTAACGATGTAATAGTCCTTCTGGAACTCTTTTCAGATACCAGGATATCTAGAGGAACGATTCCGAAGGAAAGGAACATTGCCTCACACGTGATAACACCGACACTATAGCGCACGACAGAGCTCTAATTCTTACGGTTATCATGAGGTGCTGAAGACGCATTATTTTGGCAGCTGGCTGCCTTTGCACGTCCGATGCAACATGCATCCAATCACTATTCCTATTTTAAACAGTTTAGACGAAATATATTTGACAGCATTCGAAGCTGCTGCGTATCCTATACGAGTAACATGACCGAAAGATTCCTTCGTTTACTAATTAATACATACTCTACGATAATGTTCCAGTTCTGAATATTGAAAAACTTTACGTAATCGAAGATCACAAGGAGAATATCATAAAATCCGAACGCGCATATAGCCAGTTAAAATCATATCCGATTCGGAATTTGTTTATCAAAAATTCTAGTTATACTCCGATGATTACAATGAGTTGACGGTAATGGAAAGATACAGCATTCATCTTTTCAATTTGATAAATATTTCGAGTCGTTTGTAAGCTAATCAATAACAAGAAAAATTTGAAAATATCGTAAATGACGTTTCATGTGTTTTATAGGAGTACTTTATCAACGTTATATTTCGACGATTATGAATTTATCGGAGAATCTTATATGCGGTTCAAGAATCGATTAAACCACTACTATTGTACTGTAAAAAGTTCATTGCCTTATACGATAATCTAATCGCCGGTATGTGGGAATAGATTCTATATAATATTGTGTCCAAATGTTTATGCTGTGCGAAAGAATGAGAACTTTTTCGAGTATAATTTATTTCGAGAGAAGTGTACATCTTTTTTTAATGCCCTTCACGATGGAAAAGATATGTTTCATTGAAGACAGCGTTCTATGCCTATTATTTCAGTGCCCTGTCACATGTAATTCTAATACATACCACATAAATTCTGTATATTCATAGCATTCTCATTATTTTTTTTTAATCATTTAAAAATTTTTAATGCTCGATGCTATTATCAGACGAGCACATTATATTTTTAAATGATGCGCCAGATAGCGCGAAAGAGTCCAGTTAACGTTAATGGTGGAGGTCTATCGATGGTGCTATCGATAATTATTTCCTCTGTTTTCTTTTAAGTTTTAAGTCATGGGGAATAATTGTTATTCGTAATGATGGCAACAACAAACGAATTCGGTCCCGACTCCGGTGGAAGAGTTAAGGTAACTTTATACATGATAATAATACTTCAATCTAATCTAACAGATGTATGGCTTTTAAATTTTGCTAACCTATACGGTGTAAACATTCAAACGAAAGAGTATGAAAACAATAACAAGGCCCAAATTAAGCTTTCTTTCGTAATCAAGTCGAGAGCAATGAAAGATAATGACAAGAATATTAATCACTTTTATTTCCAGGGAGTTACTATAGTAAAGCCAATAGTATATGGTAATGTAGCTCGTTATTTCGGTAAAAAAAGGGAAGAAGATGGACATACTCATCAATGGACAGTTTATGTCAAACCGTATCACAATGAAGATATGTCTACGTACGTTAAAAAGGTCCATTTCAAGTTACATGAGAGTTATAATAATCCAAATCGTATTATGACAAAGCCGCCTTATGAGCTCACTGAAACTGGCTGGGGAGAATTCGAAATTGTCATCAAAATATATTTTCATGATCCTAACGAACGTCCTGTAAGAGCATTTACTTGTAGTCTTTGAAGTACAAGTAATAAACATTTAATTAAGTTGTTTTTATTTTGAACAGGTAACAATTTATCATATACTAAAACTGTTCCAAACAACACCGGAAATACAATTGGGAAAGAAGAGCTTAGTTTCTGAATTTTACGAAGAAATAGTCTTTCAGGATCCAACAGCTTTGATGCAACATTTGCTAAACTCTAGTAGACCTATAACGCTTGGTGCTTGGAGGCATAATACGGATTGTATGTATTCATTTTTGAATGTAATAATTGTTTAAAGCTGAAGGCAATCTTATCTTTTTGTACTAGTTGAGGCCAAAAAGGAGTCTACGATGAAAGCATTGGTGGAAGCCAGGAATAAAATAAGACTGGAAGTGATAGATCTTAAGGAGAAATTGACGTTAGCAAAAGAGACCATTGCTAAGTTCAAGGAAGAAATTGCTAAGATTTCTAAAGCTGGTGGAACTTTATCTGTCGCGTAACTAAAATCATCAAGGAATTGAAAAAAAGACTACTGTAAATTATAGTGGATAAGTTCAGAATAATTGCCTTTACGAATCGTTAATTTATACGTAATTCTACTGTAAGATAACTGTAAGAGAAATAAGAAACAATAAACATTTGTATTACACAACTTAATCGCGGGTGATGACGTTAATTTACATTGATTTTACAATTGGCGTTCGAGCTGATGCGATAGTAGGCTTTGGAAATGGAGGATAAATTTGTATTCGGGGATTTTATAATCTAACTACGGTACTGCTTGCAGTGGCACATGCGCAAAAACGCGCAAAGTAGATATTGTATACTCGTTCAATATCTTCAGGGAAAAGTATTAAAAGTATGAATTATTTATTTTATGATGTTATTCAATAATAATGCATTCAATTTGTTAACTATCATTCAGCTAAATGTTTCTTCTAATCGCGACTTTCGAATATGCGATATACTCATTGGAAATATTTATTTTGAAAATGCAACGTATGATGTAAATATAGAGATATGGGGGTAGAGAGATTAGTAATGTTAATAAAACTAAGTACACTGACGCTTCTAAGTTTAAATTAGTTCTCCAGTAGCCGCGCGGTACACGAACGTCCTTCGTATGTGGAAAATGACCACAGCGCCGAGCGCAAGTGCTAACAGACCGTGAGCGTTATTCCATCGTTAATAACACATTCCTAATAGATCATAGTTTCTCCGTTGACCTAACTCAAATATTATTCCTATATGTATACGCACTCATCGTGATAGTTATGCAATAATTTTCGTGACTAAAACCGGTCGGTGTTAATTGTGACTTGCATACTAATTAAACATTTCTACGCGAGTAATATTCTCTCAATTATTACACTGATTCAGAGTATCTTATGATTGAACATTATTGTCTTGTACACTAGTTATAATCCCGATACACTGGTCGTAAGACACTGATAATGCAATCAGTTATCCTCAGTGCCTTGCTCTTTTGCTTAGTTCAGTAAACGTAACACATAACAAGTAACTTTGGTAAGATGCCTTTATTGTTATGTAAATATGATCCTGTAATTAATGCAGAATCTTTATTCTTTTTTCATTTAGTCCTGGCATTGAATTTGCGATCGGAGGATTAGCGGCGGTAGGAGCAGGATTTTTTACAAATCCGATTGATGTGATAAAAGTACGCTTGCAATTACAAGGAGAATTGGAAGCGCGCAATACATACAAAAGAATATATAAGAACACCCTTCACGCAGCCTATTTGATAAGCAAGCATGAGGGTATATTGGCTTTACAAGCCGGCATCGTACCAGCCTTATATTTCCAAGTGGTGCTCAATGGAATGCGGCTAGGCATTTATAACATGGCTAAGAAATACGAGCTTATTGTTAATGATAAAGGAAATACCGATATTTTAAAAACGGTCATAGTGACCGGAACAGCTGGATGCTTAGGAGCTGTCCTTGGAAGTCCTTTTTATATGGTAAATTCCATTTGACTTTTTAGTACAAACTCTTTAAATGTTTAACACAAATACTTTCCTTCGAAATTGATATGTTATTAAACTCTGTTGAAATTTATTGCAGTTCATTGTAAATGAGCAATTCGATACTGTAATGCAATCTTCATTGTTTTAGTTAAAAACGCAATTACAAGCGCAATCAGCCCAATCCATTGCTGTTGGCCATCAACACAATCACACGAGCACCTGGTATGCGTTCAAGTCTTTATGGAAAGAAGGAGGAATTGTTGCATTATACCGTGGCTGGTACGCGAACATACCACGTCTTTTTGTTGGCTCTGCTACGCAATTAACTGCCTTTGGTTTAGCCGCAGATTGGCTACGCTCATTACAAGTGAGTATTCACATGAAAATTACATGGGGACGTTTTACGTATAAACTGCAATACTTTTTTTTATAGCTATTTACGGATCAACCACTTGTGTTGACTTTTGTGGCTTCCGCAATCGGTGGGAGTTGTGTCGCGTTGACTATACAACCTTTTGATGTTATAGCAACGAGGCTTTACAACCAAAGTAAGTGTACAACTCAAAAGTTATAGTACAAAGTACTTTCTTCCATAACGAAATTGTTATAACATGTAATGTAACATAGAGATGGACGTAAGCGGCAAAGGTACTTTATACAACGGACTCGCGGACTCGCTCATCAAAATATTTCGAACAGAAGGACTGACCGGTCTGTACAAAGGAATTTTCCCAACGTGGATGAGAATAGCACCACACACTGTTCTATGTTTAGTTTTTTATGAAAAGTTAGATCAATTCTATAATACTGTCGCAAGTTAAAATTAGTAGAAAATTAAATATTAAATATTTGAAAAGTGGTTTCATTCTTTTTTTAAAGTACTGCATGAGTGTGATATAGGAAAAAAACACAACTTAATTATTCTACGTGTGTAGTAGTAGGTTAAAATTTGTAAATATTTAAAACTTGATCAAAAATTGCATTGTCGTCGGTTCTACACACTTTGATAATTTGATATTATGTTCTAAGTTATAAATAACTTATTTCAACAATAACAAATGTATCTATAATGAAGGTTCTACCTGAGCAGTGTAGAAGTTCTCGCGCTTAAATAGTTTGTATGTACTAATAAAATATTTATACAAAATTTGTAAAGAAAAGAATTTGAACCTAACTAGTTGTAAAAAAAACATGCCATATCAAAAGATATTCGAGATGCTAGTTTGTTTAATTTCTCGAGTTTGGCCTAGAATTGAATCCTCGACTTATTGACATCGCAACCTCTGTTGTATCCCTTCCCCTAGTCTCAGGCAAATATATCCTAAATTTAAAGATTTCATTTAAATTTAAAGGCTTCCGCCAGATTTAGTTTCCTCGATAATCGAAGTGTGTATATTAATTGATTTTACGTACCTAACGAGTTGTCCTAAAACAAGGAGAGCTCCAACGAAAATTAAAAAGGTGTAAGCTCCCATAATACTTTCCAAGGTTGGAAACATCATGCCGACCAAAAAATTTCCGCCCCAATTAAATACGCTGCCGAGCGCCATAGCTATCGGTCTGGGGCCAACATCGAATAACTCGGATCCAATGAAGTATGGTATCGGGCCAAGTCCGATTCCGTAAAATATCACATAAGCCAAAACGGCTATTGTACAGATAATTGGCATAGATGATGATGCATGCTGTAAATATACAATTAAACAAAAAATAATTGACGCGTTAAAATACATAAATATCGAAAGAAATTACTTACAATTAATCGGATGGATATACATAAAACTAACAAACATCCTAAGCATAAGTAAATACTGCTGAGTAGAACTCCTCTCCTGTTCAACGATGACATTACTGGTACTGAAATCAGGCCCATGGCGATATTAGCTACGCCAGTTCCCAGAGTAGCGTACTGCGCTCCAGAGAGACCAAGCCCAGCATGAAGAAATATCGTGTTAGAATAGTAAAATACAACATTTATGCCGCTCATTTGTTGCCCGAATTGTATTAAGCAAACTAAAAATAATGGAAGCTTCAATCTTGAATCATTTAAAATGCGTTTCATGGTCCATGGTTCAGCTGTTGTTTTCGCTTCCACTTCTTGCTGCAGACTGAATACTTCTGCTTGCAAGAGCATTATATCCATATTGCGTAGTCTACTGAGCTCTGCAACAGTAAAAAAAGGACCATTAGTACATTAGCAGCAACACCAAAGTATATAACATAAATAGTTTACCGACCATCCAAAGCCTTTTGCTTTTGCTCTCTGATTATAAATAAATATTTCGGGCTTTCCGGCAATACGATGCTTGTGAGAACTAAAGCGTATATACATAATGGAAGAAATGCTCCGAGCATGTAGTGCCAACTATTTTCAGTACCCAGAACTGTGTTCAGTCCTGCGATTTGGCCTAGAAACACTCCGCACGTAATTCCTAATTGACACAAAACTCCGACTGCGCCTCTTAGTCGAAGAGGTGCAATTTCAGCCATGTACATTGGTACCAAACACGTTGCGAAACCTCCAGAAAGGCCTGAAAGAATTTTTCGCATCAAACATATCATACTTACCATCGCGGTTTTCTCAATCAATATTCCGATGCTTACCTACGATTAACCGGCCTGCTAAAAGAATCTCAATTGAATTTAACTTGCGTATCAGGAAAAACATTCCAGCACCCATGATGCCAAATATATTTCCGACGCATAGTGCTCGTTTCCTGCCATGTCTGTCTGCTACCCAGCTAGCAAGAAACGAACCAACTGCACCTCCAATAAGAAAAATCGAGACAACAGTGGACCACACTATCTTCAGGGTATTTTCAGAAACATCCACGCCATATCTTTCCCTAATGCTTTCGTTACAGAATCCTCCGACCAACTGAAAATTAAATAAATATCTTTAGTAATACTATTTTTATTAAATTTTCATGATGCACAGAATAGATACTAACATGGGCAGCATTATTTAATACACCTATGTTGAATCCTGCTGGTACGGCCGATCCTAAGCAGCAAGTAACGCCTGCTAGGGCTAATGTGATAGTCCACCCCCCTGGTGCCTGAGACATGGTTTTAAAATACATATTATTATACTTGATTTCGAGTTACAATTAAGATCGTAAAAATTTAGATACTTAATACCATTGAATTTGCAATATAAGTTCAACATTTTCATACAAAGAGAATTATACAATAAAGCAGTTCCTGTGTGTTCAATTTATCGAAATAGAGGATTACAAAAAAAGTAAATGATTACTTGCAAGCTATATTGATAAAATTACAAGAGGTGGATTGGCGGTACAATCTTTACCAACAACTATTTCACCTGTATTCGTAGAGTATCAAGATAATACAATTGTAATGAAGTACAGTAGTGGATTCGCATTTTTCTGGCAAGTTTTCACTTATCCCTCTCTTAGAAGGATAAAAATAAAGGGAATGCAATTCCAGAATACCACTCAAATAATTAATCATCATAAGTAATAGCGCATCATACCGTTGGAGACCAATCAGTTCTATATCTGGCAACTATTTAGATAACCAAACGTCTATTACTAAAATATGTATATAGCTGCAATGTGGAAGCAGGTTTATCCTTAGTTTCTCAGTTATGTAAACGTGTATATAAAATTTATCTTTTTCCTTGTCATAGTAAATACATCGGTGATGATGTAAGCATCTACATTCTCTAAACTATCATAGCTTCCTGTAACAATGCCACTATTGCTTATGAGTTACTCTTATGTAATCTTAAATTTGTGGGTGATCTTCTTTTATCTAATGGCCGTTAGAAAGATTAATGAACTTGAACACTATCGGAACGCTTATCGCATTTATTCACTTTGAATGAAGTAGCTGTCTTAGGAAACAAGAGCAAGTTCAAGTGAGAGATATGATAACCAAAAGTAGCTCGACCCCCGATTAGAATTAAATGGGTATCTCGTTTTCATAATAATTAGACATTTAGCATGAACATTTTATATGGTACACAAATATTGTATCACCTGTGAATGTAATAATACTTCATTCTTTCTTATCCCCTGTATGCACTCGTATCATACCTATGTGCATTAAACGAAACGCATCTATACCCAGATACGGTTATACTATGCGCAAGCAAATTGAACAGGTAATGTTAAATGAACAAGCTTGCTTGCATGCCTCTTGCTGGATGTTAATTGTTAATACATTTTACTTACCGATCTTTCATCGCGCTCTTCTGAATTAGATTGTCTCGGACGTTCGGCGTCCGTGAGCACGACAGCATGACTATCTGCAATCATTATTAACAATTATGCACATATACGAAATGTATCCTCTAAATGCAGTTTGTCAATGCGCGATAACGTACGATCTTTCAGGATAAATTGGGAAGTGCGAAACTAGGTTGATGCTTTTGGTACACAACAATTGTGCTGGCGAAAAGAATATAACAAAAGGTTAATATTGCGTAAGGAATATAGTGTAAAATAAGGACAGTTTTTCAAGGGTCTGAAAAAGTATTACCTAACGCCATGCTTTGTGCAACACGTGTCTCTGACACGACGTTAGAACGGTAAGTAATAAGACAAAGAAGTAGGAACAAGTCGCAGGCAAAGCGGAAGCATTGGCGGCTGCAGTTGTGTTATTGCATGGGAGGCGGGTCGAAGAAATATTTCAGTTAAGTTACACAATTGCAGATGAAAATGAAACGAGGATTCAAAATAAAGGTAAGAGTCTCAAATAAAAAGCACTATAGTTCCATTGCGTAATTTTGTTGAGCATTATTTTGAGGGTCCGACCCTTTTTAATACGGCTCTTAAATTGTCCACAGCGGAAGTATAACCATCTCGCGGTCAGAGAAGGAACTAAACCATGCTTGCTGGTCAAAATTAGCGTTTCAAAGAAATTTGATTTTCTCCGTTTCTAAGCAGAATTTTTTAATAAATGAGAGCTCAAATTGAAACTAAGAGTCTAAGCTACAAACCAGTAAAGTTTCATAACAATTGCTCTTGTGGTCTGTTTGTTGAAAACATTTAACTATTGCGGCATACTGTGAAAGATTATTCATCAAGTCTAATGGAAAATTATTTAGCTCGTACATATTGGTTAGAGTCTAGGCTTTAATTTGAGATCTTATTTATTAAAAAATTCTGCTTAGAAGCGGAGAAAATCGAATTTGTTTGGAACGCCAATAGTGACAAGTAGACAAGAATGGTTTCGCTGTTTGACTGCTAGGTGATTATAGCGTCGCGTTCGACAAAACTTAGGGGCCGTATTAAATGGGGCCGAACCCCAGTGCATGCGCCCCACTTTTTTAATGCACTTCTCCCAACTCAACAGAAATATTTTTACAGCTAGACGAATGTCGATTAATTTGAGGCGTTAATTCCTATCAACAGTAAAATGCACATACGCGACGACTAATGGAATCTAAAAAAATAATCAAGTACGTGACTCTTAAAGGTATGTAACTGATTTTTATGAATTCGATGAATAAGTTAATATTGATTAGTGTATTTCTTGTTGACAGTCTGCAGGTATAATGTGACGAAATTTACGCACCTTTATAGTCAAACATGTCTTCGAATCCTGGATTCCAATGCGTATCGATGATCTACATAAGGAAATAACATGCTTAAACATAACGTAATTGAGGATAATTTGCGAAATGGATTGCAATCGGATTGGTATCATTTCCACACCTTTGACGTTAAACCTGTTGTATCAATGAGGCGACGCAATTATCGGAATTATCGGCCGATCGATTGATCGCATATATCGCACTTGAAATGATTTTTCGCGGTCAATGACCGCGCGCGTAGTCTAAACTCCTGCTTTCTTTTTGCAGTTTGTGTGCGTAAAGCTTCGCGGCCACAATGTACTGCAACGTAAATGCCGTTGTTCTCTTTCACCACGACAATACAGAATCAATTTATTCGCTATGCAAGTATGAAAAACATAACGCGACAACACCGCCGTAATAACAGAATTGATTTCACTGCAACCTCTTCCTGCGCAAAGTTATCGCGGAAGTTGTACTTTAAGCTTTAATATTTCTGTCGCTCTTTTGTTTGCAAATTGTGGGATCTCTTCAAAGCATCGTACGATAATCGATTGTATGTAAATTAATGCGTTCCGTGTTAATCGCCTGTTCGTAGAGCGGTAATGCAAAATTTTAATTTACATACCGATCTTTTTTTGTTACAGTATTTCCTTTCGTCGATCGCACATCCAGAGCGCACGGTCGAGCAACTACTTAATCACACTGCCCGTGGGGGACTAGTTGAAATACTGTAAATGATTTCAGAAGCCATAGTCCCCACCCCTTTCGAGCCAAGCATTGCGCGTTTCTTTACTCGTGTAATTAATTTTAGCCTTGAGCGATTGCACTTACGGGAAATTCGCATAGAAAAGCATCACTTTTGCGCGAGCCTCATTGATGTGGCTAACTCAGTTATCATTTAAATATCGCGTCGCTCGGTGAAATCCGTCACCATCAGCAATAACTTAAGTCCAAACATATCTAAGCAAACTTATTTGTTTGTCGGAAAGACAAGCAGTTGAATAAAAAATCCACATTTGATCTTTTTATGATTAAGCGATTGAGCGAGGATTAAGCGCGCTCCGAAGCGCGATCGTTTAAATCACCTGAGATAAATTCCGGGGATTTACAAAAATTATTTTCCTTAATGACACGTTGTATTTTCGTATACTCGTAATGCACAAATGTGTCCTGAATATTACACGTATTGTATAATAAGTGCGCAAGCATAGTACCCATACGAGATCGATTAAAAATTGTCTTCCCGGGGGACGTGCCGATGATTCCATGTTCCTCTCGCTCTTTGAACGCAAAAGAAATTTACTGCACGTCACCTGGAAGAGTCTTTCTAATGGCATGAAATTTTTGTTCACGCTCGGTACATATCCTACACGTAAATTATTATCCGTCGACATTTCTTATATGTCTTCAGCATCGTACGCGGAGTTATGTAAGCGACAACTGTACCGTATTGAATCAAACTATTGTACAATAATTATCTCCCTATTCATCGTATGTAATGCCCTATTACATCGGTAACGAGGCGGATGATTGGTTCAGAAACGAAGGCGAACTTATACGCAGGCCCTGGCGACAGAGAGAAACTGTTATTCCTTTCTTTTTGGGTCGTTCCGCAAGGCAGGGGAACTAATTAACGCGCTCGTTACAGAGATAGCTATTCCACGAATCGAAGGATAACGATGAGTTTTAATTAGGAAATTCACGAATGAAATCCTGCTTGATCTCAAAGACCTACAGTTGCGCCATTGAAATTGTAACATGGTACGAGAATCCTCAAGGCAAACGTTATTATCTTTCTTTTTCTCTTAATCATATAATTTCTTTCGTATGATATTATTGCTACGAATTTATGTCTTATAGAATTTACGTGATCCAACAGTTTTGTCGGGTGATCCGTGACTTATAAGGATCCACGAAAGTGAACAGTCAATGAATTGTCAACCGTGATCCATTCGCGTGTTTTCTCAATCAATGTGTGCCTCAAGTACAATCCATTCTGTGGTCCAGCTCTCCCCTGATTCCTTGACTAATCGCGGCCACTAGAGGATACTTGCCGCAAGCGCATTGCTCATTGAAGTCGTCCAAATCCAAGGACCAGATCATGCCACCGCCGAGATTCAGATATCTTATGAATTCAGCCTGAATGAAAATATAGAAAAATATTTTGGTGATCAGATTAGTTTATCGTCTGATGAGTCTTATCATGCATCGATTCATTACCTTCTTCATGAGGCTAGTCACATCTTCGTAACTGACCCACTGATCACCTTTGGTGGCGTACAATCCAACCAGACCCTTCGGATCTTTTATAACTGCCCATCCTTTGTTTCTCACGTTGTCGCATATCTGTAGAAGCGTTTTTGTGTAAATAAACTTTCAGCCTGAACTCGAGGCTTAAAAATTCCACGAGTTGGCGAAGACGTTAGTAAATAGAATGTTTTTCCACAGATAGTATCGTGACGATTTCAGCCATCCACTTTTATCATAAAAATAGTTGTATTTATTCTTTAATATATTCGTACCTCATAGTAAGCAAGTATCCCAGCTGATTTGGTCAATTCTCCCGGGTGTCCAGGACCAGAAACTTTCATATTGAAACCAGGCGTCTCTTTCGTTTGCGACTTCCTGGACAATGTGAAACTCTGTCCATAAGTCGGTATTCCCATTACAAGCTTGCTCGATGGCACACCATTTTCCAGCCAATAATTAATTGAGAAGTTCACGTTCAAATACATAGACTCATCATTTGGCTTATAATACAGCGGGGCAACTGGACCTGTTTTTCTCTCCCAGTAACCGTGATAGTCGTAACTCATCACTCCTATCCAATCGAGATACTTTACTAACGCTGGTACATCGTAGGCCAAGTCGATGACTTCCTTGCTAGCTGAAACCGCGGCAGAAAGGAGCAAGTCCTTCGGCTTGAACGCAGCATTTAATTCTTTTAACAGAGAAGCAAAAGCTTCTTTGTCGCTCGACGGTCCACGGTTGCAATCAACCTGCAGAATTACAAATTCCTTCATAGTAATCTTCAGGTTCAGTAAGAAGCGGAGATTATTATCATTATTATTATACCTGCCAGCATACTGGATATTCCCAAACAAGATCAAGACCGTCGAATCCGTGGTTTTCAATATACTCAGCGGCATGGCGTGCAAATCTTTGTCGTTCGAACGAATTATGCGCCAATTTGCTGTACTTGCTGCCCTTGGATTCCTCCCAACCACCCAATCCGAGCAGAACCTTCAGTCCGGTTCTATTCCTGATTCCCGCGATCTGGCCGAGGAATTCCTTTTGCCTGGCGCCATGAAGATTTTGTATGGTGAATCGTTCCGGATCGAGAGTGGCGAGACCGTAAACGATGTGGGTGCACAGATCCGGTTCGACGTCCTCCGGCAGGAATTGTCCTGCACCCAGTCGTCTCTGGGACCATTTCACCAAGTAACAGACCACTTTCTTCGGCTCCGTTCCGGAGATTAAGGGCGACAATTCATTCGACTGCAAAGGGAAACGGGATAGTAAGATAGACTGCAACTTTTATCAGCTTTGCGTTTTCTTATATTACCTGTCGTTGCAAGTCTTTGCATTTTGTGTTCTCCGGCCAGTCGCATCGGTTTTCGTTCCAGTGTAGACCAGGTGGGCAAGAGTATTCAGTAAACTTGCCAAAATTGCATAGGAAATATTTGGAACAGTCCTGCTTGTGAGGAAGAAATACGCGACCGCTGCAATCGTCCGGTGAAGTTCCCAATCCGGGCTCAGCCTCTACTTCAATAGTGTCGTCGATGTCTGGATCTGATTGCGTGGTTGACCACGTTGGTGGTAAATAGGTAGGCCTTTGTGAAGTCGTAGGTTCCCAATTCGGTCGTTCGGTAGTAGTGGGCTCTGTGGTAATCTCACCAGCATCGATAGTCGTAAATTCTGTTTTAAATAACATCCGCAATTCACGTCAGCTTCTAAATTTTGTTTAAATAAGTTAATCGTGGCATTCCGTAATATTTACCGTTCGTTACTGGGCACAGTGGGCCTTTGGGATAATTCCTCAGCACTCTGTTCATAGTTCTTAGCAGAGGACTCGGCTCACAGCCGCACCTGTTCTCGAAATCGTCTAAATCTAGAGCCCATATCATACCACCTCCCAGCTGGAGGTCTTTTATCAATTCTGCCTTTAATTGAATTTGTTTTGCATCGTCGAAGCTGACCCACTGGTCCCCCTTGTACGCGTAGGGGCCGATACGTCGCTCCTTGTCTTGCACGACAGTCCAGCCCTGCTTCAAAGTCCTTTCACAGATCTATGGAAAAGAAAATGAAGTATGATACACGAGTAAATGGGAATAAGAAAACATATACATATAAAGGGAAGTGTTAATATCTACTTCGTAGTAGGACAAGAATCCCCTGGCCCGTGTTGCTTCCCCAGCTTCACCACCGCCGTAAGTAGGCGCGTTTAATCCGCTCTGACCCCTCTCTGCCAAAGAGAAGGACTGCCCGTACAGGGGTGCTCCCATTACGAGCTTCTCCGCCGGCGCACCCTTTTCCATCCAATAATGAATCGAGAAGTTCTGCAACGCAATTAAATGACAGTAGAGATCGTGGCATTCGTAGAAAGTGGAATACGCATGCCTGTTTTAATAATTATCACTCATAAATATGTACAGCGTTAAAGGTTGGCTCCCAGTCGTTGGGTAGATGGTACAGAGGCGCAACGTGACCGGTTTTCTTATCCCATTGACCATGATAGTCGTAGGTCATGACCGAGATCCAATCTAAGTACTTTGCCAAGGTGGGGACATCGTAGCCGGCATCGATGACTCGTTTGCTCGGGGAAACGGCCGACGATAACAATAAACCTTTCGGTTTAAATTCCTCGCTCAACTCTCGAACGAGACTGGCGAAGCCTTCTTTGTCCGATTCTGGACCTTTCTTGCAGTCCACCTGAAATTTATTCATGAATACAACCATATTAAAGAATATAAGATACGAAATATTGTTAATACTTTACCTGCCAGCAAACTGGATATTCCCAATCGAGGTCTAGTCCTTCGAAATCGTACTTTTCGATAAACTGGATCACGTTCTCGATGAATCTACGCCTGGCAGAAGGTGAGTTCACCAGGCGACTGTATTTATCTCCGGCTGAATCGTTCCAGCCTCCGATGGCCATCAACACTTTGACCCCCTTCGATTTTAGTGCTGCTATTCTTTCGTAGAATTCTGAAGATAAAGCATAGAGAAGCATAAAGGGAAGATAAAATTGTATAAAGTAAACCGAAGGAAATTATTTACTGTTATCTATGTCCGCCCATGGATCGTGCGACTTGATCGTCAACGATGATCCATCGAGTACAGCAAAACCGTACAGAACGTGGGTACACAAATCAGTATCGACGTCTTCTGGCAAGAATTTTCCTCCTGCTTGACGATACCAAGCCCAATTAGTAAAATAACAGATCACTTTGAATCTGTCCTCGGATTCCAATTGATCCCTCGAAGTTGACGATGGGATTGGTGTTTGAACAGTTGTGGATACTACCGAGGGTACAATTGCTCCCTCATCCAATTCATTTTCCTCGACCGAAGGCTTCACAGCTATAAAGAAATGAAAAAAGATATTCACCGAAATTCACAGACATTTCGATTTTTAAATCAAGTCTGAATAGATTTTACATTCTTCGTCTTTTTCTGAAGGCGTGGACAATACTTGTTGAAGAGCGTGCATTAACGGATGCGGTCCCTCCCCGCAACGACCCCGGAAGTCGTCGAGATCCAGAGCCCAGATCATTCCACCGCCCAGGCCCATATCTTTCACGTACTGAGCTTTTCGTCGAATCATTTCGGCGTCGTCGAAACTGACCCATTGCGATCCTTTGTAAGCATAGGGACCCATTCTGTGCTCTGAGTCTTGAACCACGTTCCATCCATGATTTCGTATTCTGTCACAGATCTCGTAATAAGACAGGAACCCTGCAGCTTGAGTGAATTCTCCGGCTTGTCCGGCACTGGCTGGAACGTTCAACCCTGTTCCACCACTGGGATCGTTGATCGAGAAGGATTGTCCGTACAGTGGCATACCTGTTGTAGAAATTAATACCTTAGACGATTGTTTTAAGCTTAATTTCTTTTTTTTCTTTTCGATGAAATAAATACCCATAACGATGCTCCTGCGGGGAGCACCTTTGGCGATCCAATAGTTGATGGAATAGTTCGCGTTGAAGTAATAATAATCATCGTCTGGATGGTAGTAGAGCGGTGCTACGTGGCCAGTCTTTTTGTCCCATTGGCCGTGGAAGTCGTAAGTCATCACCGCGATCCAGTCCAAATATTTGGCGAGTGCTGGCACGTCGTAACCTTTGTCGATTACTTGCTTGCTCGGTGAGACTGCAGCACTGAGCAGCAATCCTTTTGGGTTGAATTCATCGCTCAATTCTCTGAGCAGATCCGCGAAACCCTGTTTGTCCGTGGCTGGCCCTTTATTACAGTCAACCTGTGATCATTAATTTCATATTGGCTAATTCATTTTCAATTCTGGTGCAGGTGAATATTTAGGACGATGAATATTAATGAATAACACATACCTGCCAGCAGACTGGGTACTCCCAGTCCAAGTCCAGCCCATCGAAATCGTATTTCTCCAAGAATTCAATGGCCTGTGTAATAAACTTCTTCCTGGCTGCAGCATTATTCACGAGGCGACTGTATTTATCGCCAGCCGAATCGTTCCATCCACCCAAAGCGAGGGACACTTTGAGTCCACGTTTCTTGTACGCGACAACGCGTTCGTAAAAGCCTGTCCGAGCCGATATTTGTATTAATATTTATGTTTTACGATGGGGGCTTTGATATACATACGCATGTATATTTTCAATGAATGTCTTACGATTATCGAAATCGGCCCACGAATCATGGGCCTTGATGATCAGATCAGAGTAATCCAGAACAGCGAATCCGTACACGATATGCGTGCATAAAGTGTGATCTATATTCTCGGGGATATATCGACCGACACCCCTTCGGTACCAGGCCCAATTCGTGAAGTAGCAAACGACCTACCGGGAAAGGAAAAGAGATCATCCATAAAATTACTGCTTGTGATCATCGATTATAGAAATAACAACGAGACGGTTTTACTTTGTAATGCCCTGTCAATGGGGAGACTTTGTCAGGATCTATCACTGCTGACGGTAACGTAGTCGCGGCTTGAGTCGTGCTTGGTTCCCAAGGTTTCTGAGTAGTCGAAGCCGGTGGATCGTTAACAGGTGGACCGACCGATGGGCTTGGATCCTCTTGCTCCGCCGAGTCCAAATCTTCTTTACAGTTAGCACGTGCAGGCCAGTCGCATATCCTGGTTTGCTGATTGAAGTGCAAACCTGGAGCGCAGCGGAACACTTCGTAACGACCCCACAAGCAAGCTCGAAAGCTTCCACAGTCCCCTGGAACGCCTGTGTAGCTGTCAGCGGTACACGGCTGAAAATAAAGATATTGAGTAATTAAATAGTTTTTTTATTAGCGAAAAGTATTATATATTTACAGTAGATTTGCCATTCGCTGCGATCAACGGGGCGCTCTTCTTTGGTTTCTGAACGCAAGGAGCTTTAAAGGCCCAGTCGCACATGCTCTTCTCCTTGTTCCAATTCAAACCTGGACCACACTGCTGCGAGATCAAGTTGCCATTCACGCAGATTAAGAAGCTCGAGCAGGAATTAGCAACGGGGTAGTATTTTCCGTGCTGGCAATCCTTCTCTGGCATTTTATCGCTCTCTTCCGTTTCAATTGGCCTCTGGCTGGTGGCCTTCGAAGAAGACCATACAGTCGTTGTTGTTTTAGGTGTGGTAGTTGTGGTGGTGGTGGTGGTTGTTGTTGTTGTAGTAGTAGTAGTCCATGATGGTCTCTTTGTCGTGGAGCCTAATCAAAAAGGAAAATTACAGTTTCCCAACAATTATTCCTTAAATTGGTCAGTGTCTGTGGGCCAGTGCCTGCTTCTTTAGCATTTCATAAAAGCTTTTTGCCTTCTTTGGACAATAAAAGCAGTCTTACTAGGTCCCACTTCGCATCTCGCCGCAGTTGGCCAATCGCAAATGCCTCGTCTGGCATCCCAGTGTAATCCTGGTGCGCATTGCTCCCGATGGCGTTTGCCCAAAACGCATCTAAAATAGCTGCTACAGCTCGCTGGATCTGGAACGTAGTCCCCGATTGCACACGGGCTTCCTGGCTTCGTTGTTTCCCCTAATATATCTGATGGTTCCGTAATTTCCACGGTTGACTGTTCCGCTGATGGTCTACAATTTTTCGCAATAAAAGATACATATTCAGATGCAAATATATTCGCCGTTGAATTACCTAGTCGAAGTCCAAGTTGGAGAAACGCTGCTGCTTGGTTCACTCCACCAAACTACGGTGGAACTACCTTGAGTAGAAGATTCCGGCTTATTGCTCGGTTTCCAAGTCCAGGTTGGTCTGGTTGCTGTGGTTGGTTTTTCGGACCACGTTGGCCACGTGGTGGGTTTTGTCATCGGCGTGGTTGGACGAGGGGTGTCTTCCAGGGCATCGCTGTGGGTCGTCAAGGTTGGAGGCTGCGGTGTAGCCGGTTCTGCCGGTCGTTGGCATCCTTTGGAAGCCTTAGTCTTTGAGCGGCCTATAGTAAAAGAAATTGGAAGGCTTTTTTCAGATTTTCTTTCTGTTAGAATTTTCAGGAATTAGCGAGTCAATGTAAAGACCTAGTGCTCGATTGATGCTCTTCAACAGAGGGTACGATTCCGAGCAACACCGATTCAGGAAATCATCCAAATCCACCGTCCACATCGTGGCACCGCCGAAACCACCTTTCAAGATGAATTCTCCTTTCGCGAAAACGCTCTCTATATCGTCGTAGCCCACCCACTGATCGTTGTAATAAGCACTCGGCCCTAGAAAGAATATATTTAGATTTAGTTCAAAGAAGAATGATGAATTTGTTAATTCTCTTCTTTAACTGGCTACCTAATCCATGTTTCCAGCCTTTGTTCTTAAGTCTGTCGCATATCTCGTAGTACGCCAGCATTCCAGGCTGCTTGGTGAACTCTCCAGCGGTTCCAGGTCCGGTTGCTGGATCGCCAAGACTTGTTAAACTATCGGTGGATAATCGATAAGCCTGGCCGTACAATGGTATGCCCACCAAAAGCTTCGATTTGTCCGCGCCAAGATTAACCAGATAATTCATTGTGGAATTCTGAAAGAATATTTCTATTTAATTCTATATCTTGCACAGAATGCGTTCTGTTTCATTAAGACTTACTACGTTGTAATACGGATTAATATCGACACTGTTTCCAAACAAAGGCGACAAATGTCCAGTATTCGACTCCCAAGCACCGTGATAATCGTACGTCATTACAGACATGAAATCGACCAATTTAGAAATGTCTCGTACTTCGTAGGCCCTATCTATTACTTCCTTATAGCCTGATAACGCAACAGCTAAAGTCAGTCTCGGTTCTTGCTGGTTAAATTCTTCTCTCAACTCTTGTATCAGCTTGGTGAAATTCGGTTTGTCCAGGTCAGGTCCTTTCCTGCAATCGCTCTGCCAGCACTTGGGGTAGTTCCACTCGAACGATAAACCGTCAAAGTTGTGCTTCTTCAGGAAGTTAATCGTCGCTGCGACAAATTTGCGACGAGCAGCACCGCTGCTTACCAAACGGGAATACTTATCATCCGTGCTGTCGGTCCATCCCCCGATGGCCAGCAGTACTCTGGGTCCTTTTATGCTTGTCACTCGTTCGTACAGATCTGAAAAGAGCGAAAAATATTTCATCTTACGATTGACAGAGTTGATTTAGAGTAATCGAGATTAATTACTGTGCTCTATGTCTGCCCAGGGATCCAACGATTGGGGAAGCAATGTGTCTGGATTCAATCCAGCAAACGCGTAGACAACATCAGTGCAGAGACGAGAGTCCAAGCGTTCTGGGACAAACGTTCCATCCCCTTTACGATACAGAGACCACGAAGTTACGTAGCAGACCACGCGTGGTCCCTTCTCTGCGGAAATCTCCAGATTCTGCGATTCTGTTCCCTGTATTTCTGCCTGATAACGATCCTCCTGGATTCGATCGAATTGTCCTGGCTCGCAGACGTTCGAGCTCGCTTTTACACAGCGCCGTTTGTCTGGACTGAAGAATCTTCCCAATCCACATTCACCCTGATATCGTACCCCTGTTTAAATACGAAAATGAAATTATAATGTAATAATGCCGTTTATTTAATTACTATAGACATGTAGGAGCGTATAACAACCATTGTGACAAGAATAGAATCCTGAGCAGCTGCTCGGATCGCTATAAAGCCCCTCATTGGAGCATTTTTCCAATCGTGTATCGTCGTAGAAACTTATCGATACGGTTGCAGCATTTAGCATTGGCCAAGGCTCCCCGCAAACGCCCTAAAAATCCGATGCATTAAATACATAGCACAGCAAGATGTATTCTTCCATTAAATAAAACAACATTTACTTGAAAATCATCCAAGTCGAGGGACGTTAAAGAAACTCCACCCAGACCAGCTGATCTAACGTAAGCTACTTTGATCTTCACTGCTAAAGGATCCTCGTAGCCAATCCACTGATCCCCGCGTTTTACGTACGGTCCTTCTTCGTCCCTGCCGGAAGTCCAGGAACTATCTTCCAACTTCTGGCAAATCTACAAATGTTAAAAAAAAAAAAAATTAAAAGAATGAGAATATTCTTTCGAGCAAGAGTAATCATGGATAATCACTTCGTAATAAGCCACTCTGCCATTTGTCATTTTGTTGTAAGCATCCTCAGCTGTCGGTCGAACTATAGGCGCGCCAGCGTCTGTGAAATTTCCAAACTTCAAAGTGTACGCCTGGCCAAAGACGGGTAGGCCAAGAATTATCTTTAACTTGTTTTCTCGAGGCAGACGGTCGATCCATTTGTTCGCCACTCGAGCGACGTAATTCAACGGGGCTGGATGCAGGGCTAGTTTCTCCCTTCTGAAGGCAGGGTTGATCCGCCAGGCTTGCAGAAGAACCAAATCAGCCAGGGAACTGATTTCCCCGTCCACGAGATTCTCCGGTGTCTGAGTTACGGCTAGAATGTATTCTTGGTCGGCGAGAGACTTTTTCAACGCTTTCAGCAGAAGCTTCAAATCGTTGGGGCGTTCGAATGAGCTTTCCCAATCGATTTCCACGCCGTCAAAATCGTGCGCTTGAAGGAAACTTAGAACGGATTTCGCGAATCTCTCGCAGTGCAGGGTGCAATGGTTTTTCGTTAGTTCTGAGAAGAGTTTGCCTCGGTTCGGTGCGCCGATCGACAGGAGAACTCGCAGAGCGGGGTCCCTCGAACGATGTCCCGTTACCGCCTTATATCCACCTGCGTGAATTGATGGAATAAATTAACGGGATCTATTCTTTGACGCTTTTCTTTCCTTTCTATGAAAGTAATTAACATTTCAGAGGTGTCACCTTTGATCTCGTCGTATTCGCGTTCCTTTGAGACGACGGTCAATTTCACTGGATCTGAAAATGTATGGAATTATTTGTTAGTACTTGATTATTATTATCGTCGTTGCTGGCAATTGGGATGAAATTGAAAAATTACTTACCTAATGTAGCTGCAGTGTATATCAAATGGCTGCATTTGTGATCCGGCACTGATTGAGGGTATAAAGAGAACGGTTCCGCCCTGTGAACAGCACCGGAGTCCAAATGACACACAACTGCAGGATTAATTATTTGCCGCGGCCTTGATAGAGTCGGTGGTGCCAAAGGTTCGATCCACAGAGCCTCCTGATCGATGCTGCCAAAGAACGGAGCTCCCCTATGCTCCACAGCATCCCTCAAAGGCAGCCGACCTTTGAAGCTTCATAAGAGAACTTTGATTAATCATCCATCAAGCAAGAAACTAAAGGAAAACACCGAGTCGTTCCATAAGCAGATTCAGCTGACAATACTTCATTAATTAATCATGATCAGTACGTGTGTAAAGTGTAACAAGCAACTGTTTGCAGATGAAGAACAAGTCGAAGAAGAAGAAGAACAGTAGCTGAATTAAAACAGCCCATGGATTAGACGCGATATTCCTTTCTTTTTTTTTTAAGGACAACTGACTTTCTGTTATTCTGCAGAGGTAGACTGACAACTTGTAAACCGATCTCGTTTGCGGGCACCGCCTCGACCGCATCGCGCAGAGGGAATCTCTGGGAACCATACTCCGCACGAGTGTCATCTGGACTATCCAACGAGTTGTCGATCATCGGCGGTCCCTCGACGGCGCCTCGCTGAAATGCCAGTAGATCGATGATCTCCACATCCGTTTCCCTCCCTTCGGTGTCGTCCAGCAGCGGTGGTTGCAGGATATCAGCGACGGTCACAGGATGCGTGGGCCCTGCGGTCGTCGTGGCCACGAGGGCCAGGATCAGCCAAGGAACCATCACTGCAAGCAATTAATAATTTCTTTAACGATTGATAAGAGGATGAGGTTGTTGAGTTGCAGTTGGACGAGAGCATCAATTACAGGGAACAGGAAATCTGACAAGTACAAACAGTCGTAATTAAGTAGCTGGTGTATGGGGTGTGGCAGGCGCGAATCAGTATATTTTTTCTTCCTGAGGACAAGACTCGTTCGCTTTGCTTAGACAGTGTATGCGTTCGCGTGCATGCTGCCCACCAAACCTGTCCTACGCCAGAGACACGCGTGCACCGGCACCGAAAAAGAAGAATATGGAACGAGATGCGCTTCGCATTCGCTAGCGACCAGGCCGCTGGGCGATAATCGCTCCTGGCCAAGTTCAATCATAATAACGACCGGTCGAGGGAAACGCGCCTTGGAAAATATAGTACTAGCCTCCCTGGACAAACTGTGAAACTCAGGTTTCTCAAAAGCATCGTCGAGCCCTTTGTTGCCTCGCTAATGAGCTTTCCGTGTTACTTCTCAAATCGAATGCCAGTCCTTGACAGTCTTTTAGAGCAGCAGCGCAGGAAACCTGATCAGCAATTCGATTTTCCATAAGCAAATTCCACGCTGGCTTACTTTTATTTTCTTCGCCGTTAAGCAAATGCCGACTGTTTTCACGAGGATCCTGCGAAACTGTTCGAAAGCGAACAAGAATGTTTGTTCGAGCAGATTTTTCTCTGACTTATGCACAGACGAGAGACTTTTCGTGGAACTAGTCCGAGTCATCGATCAGCGACCTTGGCGTTCGTGTACCTCTTACTGAAAGCAAACAGTGATTTGATGGCACCGTGATGAATAGTCAGACTTGCGGATGATGCATGCTATGAACCGCGAAATCGAAATTTATGCGGACACCGTGCGCTGATTCACTCGAGGACAAAGAAGCGAGCCGCTACTTCAATCCTCCCGATGATGGTGTTTGGACATTAAAAATGCAACGCTCGTAGGTGGAAGTGACCGCAAGACAGAGGACAACGTTTGCCAGTTAGTGTATGGCTACTATTCTTCCGATAGCAGTTCAGTCTGTTACAATGCCATCGGCACGACACGTCGTGCACCGCCTGTCTTCATGACTTTTCTATTCAATTTCTCCGTCGTTCCGTGGATTTTTCACGGACGGGCTCGTGATAGTTTTACAAACTCGCCGGTATCTCTTAGAATTCTACAGTAGAAGAAGAAATGATCAAATGCTTTGATAGACAAATTATTCCACATTTAATAAAAAGAATAAAACAGTGCAATGATTGACTTGCTGAACATTGTCCACTGTTTGTCTACCTTCGACGGTGATAAATCTTGATCACGAGCGACAGTAAATGATGCACAGTTCTCTTGGTCCCATTTAAGAAGAAAACCGCTACCAGAAGCGAGAGAGAAAAAACAATATATTAAACCTTTGTCATTCACGTCGTTGGATAATAATAAAAAAAAAAAAACAAACAAACAAACAAGAGATACGTACCAAAATCCAAGGAAAATCTTTCCCAGAAATAGTCCAATAGAATTCGATAAAAAATCTAACTGAAAAGCTGAAGAACGGAACGCACCTTGACACAAGTGAGTACCAATGGGACGTTCTTCAGAAGAACGTGTCCCGGTTGCGGTTGTTGCAAAGTGCGAATGTCAATCGATTGAACTGCACTGACTCGACGATGATTGAAGAAGTCGCGGCCGGTCCGAAACACCTCGGCCGTCAGGTGATCGGCGATGAATTTTTCAATGCTCACCACCCACCTCGCGGGGAGGGCTAACTTGCATGGATCTGGTATTCTGAACGCGCGGGGACGCCCATATATACCTACTCCCATCGCCAGGGACCCCTCGATTCCCGCACCCTACACATAGACCCCCGTCTCCGACGGCCTTGACCACGAGAACACGACGATCATGTACGTTGTACACCAATTCCTGAGCGCGCCGATACCACGTCCCGTGCCAACGACACGGTTTGCGTGTGGTTTCCTTCACCTTCGTTGCATCCTGATCACCTCTTTTGCTATTTCTAAGGCTGAAGCGTGAGATACTGTGGGGAACATGAATCTATGTAGATTTGGAGCTCCACGAAATAGGGGTAAAGTCCACGATAGGAGTGGACCCAGTCTTCAGCAGCTATATGTACTATTGTTTAGAAGAAAGTTGAGAGACTTTTGCTAAACCGATTATCGAATCGTTAGATAAATCCACACAAGTATGTAATATTATCTTATACGAAAAGTGCATTTATCGCTTGAAGAATAAACGGTGGTGATATCCTATCGTGCAAGGTACTGGAAACCTGATGCAGAAGTGGCTCGTTTCGCGCAAGGGCTCATCGGTACCGATAGCGGCTTCCTAGAAAAACACATTTCTTCGTGTAACGGGTATAATGCTTGTAGCTTTAAATGATACTAGAAATGCCAATACCTTCGCCGAATAGCTTTGCGAGTTTAGTGTACAGAGACGGATAAAAGCGTTCTTCAGACATCTCTGCGTATACTAGAGAAAAATCTCTGCTTACAGTTTCTTGTCACATATGAATATTTGTCGTATTCTCGAATAAACTAAGAACGTTCTGAAAGTACATACTTGAATGCACATGCTATCTCGCTGTGACCTCCTCCTATGAGATACAGTTTTAGAAAAACAACTCTTAATGGTACACACAGCAGGATCCGTGAATCGCTGTTGCGGCTTTCGTTAAGCTGGACAAAAATTACCTGTAGCAAAAAAAAGAATATCCGCAGCGTCTTCGTTAGCAATCCATGGAGGCATTCTAACACCGTCGCTAAATTTACAGCCGGGCCGAAGAAAAAGTTGTTAAATGACCGGGGGAAGTTGGGGTGGACTTGTCCCATTGAAGAATTCGAGGGTCGATCGCGATGGCAGGTATCTCACGGGACCCTATGGAATCCTAAAAATAAGGCACTTTAGGGAATGTCGCTGATTCGCCTTGAACTTGGACGATCGGCCGTTTTATCGACCGTTTGCTATTTAATAAAGAAGAAAAGAAGCTCGACGAGAACTTCATCGAAAGAGCATTTATGATGGAAGATATACATTAATAACTAACGACCGAATTCTCCGCGCCTCGATCTGCGTTAGATTAGAAGGACAAAAGAGAGAAAGAAAGGAACGTGCTGTCTCCCTTGAAACGAGAGAAGCAAATAAAGGGACAGAAGCAGTAGCCTCTGTTACACGTGGACAGGTATTCAAATTTCTTGAATGCAAATCGGTTAATTGTTCTTCGTTCCCTGTATTTAATCCCTGCGAAACTGGGAGGTCCAGTTTCGTTTGACAGACGCCCAGGCGAACGAATAATAAATATTGAAGTTCATTGGCATCGGAAGGGCAAATGCGTCTAGGCACAGCTTGTCTACGTTTTCCCATGCCCGAGAACCTGCTGAAGCGCTTTAACAGCTAAACGGAATGCATAATTAAGTCGCGCGAAACTAGACAAATGATTGACGCCTGACCATACGTTGGGTCCTATAGATCTCTTGCTGACAGATCTGAGCCAAATACAGCAAGCAAGGAAAGTTTAGCAAGCGAGGAAAAGGATTTCGAAGATGGCCATCGAATGCGAAACCCGCTAATAGAGCTTCACATGTTAACATGATACACTGTGTTGTCCACTTTTTTTCGCGGAACCGATAGCTATTAGTGTGTACTCTGAATGAAGACAGCAAAATCGGTTCTTTATTATTTTGTCACGGCTATGTACACGAGAAAGCTATTAACCCGAGAGCAATAGATAATTTGCTAGGCGAAATCGTTGTTCCGTTTTGAACGGTATGCGGCTGGTTGTCGGTCAAGTGATTTATACAACACCTTGGGAAGATCGTGTAGGATCCTTGGGAAAGCCACGAATATCATTCATCAATTAAAGTTACGATTCTTGTAGCCGTCGGAATCAAACTGTCTATAATTACGTCACCCTGTCTAATTAATATGGTTATTACTCGATGTCAACGACGACGCAGCAAAGGTTCACCAGATAGCAATACGTATATGTATATTCGATTTGATCGAAGATGAGATCGGATGATATTAAAAAAAAAAAACTGAGCTACAAAGAAAGGTACTCGAGCGGCGACAAAATCGGAACTGTAGTATGATAAATATAAAATACACATGGCTTCCAGTTCGAAGGGTCCTAAGAAAGAAGAATCAAGGACAAGACTCGGCTGTCTGGGGCCAGCTTTCTGGTTAGTGACCCATACCCATCCCAGAGCACTAAGATTTTTCGATTATCGCGCACGCACTCCTGGAACTCTAAGCCCCGGTGATTCCTTTTCTTTTCTTTGCCCCTTCCTGTCTCTTCGTCCTCCCCCATCCCTTCGCGACTCCCAAGGAAGAATATCACTTTCGCGTGGGCGTCTCATGAATAAATACAATCCCCCATTAATTGTCCAAACTGTGGCCCTAGCTAATCGCCAACGATTTTCAATCATTATTCGCTAGAATATTCTATTTCATTCTTGTGCAAATGAACGAGATATCCTTTTCCTAGCTGTGTAGATATACGAAGAATATTGTGCGGGTCTCGTGAGTCAACCAAAGGGCAAAACATATTGTAAACAATTGTAAAATGAGCAGAAGAAATAGCACGCGTCTGTGTTATCGTGTCATTCACTGAAACGCTGTATGCCGTAAACGCAGATAAGTCCTTACTCGACTTTGATCCGCGGCTTCGATAAGCATGGAACCCCGGGAGAAGCGTCATTCGATCGGCTTAACAGCGAGCACGTTGCTAATGAATATACATATTAATCAGACCACACCGTCACACTTGCTAGTTCTGCACCTTCTTTTATTTATTTATTCTTTATTCTTGTTCATTTCACCACCTGTATGTTAAATTAATGTTAGTAAAAATGACAGGATTAGAGATGAAGAGAGTTGAGAAAAATTAGTGATGTAGAATTTGGGAACCTTTAGGATAATTGTGTGCCATCATTGAAGGTGGAGGATTGAAGGATCAAGGTGTGTCCAGAAGGCATCCGAATGTCTTGTAAGATGAAATGATGCTTTCCAGTAGCTCTCCGAGTCACTGCGGGCCTGCGAAGAAGCATTATGATGAAACGGTGCGTCGTTACTATGTTATTTTTAAAATGAGAAAAAAGGACGAATGTACAGGTAGTGGAGAGAAAAAGAAACTCGATCGCCGCTACCCGTGTGGTTTGCGTAATAATTACAGAAAAAGAAACAGCAATTTCTTTAATATCTTCCGAAGGAGATAACTGTCGTTTACAGATCCATCTGTCATAGCCAGATATCAACCCCCGTGTGCACCACCCCTATAAAAGTATCGCAGTCTGCGGCTCTAAGAGCACTTCCTCCTAGCGCGTCTACGAGAAACGGTAATTCCAGCTGCAACAGTTCCTCTGCCAACACGGACAGGTAACTGTTTGAATCAACAGTACTTTACTTTATAATAATATTTATGTAACTGCCAAAATATGTGAATAATATATGTATAAATAAAATGAAATAAAAAAAGGGATAGTGGTTGAAAAGGGTTTACGTATCTTTGCCCATGTTAATCATATATTACGTGCTTTTTTAAGCAGGTATGGCGTCAATGAAATGCGTCCTAATCTTGATTGTGATGCTGGCAATTGCAAGCAAGACGTTAGGTGCATCTGAGGATTCTTACAGGAATCTGCTGGGGCTGAACTATCCATATGGCAGAGGACTGGTAAACAGATAATACATTTCATAAGTTAAAAGATACCGTGTCTTTTGTTCTCTATTGTCTTCTAGAAATATACACTTACATGGCGAAAAATAAAAAATTAGATAAATATGTGCAACCTGTTTCCAGAATAATGAATTGCAACTCGCGAAACTTCTGCTGTTGCCACCGTGCCTCTGTCATACCAAACGCAATTCCGAACTGATCAATTCATTGCTGGGCCTACCGAAGAACATGAACAACGCCGGAAAGTAAGATCGCTGAGGGCGAATCACAAGAACGATATATTTTGCACAACTCAATGGCAATTATGCTATGCTTTATTTATCGTGTATATTTCGAAGAACCCTCCAAGCTTGTGTAGCGCATCGAACTCAATAAACTCAACAGAAGAATACGTTTTCGCTTTTGCCTCTCCCAACAATCCTCGTAGCTGCAACAACTATCATCTCTGTTACACGAAATGAAATAAAGTGCAAAAACTTCCAAAAATACGTGGCAGCGTCGGTCTGAAAAGAAGATACCAACATTTAATGTGTGCCAGAATGAATATTATTTTTCTATGAAAGTTGTGGCATCAATTGGATACTAAATCCATTTAATAATATGATCCAAATACGATACGGCGAAACAGTATCTCGTAGTTTATGTACAAATTTTATTTCGTAGAAAAGTAATTCACTCTCGTTTCGATCCACACAGGATTCGTCCTATGTATTTAAAACTTTAAGTGGAAACCACCGCCAACGGGTGGCTGCCTTCCACCTTCTGTAAGTCCCATATGGAAACCAGAGTTGCTTAAATCAGCATCGTCACCGTCTCCCAATTGTTTGTACTCTTTTCCACCACTTGGCGGTTTCGGCGACGCGTTCGCTGTCCTAACACCCAGCTCCGATTTAGCTGGCCACGTGGGGAACATCTGTGGATCTATTGGTAACGGTACCTCGGAAAAGTATCCGTGTTTTAGTGCATCTTCCGCTGATATTCGTTGCTGAGGATCATACGTGAGGAACCTGTAAATGTTGATTCGTAATGAAAAAACAGACAAGATATTACGCCTCGAAAGGAGTTGTTACTGAAAGGAACGTACTTGTTTAATAATTCGATGCCCAAATCCGATAGAGATAAACTGAATCGCTGTCTCAGATTATTTACGGGATAATGGGCGAATGGAATCTTTTGAACCATTGGCAATTTACTGTATCCCGGCCATATCCGATCGTTTGGCGTGCCTAGTTCTTTGAATATCCTGTTCAATTGATCGATCTCCGATTTACCTGGGAACAGTGCCTCCATTCTTAACAATTCTGCAAAGATGCATCTGAAAGAAAATATAATTGTATTGCAACATTGATATATGCGAATAAAATGAATTTAGCGATATTTATTTTTCTTACCCGACCGACCACATATCTATGGGAGTACTGTATTCTTTTCCATTCAATAATAATTCAGGAGCTCTGTACCAAAGTGTTACAACGATCGGGGTGTATTGTCTCAGTGGAGAACCGTATTCTCGAGCTAAACCAAAATCACCAACTTTCAGAATACCCCGATGACTTAATAACAAATTTGATGTTTTCAAATCTCGATGAAGTATCCAGTTGTCGTGCAAATGAGCGACTGCCCGCAATAACTGCTGCATAAGACATTTGATTTCCCCTAGAAGGAAGGAAAACGACAATTGATTTACCTCTCTTTTCGTCTAATGTCTTTTGTCATATTACTTAACTATATTTACCTGGTATAAAAACCTGCTTCTTCTGTTTCATCGTTTCCATCAACGATTTTAAGTCGTGCTCCACATAGTCCATGACGATAAATATCTTATCCATATTGCTACCGACAACAATTTCTCGAACGGTAACGATATTCGGATGCTGTGCTTTTAGTAATGTATTTATTTCCCTGAGACTAGTAATCGGAAAGCCTTCTTTCTCCTTCTCCATTTTCAACCGCTTCAATGCAACTATTTCATCTGTACGTTTGTCACGCGCTCTGTAGACTACACCGTATGTGCCTTCTTCGATGCGGTTTAGACATTGGAATTCTTCCACGCTTCTGCAGCCTGTAACATAATAAATTTCGTTGCACGTCACGAATATCAAGCGTTTAGTTGAGCAGCGTGTAAACGTTTAATGGTGAGAAGATCAAATATGCACCTTGAATCGCTGGTAGATACGGAGGTAATTCGGGTTCCTCTTCTTTCTTTTCCTCCTCTTCCTCTTCCCCGACATTTTTGGATGCACCGTTCGAATCAACGTGCCCAGGCGACCCACCGTCAGAATGATCAGACTTGGCCAGTCGATCAACGGATAAGGGGCTTGGATTATTATAATCGGATCCATCGTTTGAGTCAGCGTTGGAACCTTTATTGGAATCGTTCGATTCCTCGTCATCATCGCTACTGGATTCGGATGAATCGGAAGAATGTCTATCCGACGATCTTTCACGTATACTTCTCTGTTCAGTAGATGAATGTCTGGACCTGTAAATTAATGACTAATGACTTTTAAAGATCTCCAATTAAGTAATATTGCATTAGCTGTACAACGTATTGTAATCCTTACTCGACAGATTTTGAACGAGCTCCATCCGAATGAACGGGACTCGGACTCTCGTCCGACAATTCCACTACAGACGGATCTTGATTGTTATCTGGACTCAGCGGTCGCTTCTCTCCGCGTTTCATTCTTCGCGCTTCTAACTCTAATCTGGACACCTCTTTTCTTCTGGCCATTTCTCTATCAGCTTCCAATAATCGTTCTTTCCTAAGCTCCTGCTCTGTCATCTCTTTTGGATCCTTCGGCTGTATTGGTATCTCATTAATTTCCATATCGTCGGGCTCTTCCGTGGCAATTTCCATTGCCTCGCGTAACTGTTTCTCCCTGTGCTCTTTCTCGCGTTCCGCCTTCTCTCTGTCCCTCTCGCGCAATCGATCGTGCTTGTGAGACCTCTTGTGCCGCTTCTCGCTCCTCTCAGGCCGTTCCATCAACTCTGTTTCCGAATACTGCTCCTCCATCACTCTCATGTGCCTGTGGTCCTCCATGCGAATCTCACGGCGATCCCTTGCTTCATCAATTGCTCGAATCTCACGACGTTCACGCATTTCTTCCAATCTGATTTCTCGACGTTCTCGCATATCCCGCATCTCGCGAGTGTCTTCCAAACGAATTTCGCGACGCACTTCAGCTTTGTAATCCCGCATATCTCGCGAGTCTTCTCTCCTCTCTCTTCTTTTATCCAATAATCTACAACATTAATATTCAAATGTCAAATACAACATAATTTGCCTTTAAAATATGCAACATTTTTTTAATACCTTTCTCTCAAATCTTCCAAAACTCTGTCCCCAGTAGTCCTCTCTTTCCTATCGTGTCTAGACTCTCTCTCCCTGTGGCTTTCCATTCTCTCTAGCCTCTCCATTCTCTCCCTGTCCCTCTTAGACCCTTCCGAACGCTCTGATCTCTCCAAAATATCCATACCGTGCCTACGATGCCTATGCTTATCCCTATGCCTATCCTCTCCGCGATCATGATGCCTAGATTTCCTTTCCTTCTCCTCCCTACGATCTCTCCTATCGCTGTGCTTGTCTCTTCTTCTCGATGAATTAGATTTGTGATGACGGACCACAGCCTGCGGAGGTTTTATGTCCAACGAGTCAGCTGTATCTCCGCCATCCTCCTCTGAAAAGCTTCAAGTATACCTTTCTCAAAACGACTAACGCTTAAGCACAAAAAATCAAATTCATACATATTATATTAGTTTTTCTGCTTTACTAATGTAAAATAAATGTATACGTATATATACATATATATTAGACAATCCTATAGCTGGTTAACACAAAGACCTCAGTGCCTGGAGACAAGGTATTCTCTGCTCTGTGTTAGGCGACACTGCGCTTGAGTCGACCAACAATAGAATCACACTGTGTTATATGCAAATTATGTAAATGCAAACAATTTTCAGAAACAGATTAATGAAAAAGTAACAACATCGTTAGATATCGACTTAATAATTACGTAGCCATTTCGTCTGGGAAATGGCAAGGTGAGTTAAAACAAAAGTTAGTTTTTTTCGATACCTAAAATCATCCATGTCCTTCGAAGGGCTTTTCTTTATTTCTCCGTCCTCGCTTTGATTATCAATATCCATGTCGAGTCTACTGTCTGACATGTTACAATTCAATTCGTTCACTTTCAATAGGACCTTTACCATACATAGTTACCAGATAAACACAGAAGGAGGGAGGAAACATTTACCGGGTTCAGGGGAATAAACTGTAATAAATACGCGACACGTTATTAATTGCGACACGGGAACACAGCGAACTTTATCGATACTTTTTTCATTTGCATTCGTTCATTCTTGTTATACTTAATCCACGAGGAAACAAACAAGTAGGATTTCAACGACAAGAGTCACTTGAACTGTGCCGGATAAGTTACGGCAAAGTAAGATCATACCAACTTTACAATTCTTAACTGTACGTCGCTCTTAAATCTAGTTACCAATTCTGATTGTACTTTATCATCGCGGACGATAAAGTCATTTATCGATAAAGTAAAATTTTGGGCAAATTTTAATGCATTTCCTAACACGGGAATTACACTTCAATTTTCGAAATTCTACGTTTAGACGCAGAGCCAACTAATCGAGATTATTTGAACTATCTCTTATCGCGATCAGAGACATGATAGTGAGTAAAAATCGGCAGTGAAATTTAACAATTTTTTTAGAAAGAAGTAAACTTACACGATACATGCATATGGCGCAATACTCTTCTACATGTATATTTGCCCAAAGATGGAACCTTTATTCATCATAAGCTTGTGATAACGGAGAGTATGTTTCATGAACGAATATCCATTTTCTACGAATTTGACAGATGATCACCTGTCAGTATACGGACATCATTAAATAAATAACATTTAGCTGAATACTGTAAAATGGAAGCGGTACCGAGATTGCCGATGATATCCTTTCAATTAAAAGTTAGCCCGGAACCTACTGCGTTCGGACCAAAGTTAAAACAGGTACGCGTAAACGTCACTCTAACATCTATCCCTTAATTCAAATATTTCTCTTATATTGTTGATCGAATTTAGAATGTTAATCGGAATTGCTTTTACTCGGTCGATTTACATAATTGTTAAAATTAATTTTTTACTATTTGCCAATTACACTAACTATAATAAAAAAAAAAATTGATTTTTCTGTTTTAGTATATACGCGATTTTTATAATGAATATCCAGAATCATACGCGCATGAGATACATCAGTTGGAAAGCTTGCGCGCGATGGCCATTCGACCGCCCGTTGACATGGTTGGTTGCTCGTTATTGAAAAAATACTATTGCCAGTTACATTTTTTGCAAAGTAGATTTCCCATGGGAAGAGACGGTGCAGCCGCAGTAATTTTTACATGGTAACATATTTCGAGCAAATACAAGTCATTGTTGTCGGAATCAATTACTCTCACTCTTAAAAATGTAAACAGGAAAGACACGTATGGGAATGTGATTTGTCAAATGGCGAATATTCGCTACGAAATAATCTCGATCTTGTATAACATTGGCGCAATGCATACACAATTGGGAGCACTTACGGAAAGAACGTCAGCTGAAGGGATGAAAATGGCTTGTGCTCATTTCCAATGCGCAGCCTGGGCATTCGAGCATTTGAAGAACAATTATCCGCAGCCAACTGGTGCTGATTCAGCACCGGAATTGATGCCATTTAAGCACCATCTTTGCTTGGCTCAGGCACAGGAGTGCATATTAGAAAAGAGTATGCTTGATAATCGTAAACCCACAATCGTAGGTGTGTATTGACAAGTATTAGAGATCGTATAGGTATATTAGTCTGTTGTTGGCTTTAATCGTGTCCTCTTGTGTATTATTCTACAAGATATATCTATTACGCAGCAAAAGTCGCGAAGCAAGTAGTGGATTATTTTACTCTGGCTTTGACAATCCTCGAACAAGGTGGAAGCGAGGATGGGCCCATATCAGATAGAGTTGGTACAAAAATTTATAAGGTGATATTACTTAATTAATTTCCTAGTCGTTTATTATTGTACCACAGAACAGAGTGAGCTTAAAAATTTATTTTCCTAGAGCTGGAAATACTATGTGAAATTCAAGAAAGCTTATCACTTGGCAGTTACATATTTATATCAAGGCCTAGCTGCCGAAGAGCAAAGGAAAATGGGTGAGAGGGTGGCATTTTACAATGCGGCGTCGGCTTCACTAAACGAAGCACTATTGATGTATCCAAATATTCCTGGCGATAAGTCGATGGTCGAGGATGCGCTGACGTTTACGAACGACGTGATAGAAGGAAAACGTAAAGCAGCTAAAAACGAGAATGAATATATATACCACGAGGAAGTGCCCGAGAAGGAAACGCTACCTACTATAAAGGGAGCACCTTTGGTTAAAGGCATATCTTTTAGTATAAATGATCCTGAAGTTTCAGGCCCCGATATATTTGCCAGGTAAGTGCACTCAAATTAATAAGACATTTCAAACTAATTTCCTTTGTTAATTATTCAATGCTTCGTATAGATTAGTACCAATGAAGGTACACGAAGCAAATTCTTTGTATTCCGAAGAAAAGGCGAAGTTACTGCGCTCCATTGGCAGTAAAATCGATGAACGAGACCAGCACTTAAACACTTATTTAACGTCTTTAAAATTGGAACATATGAGCCTGTGGGATCCTGACGCTCAAACTACTGAGTGGGAACGTTTGCCACTTCCCGAGGAATTGATAGAAAGATGCGCGGCCTTGAACGCGAAGCCGCACGTTATTCAAGATTTGGTCGATATAATGGGAAAATTATCGGATACTAGTCAAGACGTGGAAAGAATATTAAAAGAAATTAAGAAGCTTCTTCTCGAAGAGGAGCAGAAAGAGAAGGAATATCAGGACGCGGTTGGGAAGAGACCACCGTCTATAGTAGCTACCGATTTAACCAGGGAGGCTAAAAAGTACGAGGAGGCCCATAACAAGGCTTCCGAGAGTAATCATGCTCTTCATAAAGCTATGACGATGCACGTGAAAAACTTAAAAATTCTTGCGCAACCGCTGGCCGAACTTATCGCCAGCATACCTTCGCCGAGCGCGTACCTCTCGGAACAAAACACGGAAAAGTCGCACACGGCGATAGAGCTTGAACGATTGCATACAAAGGAACTAAAGAATATTTTAAATAAAGTAGACGAAATGCGTAGACAGAGAAACGATTTACATACAAAGCTACGAGATTCGGTGGCACAGGACGACCTGACTCGCCTATTAGTCACCGCAACGTCTGATTCTGGACCGTTGGATCGTTTGTTCGCGGATCAGCTCAGTAAACACGAAAGTCTGGTGATGCTGATCGAACAAAATCTAGCTGCACAGGATTGTATTTTATCGGCTTTAACGGATGCTTATGCACAGACTGCTAACGTGCGGAAAGGCGTCGAGGAAATATTAAAACGCCGAGAACATACTATTTCTTCTTTGATCACATCTTACGATGCTTACGAAGATTTGCTATCGAAAGCTAGCAAAGGTCTCGAGTTTTACACGAAGCTGGAGATAAATGTTTCGAAATTACTCCAGAGAGTGAAGAGCACTTGCAAGGTGCAGGAAGAGGAACGCGAGCAAATACTCGCTCAGGATAGTAGTAAAAACTTTGAGGAGAAAAGCGATACGATGCCTGTACCAGCTGTTGCTTACGATCAGACTCGCAGCAGAACTGGTAGCGGACTTAAATTGAAAGATTATTTAAATAATAGGTCAGAGGGTATTCAGAATCAATATTATAATACGTATAAGGGACAGGGAAAGCAAACACCTCCAATGGAATCAACATCGAAGACGTACTTGAATGATGCAGTGAGTAAAAGTACGATGCATCCAGCTGGAATGTCTGCATTGGATTCAATGCCTACCAAACCTGTGCAACAATATTATCCTACAGCGTATACGGATTATAAAACAAATTTACCACATTCCCATGAAACTGTGGCGTATAGCGAAAATACTGCTTTGAACCCAAATTATATGCAGATTAATAGCTTGGATACTGCAGGTGCTTATCAACAGGGGGGGATTGGGGCGTGCACAGTAACAGATACTACTGTACAGTATCCGGTAAATTCATACGCGTCCAATGGGCAATTTTCTGCTACTGTGGATGGACAGCAGAAGTATGCTGCTGGAACTCAGTCGCAGTACAATTTTCCTATTAATGCATTGCAATATGAAACCTATCAGCCTGCCGTTGACTATACTTACAATGTTGCACAACAGTATCCATCGAATTTCGAAAATACTGGCAATACTACAAGAACAGAAGTTGGGGATGCAGCTCACCAAGCATCAACGGTGGTGCAAACACCTGTACCATCGAATGCTAGTAGTAATTCGGCAGATATGCAAGCACATCTTTATACCACGGTAGCCCAAGGACAACATTATATCCCTGACATGCAACAAAAATCTGTTTCTCAGGAGTCTATCCCGATTGTTAGAAATCAGCATCAATTACCAGCAGATACTACTCAAACGCAAAATTATGCTTTTCCACAGATTAATCAGAGCGAAGTTCCATCCACGCAAAATTATAGCGGCGCTATGTATTATAATCCATCGGATCTACACAACCAGCAAATTGCACCCAGTCAAAGTAATACCGGAACGCCCAATATGCCTGCTTCTTCTCCTCACTATATGCAGACGCAGTATATGAACACGAATGTTCCCCAATCTGTTCATTCTACCACTAGCTTAACTACTCCGATAAACGAAATGGCTAATTCGTATCTTGCAAATGTGCAAGCGTCTAATGTTGTACAGTATACACAGCAGACTGGGATAGATCAGAGTAAACAGATTTATACGGATAAACTTTATCAGTATGGGTCTCAAGTATCCGTTAATGATGCTGCATTGTGTTACCCGAGTACTTATCATGGTCTGCAGCATACGGCAAGCGGTGCTTCGTACCCGCAGACCATGCTATCCACGGCCACGAGCAATACATATGCGTATACAAATTCTCCTGCCAATGCAGATATTATTCAAAGTCATACAAAGTCTTCGGCGAACATACAAAATTATTCGCAAGCTTACCAATGTACGCAACAGTCAGAGTATCCTGGATACGGTAACTATTCTCATCCGTACAATCAAGGATACAATTACGCGCAGGGCAATCAAATAAGTGGCACAATGACAGAATCATATAATGCCCAACCGGAGTACGCGTACAATTCTACTAGCCAATGTTACGAGTACAATCCTAATAATATTCAAACTTCGCAACTACCCCAAGTACCGCAAGAACCTAGCGATACGATACCGCAATTAAACACTGGCATTAATAATGTCCAGCCACAGCAAGAAGCTGGTGCAAGATACACGAATGCAAGTAACAATTCGATGGTCAGCCAAACTCCATCGTCTCAATATTCGGGTCAGCCGTATCCGTCTCAGGATTCGGCTGATATTTATTACACAACTCCGTACGGTCTTCAGATGCAGAATCAAAGTGAGCATCAAAGCGAAGTTTTGCAATATTTGTTGCCAGACCCAAGTTTTTGTAGTAATATCTTTTTTTTATCTTGATTCGCAATAATATTAAACTATTAATTTTTCCACAGCACCCACTAACAAGACCGAAAACTATACTAATTACAACCAAACGTATATGCAAGCTGTGAACAATGGAACAAGTACAACGACAAGCGCGAATCCTGTTAAATCCACTTCAAAATCAGAGCAATCTAATGTAGACTTGCTTGCCGATCTAGACGTAACGATAAATCATGCGCCCTTAGTACCAGAGGTACGACCGCTGGACAAAGTTCAAACTCAGGACGAAGATATAGCGGAAGATGTTAATAAGGAGGACAGTAAAGAAAGGAAAAGTGAAAAGGAGCAAATTAATACACAGTCCACTACTGTCGAAGATAGAACAGAGAATGAGAATTTGCAAATCGTATGGGACACATGGTACAATGATGTACAGCCTAAGAAAGATCCTCTGGGTGATCCAGCAGCATTGCAGAAATTTATCAGCGAAGTAGAGAAATACGAGAAGTTTGTAGATAGTTTACTTACTAAAACGTTAAGCGGGGCGACTAATTTGGATATAAAGTGGAAGGAAGTTCAAGAGTTTGAGGTGAGATTGATTACCCAATGTATTTTTATAAGGTATAATTCTTTGCATGACCAAAAATGATGCATCTGATTTTCAGGAGAAGGAAAGCGGGAAGCAATCGTGTACAGTAGCCCTGGCCCACTCCTCGGAGAACAGAGTGATGGAATGCATTCCTTACGACACAACGAGAGTGCAAATATCATCAGCGGATACTTCCAATTATATTAACGCCTCTCATATAATGGAAATTACGCAGTGGATACCGACCGCATTTATTATTACTCAAGCACCATTGCCAGATAAACTAGAGGTATTTTGGACGATGATGTGGGAGCAGGAAAGCGAAATAATTGCCTGTTTAGTATCCGATGCACAGTTAAGCGGTGATGTATATTGGCCTACGAGCGAAGAAAATGTGCTGAACATTGGTAGCTTTACTATCACGCTAAAGAAGAGGATGAGCCATGTGTCCTACGTTCAAAGACTTATTTCTGTACATAATGCTAAGAAAAATTTGGAAAAGACTGTCGTCCACATGCAGTTTCTTACATGGCCCTCGAAGTAAGACCCTAAAATCAATGGTATTCAATTTATTTCAATCACTGCATGGATATAATTCTATTTTGCTTTTCAGTGGTTTTCCTAGCAGCCCAGGTGCATTGCTATCATTTTCAACGGATGTTATGACTGAGCAAGCGCTGAGACGATGCACCAAACCAGTAGTAGTACACTGCTTAGACGGTGGATCATTGAGTAGCCTGTTCCTAGTTGCAGCTGCAACGGTATGCCATATAAGAGCGGGTTGCGGAATAGTCAATGTACCTCTTGTATTCAAAGGGCTTCTAAAGTGCCGTAAGCAAGTTGTAAATAAGGAATCCTTGCTGTTCGCGTATCAACTGGTCTTGTATCACGCTCAAGACATTTTAATGAAACGTAGGGATCAATTTTTAATTGAAATTAATTGTTTTTGCTAAATGAGTATTCTAATTACCATCGAATGTTAGGAGGCATTTTATCATCTACTCGATCGACGTTTGAGAACTTTGAAGGACTGAAAGGAAACAGAGACAAAGCCTCGAGAAAGATGCATCCTTCAGACGACTTTCTCCAAAGCTTAGGTATTAATACTCAGCGAACAGATATCGAACAAGGTATTGTCGAACAATATTTTTTCACGATGAGATAAAGTTCCATGATGATATTTAATATTCCAGGTCGCCAAAAGGGTTCTACCAGTGGCGCAACGCATTTAACTACGACGTCGATTCAAGAGAAACCTAAAGAAGGAGCGATCGATCCGCTAAGTCAACTGGACCCTTTGTGGTCCATTAGAAGATAATCAAACCGAGTATGCGAGTAAAATTTTATTATGCACCGATCAATAAATCTATTATTTAAATGAACCCTTGCATTCCCACGTTTCTTAACGATATCGCTAAGGTTGCTATAATCATTGCATAAAAAAAAAAAACATTCTTAATTCACATAAACGACTCGATATCTCTGAAACAAAAGACGATTAACGTTTATAGGGCTTTACAATCTGTAATATATATCGAATAAAATATGTATACATATAAAGAGAACAAGTGCTGTCTGGTGGTATTTATTCTCATTTTCACCGGGAGTCACACGTATCTGTACACGTTCGCAAAACGGAAGCTAATTGTTAGTTACACTTTTAGGCAACGCGCGGTACAATGCATGTGGTTCTAAAGCATACGGATGACAAATCGGTACATATTCTTGATATACGTGTGTAAATGCATGCACCACGATTTGAAATCACTTTACAATCAATTTGCATTGTTTCAGTATCGTACGAATATTATCGAGAGGTGTGACAGCTTTCTTTAGTCAATAGTCTAACGCATTTTCGTCTTTCATCTAAGTAATGCACCTTAAAAATTAACTCCTCCACACATAATGAAAAACATGATTGTTTTACATACTGTGCGATGAAATGAAGTTACGTACATCAGAAGCAATTATGGCGTACATAATCCTTAAACACAGAGATCATTTAATAAATGCATCTCCAAGCATATTCAGCACGAATACTCTTTACAGTTACACGTACAATATATTTTTCAAAAACACTACCAAAATAAATATACTGCTCGATCTTCTGTTTACAAAGATTATTTCCAAAATTAAACAACTTTATAAATCGATGTATACTATAGGTATATTTACTAGAGAGTATGTGTAACGAGGTCTGTGAATGTCTTTTATAAAAGTCTCAATTTACGCGACTGCATAATGGAAATATGTAATTCTGTATTTAATGCTATGTCGATATCTTATACACAATTAGAAAACTTATAAAGCGAGTGAAATTATGAAACAGTGTATAAAGTGATGATAATATTACTTAACCCAAATATTTTAATATCCTCTATTCTTCAAGTCTTTCACTTTATAAATTCGTACGAGCCAGTGTTCCGTAGTGTAGGCCTCCTCTAGCATGTCCAGCTCAAAATCTTTGTTACCGATCTCCATGTTCCTAACTCTATCGTATCCGGAAGGTTTACCTGTTTAATTGAGAGCCGCACAAATTTTTCTTTAATTGTATAAACATCAATTGTAACTTATACTAGAATGGATAATGAAAAGGCTCACCTCCTTCCGTGTACACTTGACCGAATCTGTAATAACACATTTTGTACATGAGACAATTGAGCAAAATTGGAGAACCCTCTTTATCAACCCTAAATTCTCCTGCGGAGTTATAGTAATCCCATTCTGTTATCGATTTGCCCTTCTCAGTACTACCGCCGATGCGCACCATCCATAGGAACTTATTAATATCTGAAATTATCGATAAAAAAAAAAAGTTAATCAGTGGAGTCAGATTTGTAGTTAATAATTCCATCGTATAGTACCATCCGACGAATAGCCAGTAAGTCCTCCGAAAATAACAAGAACGTAATTAACATCCAGCTCCCTCATTATCTCATAAGCTTTCTCCTCGGAGCTTGCCATGGCCTGGCCGACTCTTGATATGTGAGTATTGTTCCACGTATTATTGTCTACTAAAATCGTTCGGTTCGCCATTGCCGTAATTTGGTACCCGTAGTCCCACCAAGACATTACCTTGGCATTCTACATTCAAAAATATCAATTTATTAGTCATTGCGAATGATAGAAAGATTATTCGAATTACGACGAAATTACATCTGGTGTGTTCATTCGTAGCCAATAGTATGCTTCTCTGAAATCATCGAAAATCATGCGACCGCCATCAGGAGAACGTGCAGATAACACGATACTAGGCGAACTGTATGCTTCGGCTGTGACCCACGTACAGTGGATGGTATACGAAAAGAACAGGATACACATAACAGTTATGAAAAGCGTGGCAATCTGGCGAGTAATGAAATAATTAAGCAACTGTAATTGTAAATATAATTTAACTATCTTTTAATATAATTACCTCGCTCCTGAGAACGTAATTGTTTTCGAACTTCTTAGATTTTTTATCACTGACTTTTGGTCTCTCTACTTGTTTCATGTAAGTCATGAGTAAAGAGGAAGCACCGATTCCACCCAAAATACACATGACTGGAGCCAGAACGAGCATTAACCGAACCATCACACCCTGAACAATTAAATAAATATTTAAATATACACTCGTATTGAACTGTAATACGAACTCTCTATACGAATGATGTACTCACAGCAAAATATAAACTCGTAACGCCGTACAATATGAGGAAAATATTAGAGTCTGTTAATTTCGAGAAACAAAAGTATAGGCCTGGTGGAAATAGGAAGACTAAAATTTGCAGATCGAAATAGAACGAGCTCCACGATGTTGGCTGATGTTCGGAAACGGAAGCAATTATTGGAATGTGATTTTTGGCATAAGACGGGTCCAGCAGGGAATAAAATCGACCGGTCCACGGAGATATTTTCCCTTTAAAGAAAAATAAAAGCTATGAAGCCCGAGATCTCAGGAAGAGATGGACCTATATCATAATACGTACCTGTAATAGTTAAGACAACACCCAGCAGGAATGAAATAGTAACCACAGAAATAACAAGACCACGGAACAATACTTCGAAATCATCCTGAGACATTTTACTGCGCAAGTAATCGACCAGAGCATGAATCTGACAGAGGCCAAAAACCCCGAATGCCTGCACGAAACAAAGTACAGTATATTCATCTCAAAGGGGTACCTTGAAAAATTATGTAAATAATTGTAATTTTCACTTACAAGCATATGTTCAGAACTTTGAACAGGTTGGAAGCCAACGAACGATATCTGCATAGATAAAATCGTTCCTAAACAGTACAGAATACTGTAAGCAGTGTATATTCTGTGCGAAAATCTGCCAGTGACCATTAACGTTAGCACGTGTAGAGGAATTAAATTAATTAAGAATACATATCCACCCCATGAAGACACCATATAAAAATATGCTAATGCTGCACATGCTGCCCAACAAATCGCTCCTGTTTTAACTGCCTTAATCCACATATAATATGTAAATAACATACAAAAAATAGCTATTCCTTCGTTATCGTATGATCCTGCAACTGATCGTGATATATAACCAGGAACAATTGCGATCATGGCTGCGGCAAACAATCCTGATGCAGAATCCTTAAAATTATTCGAAATATTATTTTTCAGTTGTGAAAACAGTTTAGGCATATTTCAAAAAAGCAGTTATACCTTCAACTCTTTCGTGAGCAAGTAAGTGATAATCGTTGTCAAACTAGAAAATAATGGAGCAAGGAAGACGCAGATTGTACGGATATCTAAAGTGATATTTAGTAGCCATGCGAGACGGTATAATGCTGCTGATGTTATCATTAAACCTGGATATATCGTCCCTATAAAACGAATAAATCACTGGCATTACAAAAGGAAGAATTGATGTTATAAAAGAATGTAGTAGAAGCTTACCTCCGATTATTCTGCCAAGGGGATACCAAACACGATCGTCGAACCAATTATGGAAACTGTAAAATCCATTCTCCGCTAAATACTTTGTTGTGCGGTAATTAAAGTAAGGATCAAATTCATGGATGACACTCTCAAATCTCAGGACCGAGAATAACCTTGTCGCAAAGGCTGGAAATAAAAAGCTTTGTGTAAAAATACAAAGGGTTTCAGAGAAATACTTCATTATCCCAATTAAGAAACTTACACAGAATCGCTGCGAGGGACAGCACAGTTAACTTTAAGAGTGTCTCCTGCTTCTGTGCAGACATACGCAAACCTTTCGTCTTTGTTAATGCACCCATCACGATGAGGCAACGAGGTATACCTATTCAAGTAATTAAGAACCACCTCAATATAAATTTATCTGTGGAAAAAGAAGAACAAAGCCTTTGTCATTCGTTATTCATATTAACATCTACTTAATATTTCAATGAAAGGAACTACAATTGTCTCTTATGCGGAAAGCAGCTAAATATCCGAAAATCTGATGTCAGAGAAATTTTCAACGCAACATTGTAAGGCAGTAGCAATGCAAGCAGTAACGACAGGTGCATGGCCCTTGTCATTAGGTTACGATTTCGCAAAAGTACATCCACGAAAATCGGTCGGGTTTTAATAAGGAAAATCTGAATTGTTGAAGTAGAAAACATGCTGCATCGATGGAGCATAGCAATTACATGCTAAACTACAAAATACTATGGCAATTCATTAACGGTGCCGGCTATGGCAAAAACTGACCACGTACACAAAATTACCGGCCGGCGACACATATGTATATTTTACATGATATATTTTATACTTCCGCATCGTACATTCTTGTAGTTTCATATACATACGTAGCTCTTACGAGTATTCCAATTAACTTACGATTTTACAAACTCTACAATAGAAGAAAAGTAAGAAAATAACGATGTCATTTAAATTGTTAACTCAGAAACATCGCGAATCGAAAGAAAAAAACCATAGATTAGAGTTGGCATACCACCAGTTACGCTATCTGCATACTTTCGATAAAACGAACAAAGTCGATATGACTATGTGGATCTATCCATTTACGAAACGATTAAATTAAATAGTAAATAATGAAATGTAAATGATTTATTTCCAAATTGAAAAAAAAGCAGGATTATAATTTTAATTTGACTACTCTGGCAGCTATGAAAGTAAAATGCGTTTATAGTAACAAGTGCATCTATGTGCATCATTGTGCATGGTTGTTCAATGGTTTATGATTATCGATAAGTCCGTCGTTCCCGCCAGAGGACCGGTATTTTTATTATGTAGCACGAGATTTCATTATTTCAATTATAGTTAAGTACGTTATTTCGCTCTGTGAAATTAGTGATTTTGCAAAGTTCTATTTACAGCAAAATGATGTCCGAAGGTAATATTTCACTTATATTAATATCTGTAAGTCCAACGTTATTAAAAAAGTCTAACCTGCACTCTTCTGATATTTTCAAATTACATTTGGTTTGTACAGTAATTTTGTACAAATGTTTTAACTTGTTTGTTTGAAGATTATCTTATATTATCATTGCAATTATACAATTTCATATAATCCGTATGTGATGAAAAAAAAACACGCAGTGTTAATGCAATATATATATATATATATATATTTCTCTGTCAATCTTACCGTTGACAATAATTTCATGAAGTGACGATATGATTTTTTCCATAATCGCCACAGAAAAGGGAACCACGGAGGACATGTGGACTCCATACAAAGAACTGCAGAGCCTCATCGAAAGATATATTACTTCTTCTTCATCTACCAGTGATCTACAATATCATGAATTCGCTGAAGCTCTACGTAATCATAAGCAAAATTTTCTAACTCTTTTAAAAAATCCTGTAAGTTATTTTACGATATCTATTGATATTTACCCGTTGCAATAAAACTATGCTCATGTTATATGGTTTAAGATATATTTTATTCCAGCCTCCAAATGTGAACAGCAGAGAGGAAATAATGAAAGGAGCCACGGATGGTATCACGCTTCCTGGATTAGGGAATCAATCGCTACCAAAAGAATTAGTCAATGAAACTATTATTATATCAGACATGTACGATCTAAACGAATTCATGGCCTTAGATCTTCTCTGTACTGCTCAATTGCAAATGCCCCATCATCCAGGTTTACCAAGGGGATTAACGGCTATTTTACTCTATTACGATGGAAAGAAAGCTCTTACTTCTGCTTTGAGAATGCTTGTGCAAGCAAGGATGGGGCACAGTTGGAAAATAGATGCTCCGATCGCTCTTTTGAGACATATTACAGAGTATACAAACAAGTTACAGGAGGATGGATTATTGGATAGAATTCTATCCCTGTTAGAAAAAATGGATCCCGCAAGGGAGCAAGAATTGCTTGAGAAAAATTGGGCATTAGGTGGTCCAAAGCATCGTTACATGGTCATGAAACTATATAATGATTCGCGACAAGATTTAGCCGATATTTTGTACTTGTGGTCTGCGCAATCCTTTTTGCCGAACTCGACTTTATTACGTTTGTTATCGTTGCTACAAACGAAACACATAGGTCCCGAAGCGACTGAAACAGGTCTGGATAAAGTAACGCTAGCTCTCGTAATGAGCGTGTTAAATGCAATGAATATGAGCTCGTTGCATAGCCGTGAGAATGGTGAAGGTACACCGATCAATTTAATTATCTTAAAAATACAATATTTATGCTGCATATTCTTATGGTGGTTCTTTTTTTATTTAGAATTGATTAATTCTATGCCATTGATCGCTGAGAAAGGAGCGCACGAAGAACTGCATCAAAAATTAGTATCGGCTAATATCAACTGGGAATGCGCTGGATTACGTGGAGTAGTACAATTCGCATTTGCAGTTGCTTTAACAACAATTAAAACTGCAAGCAATGTACAGCCTTTCAGTATCACCGTTGAGGACGAAACGTTGCTCGAGGCAGCTCTATCGAACAAATGCTTTCACTTTATGGCTGAAGTGTTGTTCAAAAACAAAAGCATATATCAAGAAGAATTTTATCTTCGTTACTTTCATTCTCTTCTTTCCGATTTTATACTATTAATGCCATTAAAAATTAAGGAGCTTCGAAATCGGGCGGACGAATCGATGCGCTTGATCCAAGCATACCAGCAAGAGGGCATCGAACCACCTCTGTATCTGGATAATCATTTTGAACACCTGATGTTAACAGTAGCAGAATTATACAAGGAGGATCCTCTGAAGTTGGAGTTGGTTATGGACTATTGGTGTCACCATACCGACTCCACTCACGTATCTGCTACTGCTTACATTAATCGCCTGCCCTCCAGGCAAGTTGCTCTCTTTAAATTTGTACGTCTTCCTGGAGAGATACTTAGGGCTGGGCTATTTGTTCCGTATCTCAAAATGATTGCTTCTTTAGCATCCTCTCCGCAAGCAGCGAGACAGGCGTTTAATTTTCTTAAGCCGAATGGTAAGTGCTTCTTGGTTTAATGTATATCATTTACTATTTATTCTTTGAGTGAAATCCATAATACGTAAACGCTCATAGGAACATCTGGATCGGCAACCATTTCCTGGGACCACTTTTTTAGATCTTTAAGTCAATACTACGATAATCTGACGAAAGAGTTGCCTCCCACTCAGGATACGGTTTATCGCCAAAGGAGCCATCCAAAGGGCATCACGCCTGAAGAAGTTAAAGGTCTCGAGGCGGTATTGCTAGTCGTTCAAGTGATCGCGAGGAACGACGAGATATCGAGAATAGCGATCGGCGATCATCCAGGATGGAAAGTACTACCGTCCTTAATAGGTTTAGTAAGCTGCGGCATATCGATTCCACTGAAGAGCGTTCTAATACGAACCCTCGCCGCACTGGCAAGATCACCCGAGAGTTCGTCCACTGTGTGGCAAAATTTAGAGGTTGCACAAATACTTTCAACTATACCAACCATAAGCAGCTATCAACCGAGAGGAGTTCAAACGGAATTAGAGGAGATCGAATCAAAGAAAGATGAATATCCACTGACACGAGCAATGTTGGAATTATTAGACGTTCTCACCGACTTTCCCATACCTCGGTTACTGGGAATGGGTCAACGCAATCCGGGCTTCGATCCGTATCTCCATTTCATCATCAACACGGTCTTCCTGAAATTTCATACACGTTCGTATAAAAATCCAGGAGAAAAATGGGAAGTGGCTGAGGGTTGTCTAAAAATATTCTCAAAACTCATGAAACAGTACGAGCCAGCCGTGGAAGACTTTGTTGGTTGCAGAGTAGAGCTCCAAAGTGGAGAAACCACGGTGGTAAACTCTGCCCCTGGCTATCACATAATGACGCAGCTGCACTCTAAATCCGAATTACTTTACGTAATTTTGCACGTCCTGGATAAAGGGTGCAGCAATTTCGACAGTTACGAACAGTTTCCAGGCAAAAAGAATCTGGAAAATGCTACCTTGTATTGTTTGGAAATATTGGAAAGGGGATTGAAAACGCAGCACAGCTACATGGCTCAATTAGCTTCGGCTAAATCGATTCACAAAATTCTCACTGGACTATCGAGATTACTTTTGGAAGTAGACCCGCAATCGAAGAGACCCGATTACATTATAAACATCGCCAAATATGTTTCCTACAGCTCTTGGCTTCCGCAGCACGCGTTCCACGCAGTCGGTGTTATCCACGAAGTAACCAACGAGCCAGGAGCCGATTCCGAATTGCTCTCCACGTTTACAGCTACTCCTCAGTTGACCACGAACATCAGACACGGTTTCGTGGAATGCTTGGACGCAGACATAACTGTGGACGAGGATGCAGAGGCGAACGAGAAGCAGTACACCGGTAGCTGCAAGGAACGAATACTGCTTCTGATGATGCAAAGCATTACGCGACCCACTCCGAATCTTTCTCATTATCTATTGGGATTCGAAATAACTAAAGACATTAGGAAAACCATCCTGCAGCAGCCTGGTATCCTTGGCTTTCCACGAACGTGTCTGCATTCGATATTGGGCATTTTAGAGCAGTCGCTTGATCGGGGAAGAGATAAAATAACGGAGGCATGTTACTGTTTCCTTCATACCTTGGCGGCGAATAATAAGACGTCCGTCGCAGTATTGAGATTTTTAAGAACCACCGTCAATCAGGACTTCGTTCAGAGGCATCTTTCGAAGTTGCCGTTCGAAGGACAGAACAAAGCAACGGAGCTCGGTTGCATGTCTTGGTTATTAAAAATAGCTGCCATCGAGCTACGGGTCGCCGGTGGTAGTGTGCAGAGTTCCCTGGTTCAGCGACTAGTTGGAGGTTTCGCCCAAGAAAAACGGCACATTGCACCATCGCAGAAACTTTTAATGGATCTGTTACATTATATCGAATTTCAACTGCAATTGGAACCACCGTTGTCTTTAGACTTCTTTGATCCCTCTCAAGTAGAAATGGTTCTAGGAAGATGCAGTGTTCCAGTTACGTTGCTGGGAGGTCCCCGGCTAATCGACATCAGAAAACTGCATTCCCTCATCACAGAAGAATTGGCTGTTACTCAAAGCAGTGCAACTGCGACACAACGTAATGTCATGCAGCAGGAAGTGCAGAAAATCTTGACGCACGCTTTAAAGAGAAACCAAACGAAATTGTTATCCTACGCTACGGTGAAATTTGTGGAAGGCTGGTGTCAGACGACAGAGATACTCTTCTGCGTGGCCACCAGCCAGCAGCTTCCTACACCGCAGAAACAAAATCTACTCCTGAACTTGACTCACGACTTGCTGCAAAAGATGACATCGTGCGAAGCTTTAAACGAGATCAAGACATTGGTATCTGGAACTGTTCTGATGCTGCTGGTGCATTTGAGAAATAGTTTCATCACGCAGATGGACAGCGAGTCGTTCCCCACATCGCCCTCAAATACTACTATGATGAAGATCATTCTGAGCCACATTTTACAATGGATCTTGAACGCCGGTGCTTCTTCTCAGAAAGTCATAACTCATTTGTACGCCGCGCTGTTGAACTTCCTTTGCGTGGTTGGATTAGAGAAATCTGGGAGCACGAGCAACATCGATTTTATGTACGTCAGTCAGTTGGACAGTACGGTGAACAGAGTAATGACTGTTCAGGAACGTTCCCATCGATACGCGACAATACAAGTGATAAACAGCTTTGGTAATCAGCTAATGGATATCTTATGCCATAATTGCTCGGGCGGTCACGACGTCTGCAAGATGCTAGCATTGTCCTGCTTGGACAAGATCTTGGAATTGGACTACGACAATTCGTGGGTGATTTATTTAGCGAGCAGAGGATACTTGAAGCATATGATAGACAGCCTTTTGGAGTCGGACAATATGTTACGATGCATGCTGCAACCAGAGCCCAAGACATTGAGACCGTTATACTTATATGAAGCAAAAATGGCAACGTTTTGCAGATTGGCTTCGACGAGGCTGGGTGCTGAAAGTCTCTTGGAAAATAAGATCTTATCCTGTCTGTCGAGCATGGTCGTATTTGATCAGCATCCGGATCTTCAGATAGGATTCGATGGAGGCGATTATTCCTTTCTACCTTCGATTGGTCAACGCTACCAACAAATGTTCTTGCCAGCTTTGTACCTGTGCGATGCTTTGCTCACTACTCTTGGAACGGAGAATCAAGCCTGTGCAGTACAAGTCTGCGCCTTCCTTCAAAGTCATCGGGACACCATAGAAATGGTATTGCGGAATGCTAGTCCAAAAGCTAATTCCCTTTTCTTGAAAGAGATCGCGTGCCTCACTGGAGTGATATCGCGATCAGCCAATATCGACATGTACAAGCTGGTGGACGAAGAATTGGTTAGATCCGATTACGATGACTCCGTACTGGAGGACTCTACTGGCATAAGGGAACTTCGCGCTCACCTTTATAGACTACAACGATTAATGCTATCCTTGTTATGTAAATTTCAACTACAGCCAGCCCCCGTTCGTTTGAGCCACGAGGAAACAGATGCGATTCAGCAACACATTGCCTGCGTGCAGATTGTTGCAAATATTATGCTGTACACGCGCAACCAGATGCAGCACAGCAGGATGGATCAGAAGATAAAGAACGTACTATTCGAGCCTTATCTAACACCGAAACCTGGAGGAAGGGAAGACCGGATGAAGGACACCTCGAGCGGTGTACATTTAGGAATAATCGTTGATCATCTTGTATCCGTTACAAATTTATTGCACACAGAGTTACCTCATATCGACGCTCTTATTAAAAAATCGGCTATAGTTGGAGAAATGAGCACGAGTGAATTGAAGGAACATATGTCGGAGGAGGAAGCAGAAATGGACGTACAAAAGCAGCGGGTAGTAGTGGAGCAGCGATTGAACCGTTGGATAAAAGAGAAACGACAAAGCATAAAGTATTGTTCTCTGATCATAGAACATGCTTTGTACATTCTTTGGAGTCACTTAGATTTGTACATGATACAAGTAATGTCACGGCACAATCAAATGCAGGGTAAATATTAATTACAACGCGATTAATTCATGAATCTTACTCATCTTAAGGTGTTTAAAAATGCCAATTGATTTGTTTCAGTATCATCAGTGGGCATAGACGAAGATATGGTAACATGGAAAGCTTCAGAAACATTGATAGAGTTAAAGCAGGGCCTCGTTTCTACATTCACAGATAGTTTTATTACACAATTATTGGACACACATGCTGAATATCCAACGGTAGATCACAGTTTTATCGAAGCTCTTGTAAGAAGAATTAAAAGGCTATTACAGTTTGCGATTGTACAATAACTGCGTGCCTATGTAAATCAATTCGGACGTATGAGAACATATTTTTTTACGTAGCTATGTTTGTACAATTAACTGCCAAAATCTTCAGCAAAACACTGATTAAACATAATTCCCCAACAAATAATTTCCGTATTTGCACAATTTTGTATACGTTTTGAATAAAATTGTACAGCGAACATACATTTACCGATTAACATTCGCAGTTTACAATTAAACATAATATTGTCAATGTATATTATTTAGTGATATTCTGTTAGGCACAATAATGTATAAAACGTACTTCCGTAGTTATGTTGTATTGCTATATTGATTGTGCTATCTACTATTAATAAATTAGTTATTAAGAAAACAATCTTTAATTTATATGGAAGGAAAACTATCTTCAAGAAGTGATAACAGCTTCGTCCCATGGTCCGTAAATATTATCCTTATACTTCTGGCATCTCACATACCAATAGGGGCAAATGAAATGTAAAAAGAATACAGTGGCAACAAAGACATAACAAAGAGTTTCTGAAATTGGTAACAAAAAATACATTGTACTCAGCGTTAAACTGATTGAGATCAGTATTTTGCTACTTAACTTATGCATTAGAAATGGTAGTAATACGAAACACTGTACGGCGACGGTGAGAAGGGAAAAGGCATGGGCCGGAGATGCCAATCTGGAAGCTAACATTAAGGAGCCAAAAATCGAAGAAGTTATCGACAAAGAGTCGGACAGTGAAATTTGTAAAGAACCGTATTTGCTAAAAATTAAATGTACCAAAAACATTAATATGGTCATGGCGTAAATCGTATCAGTGCTAATGGTTTCTGTTAAGGTCTTTAAAACAGGTGATAGAATGTAACCGAATGTTAGATAAATCAACACGGTTCTAACATGTTTTGTTAGCTTGGCTATAGTAGTTGGTTCTATTAAACAGTAGAAAAGATATCCGCAGACTGTTAATGCTACGCCAGATATGAATATGTTATCCGGAGTAGCCCATGAATTATACAACCAAATAAATATAATGACAAAAAGAATCACAACGCTTAGCTGTATGCATATGCTAGCACCAAATATTATAGCTTCTGTTAGTGTAACATTATTTGGCTTTATATTTTTACGCAAATGCTCCAAAAATGAGCTATCTGTGTAATTGTCTGGCAAGCCATAATTTTCATACAATTTTTTCTGCCATTGCACATCTCGTACCATTGTATCTATGGCCTGTATTATGTTTTTACTAAAATTTAATTTACTTATAATCTAAGTATTGTATTCTATTAACTAATACTGCTACGGCATTATCGCCAAATTATATTACGGTTAACATCTTTGGGAATTCTCCAGTACTCTGAACTGCTCATCCAGTTTTCCTTTCTTGCACAATATTCTATAAAAAAAAAATATTATCATTTAATTTTAAATTAAGTTTAATCATAATTTATTTTAATCTATCAAACATTACGAAGAGGAAAGATTACATGCCGACAAAGCGTATTTGTTTGTGTACAGTTGCCGAAGAATGCCAGTCTAATGATCTGTCGAAAACTGCAAAATTAGTAAATATATCTCTTTGATTAATAATTGCATTATCTTGCCTGAAGTAACCAATGAAATTAAATTCAGGATATCAATGATTCTCAGTTATAATTTCGTTAATGGTTGGTTCTGTCATAAACTCGTGTCAAGTAACCAACAAATGTATAATATTGTATTTACTCCGCAAAAAAAAAGAAGTGCGTGGCAAGTATATGGCCGGAATTTGGAATAATTCAAATGCAATGGTATTTTAAATATTCATTTATTACTTGAAATCTATTGCTCGCGTGGGACGATTCTGAATAATTTATTATCCTAATGTTAAATATTTTTCTACATACATTTACACAAGTATATATGTATATTACAATTTTGTATAACTGTTAACGTGCTTCCACATAATCGTTCTACAATATGCTCAATAGAGAGAATATCTAATCTTTAATTATCCTTTAGATATTAACGAATAAGATTGCTGGGTATTTTAGCGTAAAGACAACGACCTAAGCAACCATGCAAAAGTTTAGACGAGCCCAAGCTGAAAACAAAATATCGATCAACAGGCATTTAGAAGCTAATACCTATTTAGAATCATCCAGCGACGATGAAAGCGATAGAAACGAAGAGGATATACAAAATGTAGTTGGAAAAGTTCTTTCCGCCTATCAGGGAAAGGAGGCGGATGCTGAGAAAATCTTATCATATTTGATTAATATTTTTCAAACTGGCAGTGCTGTTTGCTTAATATGTATTTCAACTGTGAAAAAGGCGGATGCTGTATGTCTTGGCAGAATTATATTATTTATAAGCTATAACAAGCATATAACATATATAGAAAAGATAATTTAAATATTTTAGATTTGGAACTGCGGTACTTGTTTTGCCTTTCTACACCTGTCTTGCATTTTGCACTGGATACAGGATAGCTTAAGTGTTAAACGTAAAAAAGGTGTAGAACCAATATGGGCATGGTAAGGATAGTTGTACAATATTTTCTATATTAATATAAACAATAGACTGTTTCTTATATTTATATGCATGTTGCAGTCCAAAGTGTCGTACGGAATATGGGCAAGATGAAGTTCCTGATAAGTACAAGTGTTTCTGTAAAAAAGTTGTAGATCCTCTGTATCAGCCATGGAATATCCCACACTCCTGCGGAGAAACCTGTTTCAAATCCTTGCAACCAGAATGCGGACACAAGTGTGTACTACTTTGTCATCCTGGGCCCTGTCCTCCTTGTGCAAAAACAGTATCTATCAAATGCTATTGCGGTAAACAGCCTCCACAACAACGACGATGCAATGCTAAAGAATGGAGTTGCGGTACTGTGTGTAACAAAGAGTATGGTTCGTGCTTGCATACTTGCAAAGGGGTATGTCACGCAGGAGAATGCCCTCCTTGCCCAGAGGTATTGCTAGTCGAGTGCCACTGCAAGGTGAACAAGGAGGTAAAGCCGTGCTCTGAACGCACTTGGCTGTGCGATAAACCCTGCAACAGGCCCCTCTCTTGCAACGTTCATATATGCCAGGGTACATGCCATTCGCTGGGTGATTGTGGACCATGTCCACTGGAAAAGAACAGAACATGTCCATGTGGGAAGAAGCGACACGCTGTTTCCTGCAAACAGGAGCAAGTGCCAACATGCGGAGACACTTGTGGAAAGTTGCTGGACTGCGGTTCGCATTATTGCAACATGAGATGCCATACAGATCGATGTGGACAATGCTTGGAGGTAGTTAGAAAATCGTGTCGATGTGGCAGCTACGAAAAGGAGGTTGCATGCGGCAAGGAGTTCCACTGCAACAAGAAGTGCACGCAAATGCGTTTATGCGGCAGACATATGTGCAACAAAAAATGCTGTGACTGTCTGGTCAAAAATACGTATAACGCATGCGAGAAGGTGTGCGACATCACTTTAAACTGCCGCAAGCACAAATGCTCAGCTCCTTGCCACAGCGGTCCGTGTTATCCTTGCGCGCGGACTGATGTTATACAGTGTAGATGCGGGCACAATAAGATAACAGTACCATGCGGTACGGTGAAAAAAATCAAACCCCCGCCCTGCAAAAAGTCCTGTAAAATACCGCCGATTTGCCATCATCCTAAGAGAGAAACTCACAGGTGCCACCAAGGCCCCTGTCCACCTTGCAGGAAAATCTGTGCCTTAGTGTACAAACAATGCGGACACACTTGCGTCGCGATTTGCCACACAAAAGTTTGGGTAAATGTGAATAAGAATAATGCAAAAGCTCAGCCTGTAGGTCCGTGGGATATACAGAAAGAGGTGATGCAGTTAAAGACATTACCCTGCCCACCGTGCGAAGTTTCTGTAGCTGTTACGTGTTTGGGAGGACACGAGACGCGACCGTGGCCTTGCCACATGGCCAGGCCTACCTCTTGTGGAAGACCTTGCGGTCAAACGTTACCCTGTACTAATCATACGTGCGAATTGCCTTGCCACAAAGTAGCATCTACCGAAGATGAAAAAAATGGTACTCCATGCATGGAATGCGAGAAGCCATGCATATTTCCTAGACCAAAGGGCTGCACGCATTTGTGTCCGAAACCTTGCCACCCAGCACCGTGCAGCCCTTGTAAACAATTAGTTAAAATCGCATGCCATTGTGGAATAAGTACTTTATACCGCAGGTGTTTCGAACTAACATCTGCCAAGCGAGAACAATGTGACGAATTGCTCAAATGCGGGAACCAGTGTCCCAAAAATGTAATTAAAAAATATTTCTATTTCATCTGCTCTGTATACAATGTATACTTCCTACGACTAAATAATTGTAATTTTATTTCAGTATCCGTGTGGACATCGGTGTATGAATAATTGCCATCCAGATCCCTGCACGAATGAGAAGGAATGCAATAAAAAGGTAAAACTATTTTGCAAATGTAAACGCATCAAGAAAGATTATGTTTGCTCGGTGGTGCAGAAGAAGGAGATTTGCATAAAATGCGACGAGCTTTGTGAGAAATTAAAGAACGAGAAACGTCAAGCTGAAGCCGCGTTGTTAGAACAGAAACGGCAGATGGAAGAAATGCGCAATCAACAAGAAATTGAAAAGTTTGAACGAAAATTCAAGCCTCGTCGTAAAGGAAAGGATAAGTTTGATAAAATGCGATTGCAGAATGAAACGTGTAATAATTATAAGAAATATTGGATTTTAGTTATTTTAATATGCCTAGCAGGTATTGGTATATTTTATGTAAGCGTATAAAAGTTTTAAACGAAACATGTACGTACCATTACATGCACAATACTTTATAATTATTGTAGGATATCAGGTAGTACTATCTTTAATTTAAATGTAATAAGATCACGTTCGAGATTTCAATAATTTATTGCGAATATAGTTGAACGTAAGATGTTTTAGTATGTCCGTATAAAATCCAAAGAATTTTAAGTTAATTTATGGTAGGACATTTTACACTCTTGTGCCATCTCCCACTTGAGGCATAAAACATTTGGAAACGATACTACACATCGCAATTGATTTTTATTTCATTTCACTTCTGCCAGAATATTTTACCGTCTCAATAAAACGGCTTATTGTTATATAACTGCGCCCCATTCCTTTTTTTTTACATTATTCTGTTATACATAGTTACCAAGTTTTTCGCGCGAATTTTTAAAAAATTCTAAATACCACACAAGCAGTGCCCTCTGGAATATTTTTTGATGGATCTGTGGGGTTGCAGATGGAGGTTAAATTGTATTTACGAAAGTACATGTAACTGTGTTTACATCGGTAAATTGACAGCAAAATAATGTCGGTTCCATCAGTTTCTTTATCAACGAGGAATAAAAAACATTTTCTGGGTGTGCCAGCACCTTTGGGATACGTTGCTGGTGTTGGGCGAGGGTAATGTATAAAATACGATATTGTTTTCCTAATCTAACCTTCTATAACGAAAGTGACACGACAGTGTATTATTTTAATACATTGTTTTACAGAGCTACTGGATTTACAACTCGATCTGATATCGGTCCTGCTCGAGATGCCAATGATGTTTCGTAAGTGGTTTATTACATTCAATTTCACCATTGTGTTTTCAAAAGTAACGTTTAATCAATATTTTATATTTTGTTTATAGGGATGATAGGCATGCTCCACCTACAAAAAGAACAAAAAAGAAAGAGGAAGAGGAAGAAGACGAAGAGGATTTGAACGATTCAAATTACGATGAATTTTCTGGATACGGCGGATCTTTGTTCAGTAAGGTAAGAAAGAAATAAGATTTGCAATGTCCTCATAACTAGATGTATGAGTAATGTTTTATTAAATGATGGTATGTCTTGTAGGATCCATACGATAAAGATGACGAAGAAGCCGATGCCATTTACGAGGCGATCGACAAACGAATGGACGAAAAGCGTAAAGAGTACAGAGAGAAAAGACTCAGGGAAGAACTAGAAAGGTATCGGCAAGAACGTCCTAAGATACAGCAGCAGTTTTCAGACTTGAAACGAGAATTGGTAAATGTAAGCGAGGAAGAATGGAAAAATGTTCCAGAGGTCGGTGACGCTCGAAATAGGAAACAACGTAATCCACGTGCAGAAAAGTTTACACCGTTGCCAGATTCTGTGCTTGCAAGAAATTTAGGTGGTGAAACGTCCACCAGTATCGATCCATCGAGCGGTCTGGCATCGATGATGCCTGGTGTTGCAACGCCAGGGATGTTAACACCCACAGGGGATTTGGACTTACGGAAAATTGGACAAGCGAGAAATACTTTGATGAATGTTAAACTGAATCAAGTTTCCGATTCTGTCGAAGGACAGACGGTCGTTGATCCTAAGGGGTACCTTACCGATTTGCAGAGTATGATTCCGACTTATGGTGGTGATATCAAGTAAGTTAGGAACATGATAAATATAGCTGGTAGTATTTAGACAAACTTTCAATTGGTGTCATATTTATTTTATTGCATTTGTTTTCAGTGACATCAAGAAAGCTAGATTGCTATTGAAATCGGTAAGAGAAACTAATCCCAATCACCCTCCAGCGTGGATAGCCTCTGCTCGCCTGGAGGAAGTTACAGGAAAAGTACAGGCTGCACGAAATTTGATAATGAAGGGCTGCGAAGTGAATCCTACGTCCGAAGATTTGTGGCTGGAAGCAGCCAGGCTTCAACCACCAGACACTGCCAAAGCGGTAATCGCACAATCAGTCCGTCATATACCAACGTCTGTTAGAATTTGGATAAAAGCAGCGGATTTGGAAACAGAAACGAAAGCAAAGAGACGGGTCTATCGCAAAGCCTTGGAGCATATACCGAATTCAGTTAGATTATGGAAAGCAGCAGTGGAATTGGAAGAACCGGAAGATGCGCGAATTTTACTCAGCCGGGCAGTTGAATGTTGTCCAACGAGTGTAGATTTATGGCTTGCCCTTGCTAGATTAGAAACCTACGATAATGCGAGGAAAGTGCTGAACAAAGCGAGGGAGAATATTCCAACAGATAGGCAAATCTGGACCACAGCCGCAAAATTGGAGGAGGCCAATGGAAATAAGCATATGGTTGAGAAAATTATCGATCGTGCGATATCTTCGCTTAGCGCGAACGGTGTGGAGATTAACAGGGAGCATTGGTTTAAAGAAGCTATGGAAGCTGAAAAGGCTGGCGCCGTGCACACCTGCCAAGTTATCGTTAAAGCGATTATTGGTTTTGGCGTGGAAGAGGAAGATAGGAAGCACACATGGATGGAGGATGCGGAAACTGTAAGATTTAATATTTCATTTCTAGTTAATGTAAAGCCAAGAGATGTTTATACATTTGTTCTTTTAGTGTGCCCAACAAGGAGCATTGGAGTGTGCCAGAGCAGTATACGCTTTCGCGTTATCAGCATTCCCTAGTAAAAAATCGATTTGGCTACGAGCGGCTTATTTCGAGAAGACGTACGGGACCCGAGAGTCTTTGGAATCTTTACTTCAAAGAGCGGTGGCTCATTGCCCAAAGAGCGAAGTACTTTGGCTCATGGGTGCGAAGTCAAAGTGGTTGGCTGTAAGTATATCCTGCGTAACAATTAATTCTTAGAAAAATTTTCATTGTACTTATGTGTAATTCCCTTTTTCCAAGGGCGACGTTCCAGCAGCCAGAGGTATTCTGTCTCTCGCGTTTCAAGCAAATCCAAACTCTGAGGAGATTTGGTTAGCAGCCGTGAAACTGGAATCAGAGAATTCCGAATACGAAAGGGCTCGTCGATTGCTGGCGAAAGCGAGAGCTTCCGCGCCTACTCCCAGGGTGATGATGAAGAGTGCAAAATTAGAATGGGCTCTGAACAATCTCGAAGCAGCTCTAATGCTTCTGAAAGAGGCACTGGAAGCATTCGATGATTTCCCGAAGTTATGGTTAATGAAGGGACAAATTGAAGAGCAACAAGGCAATTTAGATAAAGCTTTGGAAACATACAATCAAGCTGTAAGCGTACCTACTTTACATTTCATTCAACTAATTTTTAACAAACAAATAATTGATTTTCTCTTATTCGTAGATAAAGAAATGTCCCAACTCCATTCCACTGTGGCGGTTGCTAGCGCAGCTGGAACACAGGAAGGGTCAAATTACAAAGGCTAGGTCGGTTTTAGAAAAGGCACGACTAAAGAATCCGAAGAATGCAGAGCTCTGGTTAGAAGCCATTAGGAACGAATTGAAGAGCGGCGGAGTTCGAGATATGGCAAATACCCTGATGGCGAAAGCGTTGCAAGAATGCCCAACATCGGGTTTGCTCTGGGCAGAAGCGATCTTTATGGAACCTCGACCTCAACGAAAGACGAAAAGTGTCGATGCTTTAAAAAAATGCGAGCACGATCCTCATGTACTTCTTGCGGTATCGAAGTGAGTAGTTAATAATTTGCTATGATGTTTCTACAAAATAAGCCGCTGTTATTTTGAACAATAAAAATGAATACGATTTGCAGATTGTTCTGGTGCGAGCATAAAATCTCAAAATGCAGGGACTGGTTCAACCGAACAGTTAAAATAGATCCAGACTTAGGTGATGCTTGGGCATATTTCTACAAGTTCGAGCTTTTGAACGGGACAGAGGAGCAGCAAGAGGACGTGAAGAAACGATGCATTGCTGCGGAGCCGCATCACGGTGAAGCCTGGTGTAAAGTATCGAAAAATATAGCGAATTGGTGCCTCAGTACTGATCAGATCTTAGTATTAGTTGCAAAAGATTTACCAATTCCGATATAACTGTGAGTTAAGTCATTTAAGTGCATACTGTAAATATTTTTCTAAGCCCTAGATATAATGATAGAATAAAAGATCACTAAATGCGGTACAAATACATTTTATTTTGTACAGCAGAATGTTACATGTTGTTAGTCGGAAAAACTGTATCGCTTTAACGTTGTAATCTTCACAATGGAGAACACAACTGTTAGAGCGTGCAGAAGAATAGGTGACATTGTGCACTTATATGCTTCGCCTCAAATAAATCACATTTCTCTCAGGGTAGGTCGAGCTATTTCGGAATATCGGAAAACCTCAAGCGGGCTGCCATATGACACGCAGCTGGAATAACTGCAAGATGAGTCACTCGAACCCATCAACCCTTAAAAAACCCTCCGCTTCTGTCCCCTTCCCATTATGCCAGAAATAGTAGCATGCAGCACATTCCTCGGCAATTTCTGCTGTCGCAGCGACTCCAATTCATCCTATAGTATATCCGCGCGTTAGAATAATCTCAAAGAAGACATGGTCTATGCTAGCGCAAGAAAAGTATCGAGAGCTGGTACCTGAAAGCATGAAACCGTTTCGTGTACATCGAATGGGAAATCACGTTGATCGCCAAGGGGTGAGTCACCCTTCGATGGCGGTCAAGGAGACGATTGGGTGGAGGCATTGAAACGATGGGAAGGAGAGATTCGATAGAGGGGACGAGTGAAACTATGCTTGACGATTGGCCAGCGTTCGGGGTCGGAATTTGTGGTGGGGTTGAACGGTTTGAAGTTTGTAGGATCCGCAGAAGGAAGAGTGGAAGAGAGTGGCTTCGCGGCGGTGTTACCTGGTGTTGCGCGCGGTGGAACCAGCCGGCCATTCAGTGTACTGCTTCCTTCCTGCCCTTGAACGCTCTCGGCTGTACGGTGTTTGCGCCTCCCTGGCCTCTCGCAGTGACAACTGACAGGTCAGTGATCTCTACAGCGACACATTCTACTATCTGCCTCATGTCGCTTAAATTGCATGCGTATCACACATTGCTTCTTCCGAGTGAATAAAAAAGAGTGAATAAAATATGCAGTTCGTCGATGCAATAACCGGCTTTCTTCTAAGAGCTGGAAGAAAGAACGGTGTTCACTAGAATACATGGAGAATGTGTGTACGTGTTTCTTCATATTGTGATATAGGCTGCCTGAAGACGTTCCATTCGCGAAGAGGAAATCGGTATAAACTTGGTGATTGCGCCTCGGGTGATATCGATCGTCTTCCTTGTTCACCGATCGAAAATGGAGGGGTGTGGTCAAATCTCCATACGCCTTCCATGGATTAACAAATCTTATCATGAAAAATAAAAGCGCGTTCATCGCGATTGTTCACATTCTTCAGTATGCATGTCTCACATATTCCATTCAGCCATTCCGCGATTAAAAATTACAATTTTATGGTCCCTTGGTATCTGAAAGAAAATTTTTTCGTTACTACCCTTTGCTTTTCAGGCATTTTACAGTACCTTAATTAAATAATTTACTCTTTATAAAAATTGGGGTACTTTGTTCTACACATGATTCTCTTCAATTATTTCGTGACCCTACATCAGGGCGATAGGACGGGACAAGGGCGTGGTTTTGACAGATGCACCCTGCTGCGCATCAGGCACGCAAATACGTTTCTACTTGACGACTGGCGTACACGCGTCTCTCTGCCTTTCGTCGAATACCCTGAATGAAATGGAAAAGTTCGCTTAATGTCAGCTTTACAGATTTCAGTATTTTAATGATTCAATGAAATCTGTGGTAGCCTCGATCAATTCGTTCACTCAGCGCATTGCGAGTCGCGTGCTTCTCTAATTAAATGTATACGTTCTTATTACCCACTGTCTTCATAAGGGAGAACCCGGTACGGCATTTGCATCGTATCATGTCCTGGACGAGTTGGCTAGTTGCAAGGCGAGCGAGCGTGTCTGCTGTGGTAATACACAAGTGCTCTGGAAATTTTATTTTTCAATCTGTAGACGTGATTTTTTTCCCCCTTTATTTTACTCCGTTCCTCGCGCTGGACAAATCGGTTTGCTCTTGGACATAACGACCGTGATAACTTCTATCTTATTTGCAAGCTATTACGTCCAGCTTAGATAAGGTTGCATAAACATACACCAATAAACTCTTCTTTTGCTTCAAATGAAATTCCTCCTTCTTTGTCTAAAAACAAAAGTAAAGTAGAGAATCTATTCTCTTCAAGAATTGGGATACACATTGACGAATAAGCACGGTCTATTGAAAATAGGTAGCGAATAGGAGCGAAAGCCCGCGTGAGGTATAAAAAAATCACTTTTTTACCATTGACCATGAAAAACGAGGGGTCGTCGATGCCTTGATGTGGTACATATAGATAGCCGTGGAGTTCTGGAACCCCACTCTTCAACCCCCGCATTGCCAATCGATGAAACTGTCTGCCAGCGGTCGACCGCTCCCCCGGTGCAACCCCGCATGTACAAATCTGTTTCCTATACATGCACAGACAGGCACTTCTCCGCTATTTCATTCATGTTTCGCATATATATATATATCGCATATCCTGAGACTTCTTCGAGCATCTTCAAGGTCGGCTCGTGGCTAGAGCATACATATACTAAAAGAAACTCTGATATTAGATTCTTTAGAATATAATAAGATAATCGATGAAGCAACTTCCATCCTAATTGCGCAGGATTACTTAATTTATCTTATCTGTAACTTATTACTCCTGGGTGATAGAACTTTCCTTCTTTGCTCTCGAACCACCCTTATCTGCAAAGCACTCGCCGGGTAGGAGCGTAATGACGAATGCAATCTGCAAGCTACGAGATTGGGTCAAAGGGTTCTCCTGAAAGCACTATTCATTCACGGTGTATGCTTTGGTACTCGTTCACGAAATCTTAACCGCTGAAGGGGCATCCCTTTTTGCGCCAGTTATTACAGCAGCATCTCGGCATAATTTACTGCATATTACTTTCATCCTCCACGGTGAATTTTAAATCTCATCTCTAGCCAAGTTACTCTGGAATGGACCAATATCTGCGAGAATAAAATTTGCATTTCTTTAATCAAAGCCACCTTTGCTGATCCAAGTTTTTTTAATTCAATGAAGTCTGTGGTAGCCTCGATTAATTCTCTCACGCAGCGTAGTGTCAGTTCTGTTTCTAATCAATTGTATTCGTACTGGACTCAGTATTCGGTATTCGGGAGAAAGAGCTAAATGGAGTATCCCGCAAACGGGACGAAACCGCTTGGTAACACGTAACACGCCCCTGAACGTATACGCCACCGCTCGATACGATACGCTCGCGTCCAGGGTTCGTTAGCCGTCACGGTCGCAGGAAAGAGAGATAGGGACGGACGCGTTTGTATCGCGTTTTACTTGGAGCACGAGTGCGACACGGAATCATTGCAACGCATTTTCTCTAGCATGCTTTTACGTGTGGTGGGTATACAGTACGGTGTACGTAGGTGGACGACCCTGTGTGTGCAGCCCACAGTTGATCGATACAGCTGCCACATACGTTCCATACAGAGACGAATCACCGCATATAATACACACGCCATTCAGGTCCTCTATTAAACGACATTACCCAAGTTAATTGGCAGCCCGCGCGAACTCGTCAGCCGTAAGATCTCTCTTTGCTGGGAAGCCACGACGACGTCCAGTGAAGCCCTTGGACGATTAACCGATCTTATCGATCCACCGGATGTGCTTACGGTCGATCGGTTCCAGGCACAGCCATGTTCCATGAGTTACATATGCACATACAGCTGCTTGCCACGTCTTCTTACTAAAAATATACCAAAGTTCAATCTGTCCGTCCTGAATCGATTACTCAATCTATTAGAATTTTTGCATCTTTACGAGTTTGTTGGACCTTTTATGTTATATCCACATCTTTGTTCTGCACATCTCTGTAATTCGTAGAGACATGAGACGTCCGTATAATATTATGTTTAATCAAGTATCGATAGGATATTTACATTTCCTGGATGATTGTCCAGCATTCTTGAATATCTGGTTAACCGCGAATTTGATTTCATACGCAACCTCGCGATGGGCATGACTCGTCCAAGCGTGGCGTACACCGACGCGTCCTGCAAACCGGCTAGCACGCCGGTGCAAGCAACCTAGTTTCCTTATTAACGCGCAAGACCTCTTTTCTCCTCGCGAGATCAAGTAGGATTTATCGTGATTTCTCTTCTTTGGACAGTGGCGTACCGAGAGCCTTTTCATTCCTCCTTGCTCCACGATAATCGCTTTTGTAAAATCGACCATTTTGATGCTGCAACATGCAGCGAAATTTTACAGATCGAGATTGCATTTACTTTGAAATTTCTGATAAAGAGTTGGATGGAATTTTTGCATTCGCGCGGTTCCAAACGCATTACCGTTATACATTAAAGAGTCTCTTCGTGTGCTCGTTCGTGCACGGGATGCAGGGCTCCTGCATGCATATTGAGGGTAGGGAGAGATGGAATATCCAGCAAGTGGATACGTAAAGGACACGAACGTGTTCCACGGTTATTCAGCCTCCTTCCAGCTCTCCCTATACATATACAGTCATACGACCGGCTACCATATAAGGACCTATACGCGCAGCCTTGTCGATGCTGACCCACCGTTGGAACGTATGTACCCTCGAAACGCTTTCCTCGAGCCACTGGCGTATCTGTGGCTTCTCGAATCTTCAATGCTTTTCGCTACCATTCCTTTTGCAACCCTATTATTCAATTATTTCATTAATCACTGTCTCATACTTTGGATAAAATGAGTTATCGAAACTTTCTGGAATACACTCTACTAAAGTATATCCAGAATCGAGTCAGGTATGAGTTACGTTTCCTACCAAATCGTTTTGCAACGTGTCTTTTGTCGATTTGGTAAAAATGATAACGGTTCTCCTGGAATTATTGCGTCATGATCGTTTCGAGCGCTGATAAAGCATTTTGCGTTTTTTCAGCTGACGCCGCGACTTCGTGGAATGTAAAGGTCCTCCATTGAACCGCGTTTCTCCTGGCCGATGATATTTTTGTCCGTTAAGAAATGTTGTCGACAGAAGCTAAAAGTAACAAAGAGGCATAAATAGAGGAAAAAACAAAGTAGGAGGGAAAGCACAGAAAGAAATGGAAGGGAGAGACCGGCTAACATGAGTCATTCTGGCTTCAGTGGTGCACAAACTTTTTTTTTAATTCCATTCTCCTACCGCTCGAACTAACGGACTTCCGTTCTTGCGCCTGTAATTATGCTTAATTCTCAACACCGTATAAACCAGCGCAAATGGAATGAATTCTTTACGCGTAGATAGGATTACATTGCGCTTGTATAGTCGTCGGGATTCCATGGTTGCACCACAAGTGAATGCGGAGTGGTCGTGGATTGTGCATCACTGCTCCGACAAACTGTAAAGAGTAAGAGCACGATGAGTCCCGGATTCGATGAATGTACGAACATATGACGAGTTCCTCGAGTTCCCTGCTACGATGCGTGCATGGATTATTCATTATTTTTCGACTGGCATCCGAGCAATTGTCTTATTTGCGTTGTAGACTCTGGAGACTTACTTTACCATGTAACCGTAATAAAATAAGAACATTTCACTCTGTAGTTTATAGGCCTTTCGAAGTTGGGTAAAAACTCTCCTCCTCATTTTAAGAGAATGCTTGCTGAATTTTAAAGCGCAGCAGCTCAGATAGAATCTAGTAGAAGAATTTGGTAACTTTTTTATCTTCATTTTCGTGAAATATAATCCCAGGAGTTAGACTGTGAATAAGAAGACAGGTTCATAAAAATGCCGATGTTTAGCGGAAGGATATGTGACCAGAAAGGAAATGAGAAGAAACGGGGACCGGAAGTAGCGAGCTTCTGCCGCTTCCGCTTCGTAACGCGTTACTTACCAGCCTTCTGTGCGAAATTTTAAGCAACAAAGCTTCGTCAGATTTATTCAAATACGATGGATGTATGTATTTCTTGTAGGAGGCTTTAAATTTTGTTAACGAATCGCATTCGAGTGGATGACGAATTTAAACGGGACCATCAATTGCAATTAGCGAAATGTGGCGCACTCTAGGGTGCATTGTATGATTACCACCCGCCATGTTTATGGGAAGGCCGTTATTTTCACCTATAAAAGAAAATCGAAAGAAAACGAGAAATGTTAGGTGTATGCAAGCACTGTCTACCTTTGTATTCGCAAGAAGTAGTACCGTTATCCAGAATTTACGGCACCCGCTTTTATTCGTCCTGAGTGCTGTATTAAATCAGACAAAATTAATTACCTTCCCTTCTTTGTACTTCTCTACACATACACTTGTATAGGTAATAAATAATGCATGTGCATCATTCGTTTTACATTGCCGCCAATCCTAAGAAGGCGGCAATTTAAATTGAAATCTCGAGGAGAATGCATTGTATAGGTTACGTTGTTGTTGTATTCGCCGGTACATTCCGGCGTCTCTGCTCATACGAATTGAAAGCGTCGCGAAAAGCATTGTATTTGATATCGATACATACGTCCTCGGTCGACTTCCGCATGCAATGGAGCGCACGTGTCGCCCGCGTCGCATTCTTGTATATGTATACAGTTTTGCATCGCTCTCTCGGTAACGCGATAACAATAAAGCTGCGCGTTCGCTGACACTTGCGGATTCATTCTCTTTATTACTCCCGATTTTTTATCACGCTCGTTCGTTATTGTTCGGAAAAGAATGGGTTAAAACGGGGGCGTCGGACCGCGTTTTTTAAGCGTCGGAAACGATACGAGTTTTCGCGATTCAGGTTGATACTATCGCGGGAGTTTATCTCGCGATTTCTTGTCGATACTATCGCGAGATCCCATCTCGTGATTCGAGGCGGCATTACCGCGAGATTCGACTTTCTCGCGATTCTTCAGTATCTCGAAATTCGATGTATGTTTTTGTAATTGTTTGCGGTAATTTCTTTCCGTTCTCCAAATAGATTTTCAAAGTTGCCGTTATGATTAACTTACTCTATACTATGGAAACTAACTAATTTCTGTCATAGCGCGAACATAAGCAAACTTTCTTTCGCGTATCCTTTGCAAACAGAAACATAACGCGTCTGCGGGAAAAAAATTCGACAGTTCATTTCAGATTGCGGTTCAAGTTGTTGACGTCAGTTTTGTAATTGGAAATTTTCCTGGATATCGATAGAACTGAACAGGCGGAACTCTTGACGGTAGCAAAGTATAAGCCCAAAGTATCTTGCTTCTTAGACAAACGATGCACACAACTTGTCGCGGGACCTAATTATCCTTTAAATTGTAATAGCTGCGGCTATGGTTTAGCCGGCAAATAATCAAGTAACCTGATGAGGTTACACTACCGGTTACACAAACGATATACAATACAAACATTAACGTGTTGTTATTTCTGACAAATTTCTCTTTTATTAATGATAATAATTATATTTATTTCAGATTGAAGAGTACAATACACATCATCATGTCGAGTCCGTCGTTGAAAGACCTGCCAAAAGTAGCCTTAGACTTGAAAAGCGAGCTGGAAGGATTCAATCATGGCTGCATGAAAAAAGCAGCGACCGCTGAAAAGAACGTTTTACCTTCCGCGGAAGGTATGATCACAGAAATATTCTTATTCTCGTACTTACTATTCTTTTGTCGCATAACCAAATTTAATAATACAATCTTTATTATCATTTAATACAGTGATTCCCAATCTCGCGACCCCGAGGGTGTCGTGTATTGTTTTCTAGGGGTCGCCACGGTTGTTTTAATACAGCGAGTTCGGGGGGGCAGAGAAGGGTAGTCGCGGGATGTTCAAAAGTTAAAACGGGGGGTCGCTCCTCAATAAAGATTGGGAAATACTGATTTAATACCTGTATAGCTATGTTATATTATAGATACGCAGGGTTGTAATATTAATCAATTGTTTCTCGCAATTCAATCGATTATAACTCATGTAATTAATGTAGATGTACGGCAAGAGCGACAGCATACTGAATTAATTCATGACGTGGAGTCGTTCAAACAAGATCAATTGAAACACGCCGATACGAAAGAGAAGATTATTTTACCCAATGCCAAAGGTATCGCCGGAATTTATCAGATCTTTCGGGAAACTAGTTTGAGGATTCTTCAGTATCACGGAGGAGGGTTTATATTGCTTCTGGTGCTTTCTGGTGGCGTAATTAAGATATACGTACATGATAAATCTGATTCCCTTTTGCTTTCAGCCGCTTAGGAGGAATTGTTTTGCATGTACGATCGTTTGTTGTGTTAGCCTCCTCGTACCATTGTACATATTGTCTATCCACGATAACACAATATTACGTCTGGCTCACCGATAAATGTCTTTTAAACATCGCAATAACAGTATGACTTATATTAAAAACAGTGTGCTTTACACGCATAAATGATACATGTAATTTTTATTTTAATGAGGAATTATATTTGTCCGTAGTTTAAATAAAACAGTATAGCCACACTGTTTTTAAAATAATTTCCACGGTTTAATATGCTGGTGGTGCAGTCCAATTATAATTGCTGGGCGATGGTCGGCAGCAGTGGTTTTCATTTTGATACCAGGATAATTGCCTCAAGTTTGTCTTGTTCGATGTTCTTTGACCCTCGTGAACTCGTTACAGATGTAGCCGCGGAGAAGACCCAACAGACGCTGATGTCGGGGATTGAGAAATTCGATCCAAGCTGTTTGAAGCACACGGAAACCCAAGAAAAGAATTTGCTACCCGATAAGGATGGTACAGTATCATTTTACATGGCTTTTGTGCATCACTACTGACCCCTCCAATCTCCAAAAGATAGTCCTATAATACGAGAAAAATGTTTAAAGCTAATAATGAAAAAATCACGTTGTTTCGTCCAGCGATCCAGCAAGAAAAGGGGAAGCTGCAGTTAATATCCGGTATCGAAAATTTTGATCCCGCGAAATTGAAACACGCGGAAACTCTGGAGAAAAACCCCTTGCCCACCAAAGAAGGTGATCTAAATATTTATAAATAAATACCATTTAAGTTTTTTAAGACGTCTACAGTACATGTAATTGTTTCTGCTTCAGCAATCGACGCTGAAAAAATTGCTGCATAAAGGGAGCGCTCTCGGAACAGAAAATACACGGAAAAGAAAGGGAGCAGCGGCTCGTCATTTCTTCCATTTTCTATATCGTGACATTTTATAACAATTATTCATACATTGTCCAGAAGAAAAAAACGGAGAATGCGAAACACTGTGTTAATGTAATCTTATGATTATACACTTATCCTACCGCCATGTGAGCGTCCATTTCGGCGAGACGCACAAGTCGATTTTTACACGAAACTACGTAATTACTAACAGCGGAACGACGATGAAGGTTCGGGCCCAAATTTAATTAATGAAACATCGATGAAACTGCATACTGCCTATTCCTAACGTTATCATGCTCTCGGGGTAATTTTGGGCTTGCAACAGCATTCGTCTCCAATCCCTAACTCGCCAAAGGATGTACTTTTTATACTAAGAAAAGCTGGCACGCAGGCAGAACGTTATTTTCGATAGCAACATAAAATTGGTAGCATTGCATGCGTTAACAGATACCGCAATGGTAAACACAGCGGTCGATCTTATATTTATGTAAAAATCATATTTTATATAACGGGCTATTGTACTTTTTTAACGTTTCGTACACATTGCATTGTCATTCCAATGAAAATTATGACGAATAAAAAAAGTAATTTGTATAAGAAACCGTTCCGTGATACCTTAAACTCTCGTTCTGATAGGATAAGGAAATACAAAACAATTTGTTTTTAATTCTATGCTTATATTTATTTAAAAACGAAAATATTCCTTCATCAAAAATATCATTTATTTCTATGGTACAATATGAGTTTCGTTCAAACAGGCGCGCGAAAACACAAGTAAATTATCAATCGTTGACAAACTGTTTGTTTGTGTGTGTTAGTAATGAAGGTCCTTTTCCGGCAAAAGTATCGAATGAAAGACGACGATTGGTCGATGTATTTATTTCCGTCCAATAGTGTTGTGGAAAACGATTTGAACGATAGCTTAATGAGGAGGACCTGTTGCTAGTCCTTTGGTAGCCACGCGACGATCCTAGGTGCAAAGTAATACTCACGTTCTCTACATTTTAAAACCTGTCCCCAGCGATTGACAACAATTGACAATCTCCGATCGAACGAATTCTTTGACTCATTACTCTGTTGTCTCTGAACAGGTATAATTTTGTTTATAATACGCATAATTTTTTTCCTACTTCCAAACTGGCAACGAATCGACAATAACAATAGATAAGAATGTCCTCTAATGTTTTTCAAATGCACGGAATTATCACTAAGAGAAATTTGTTCAACTTTTAAGCGAGATTCATAATATTCGAATTGCTGCGGCTTCTATTATTCGATGTATATTGTATATATATATATATATATTTTTTGTTTTTTGAGGATTACGAGATTTGAATGTCTGAAGGAAACAAAAAAAGTTTATTATTTACTTTAGTAGGGTAAAATGGAAATATCACCTAGAAAACCATCCAAGCGTGCACAGGAACCCATCGACGAATGGTTGCAAAATGAAGGATATTTTAGGAAACATGCCCCTAGGGATCCAACTTGTTTGTTCAGGGCAGTGAGCGAACAAGTCTATTTGACGCAGCATTACCATATAAGAGTCAGGAAGGAATGCATTGAATATATGAGAAAGATGAAACATTTGTTTGTAGAGGTATATAAGGCATATTTCTCAGTTAACAGCTGCATAGAAATTTTAACTAATATTAGTAATTACAATATATTTTCATAGCATATAACTATTCCCTTCGAAGATTATTTGGAACAAATGTCATGCTTCACCGAATGGGGTGGTATGAACGAGATTCAAGCAATGTCATTATTTTATAAGAGGGAATTTGTTATATTTAACGGTCAGAAGCAAGTGAGTCGTACCGTGACCAACAACGGTTTCAAAGATGCGATATATTTATGTCATACTTCTCAGAAACAATACGAAAGTATTTATACAAAAGAGTTTGTCGCAGATGCTGCTTATTGTCAATGTAGGAATTTTTTCTTTTCTTTATTCAACATCAATTTTCAAGCAGCAGAGGTATTCGAGACTTACGATTGTCAATGGAATTATTTGCAGCTATTGTTTACCAAATACTCTACAAGAATGTCTTCCACATGCCTAATATCGAAGTTACGGTCCATAAAATGCTACACGATCGGACAGCTACATTCAGACATGACAAGTTTTTCCTTAAAGGGAATGTAGAGATACGGGAGTAAGTTGAATGATAAACGCATCATATTCTATGCGTTTAAAAATGTATTATAAATTTAACTATGTACAATTTAGCCAACTAGCCACAGAGATATATAATAGAACTGATGGTGGACCCATAGAGGTTGATAATACACAGGTTGCAGTAAAGAACATACCACCATTTCCTTACAGAGTTGCAAAAGCACTTGATCCAAATATTTATCGCAACACTGATTTCGATATATGGCATGAAATTAGAAGAGGTAAAAAGTTAATTTTGTTTTCATTCCGTGCAGCATTTCTTTGATAAAGAAGTTTATCCGTCCTTCCGTGTTTTAGAAGTAAAGAATGCGGGCTGGACAAGGCACAATAGTCACGAGCTCCAAATTGGTGGCAAATGTTTGGTACAAATAGACCTTAACGAAGATGATTTTGACAAAGCTAATAACAATAGCATCTATGTGTCTCCGCTTGAAAGGGATTCTAGCGATACGAAGGGGCTGCAAACAAGGGGCAGGGACCCAGTGTTTTATTATGGACACATTCAGGAAATGAGCAAAAATCAGGGACCTGTGTTGGTCTTCATAGAAGAGTTAGGAGAGAAAAAGGTCGTACCTTATTCCGCTCTTAAACCATTACCATTAAAGAAGGGTAAACAGAACAACTGGTTGCCCGTTTGTAAAAAGAATTTATCTCTAGATTCAAGTTAGTACTTCAATATGTACGTACTGGCCATAACAAATTACACTGCTCTATAAATATTTCTTAATCTTTAATAGATCAAAAATGGAAAAAACCATGCGGGCCGACATCACGCAAAAATAAAGAACCCACTAACGGAATCGTTTTATCAAATAGTACTGAGAAAAATGAGAGCAATGATAATAACATTGCTAGCGATAGCAATAAGAATGATTTTCAGCGGAAGGAAGGAGCTGCGTAAGTAGCTTGCATTTACTTCTGCTTCAATAAGAGTTCATTTCGTAAATAAGATAGAAAACTAGCTTTTATCATATTCTAGAAATGTGGAGCATCAAGCATATGAAAATTATTCAATGGAAAAGTGTAAGAATTATGCCTCTAATGTAAGTTACATTTTCTAATAACTAAAACAAGCTAAATCAGTAATTTTATGTAACAGTATGTTTCGCGTTATAGAATTCTGCTGAAGTGCTTCCTTCAAGTATGACTACTGATAATGCTCGGTCGTCTGCAGTGGATATGGGTAGGCAGGACAATAATAAAGAACGGAAGGAAAAACCACCGTTTGCAAACAGAAACTCTGACAATAATTCGATGAGAGGTAGAAAGCCTGATAATGTAACGAATGGAGATGATAATACTGGATTTAATCCGTATTCTAAGCAAATTGTGGAAAAGGAAGTCTACTATTCAACATTTGCTGGTTTGCATTTAAAAAATACGAATTATTTACGTTGCTTATATCATAAATGATCTGATTTGATATATGCATGAAATTCAGGGGATTCCGCTGCTCAAATGGATAACATGCTGCGTTCAATTAATTGCTCGGTACAGAAAAGTATCGACATCAACGGTAGTGATTTACCACTATCAGGTAATGATACGAATCGTTTCTACATACATATGTGTATATCTATCAGTTGCAATTGCAAATAATCACTTTTCTCCTTATAGATCCATTCACTTTAAGATTTTTTTATAACTTAGGATTGGAGGTAGGGCTCTCGTAATTGTTATGAAAATCAATCCTATAATATAATTTATTGACATCTAATTGATTTGTAGTATTTCCGTGGTGGCTCTAATTGGAATTATTTGACGAACGGACAGTTGCCCGGTTTTGGACAGTGGTATCCCGGTATATTAATATTTATATTAATGTGATCTCTTAATAATGCACTTCTCGTGATAACGTTTCTACTTGCTACAAAGGGATGCCGCAGAATGAGGAAGAAATTTCAAGCGTTACGAACGGTTTGATGCAAGATTGTACGCTAACCCAGCAAAGAAAGGAGCACAACAATGATCAAAACGAAATTAACATGCAACCGTTGGGCCAGGAAAACGGTGACAAACTCGTAAATGCTTCCGTGAAGGAGGTGCAGAATCAAAAAGCTGGAATTCCGAAGGGAGACAACGGAAGAAATGTATTGCATTTACCGCGCGAAAAAGCAAAAGAGCAAGAGTCTGTGAATAGAGACCATTCTCGTTTAAATAGGAATGGCTTGGGTGCACGATTTAAGAAAAATTCCGACGGTAAGTGTAATTAACTTGCCTGCAACTTTGAGTAAAAATAGTTTTAACAAATATTTATTCTTTACATAGGCCGGCACCGATCTTCATATTTTACTAATCAGTACTCGGCAAGTGGATCGAATTACAAGAGTACTAAATTGGAGAAGATTGTGAAGGGAGACGGTGTAAACGTTCAACAATCGCACTCGGTGCCGCAACAGTTGCACACTTCTACGGCTGGATTGAATACTTATCAAGCGTCTTACATGCAGCAAGGCATGTATTCCGGATTGTCGTATTACGCAAACGAAGCAGAAGGATTCGCCAATCCTTACTATCAACCGAATCCGGGATTCATTCCGATCCCCTGCGTACCGCACGCCGACGTAATAGACGGTAACAACGTGCAACCTTTTTCGCCGCACTTGTGCCCTGGAATAGATTACGCGCAAGCTTATTCTGGACTCTGTCCACCATACTTGTGCCCCCCACCATCTCCTTATAATATGCCACCGCAAAATATGCAGGAGCACTGGTATGCGGTTGCTGGACAACCGCATTATATGCAGTACGCACCAATATTGCCCATGGCACCTTCAGAGGCAACTTGCAATGGCATGACGCAAAATGCCAATCAGAACACTGCAGCTTGAAGCAATATATTTACAGATATCATTTATGAACAGCCAAGTTTTCATAAAACTGTGTTCTATGCGAAACAAGATCTCATATTCTATAAGTATATGTAAGGGTTATTAATGTTGCATTTCGTAGGGGAAAGACTCGAGGACAACTCATTAGTACAAAGTTTAAAGAAACTATTATGGATAGTACGAACAGCGTTTATATGCCTAGTTATATAAAGTTCCTTTATTAAACGAAGTTTACAGATATAACTATTAAGAAATTTGGTATACATAAAGTAATATAATATAAAGTTAAGCGATTACCATACAAATTATCTTCCATTATAAGTCGTTCGCAATAACCTGTATAATTACATTCAGTACATTCTACCCTCGGCACGATGTCGCGTGACCGTACATAAGATTTTTCTGAAATTTTATACAGGTGACGTTTCAGTTCATTAACACGTTTGATCTCTTACGCATCAACAGTGTTTGTTAAATACTTTTCTGCAAATAAAGAGCTATGTAACATAAAATAAGGGTAAACCTTCGATTCACGTTTGAAGATTGTGATTTTGTTGATCATTCAATGCTTAATTAAGCATTCGGAAAAAATCTCGCATTCATTTCTTCCTTAAACAATTGAAATTGAATCTGGCTCCCCTGCAGTGCTACCAATAAACGCGGCTAACGAACAAAAGTCACTAGGGTCGGTTTGCAAAGTCCAAATATTCATTTTTAGCTTTAATTTAGAAAATATGTATGAAAATCGTGTGCAATTTGAACTAAGATAAAGCGTTAATGATATTCTATGCGTCTGCGAGTATCAATGTCGATGTTAAGTCGAATTAAACGAGCCCGGAGCGATCCTAAAATCTCCGCCATTGATCGGCCGCAGTTCTAACCGGTGAAGAAGGTGCGCGCTCGAGATATCTTTCAATATACAAACACCGTGGTTCTGTTCGCCGCTGTATTCCACGCCATGACTAAAATTTGTCGGAAGAGTAGGAGTGCGGTAGCTGTGACAGGTCAAACGGTGAATGGCGAAATTACTTAATATTTGCTCGATCGTACATGGATTTCTCGCACCGACTACGCCCAGAGATTTATCCCCGGTTCTTGATTTTTGTTACGTGAATTATCATTAGCGTCGAGGATTTGTTCGCTATTTTCGTAGGGACGGCAGAACTTACGGGACAAGAGTAGAAGAGCAAGCGCAGAAACTCGGAAAGAATGGAGGTTGGTTACGATTAATTATTTCGAAATTAATGTTCGTATGATCGATAGCACTGTACCCGCTGTAAACGCGATACGACGTATACCCTGTGTCATGTTACTCTGAAAAAAATATCAACATACTATCCGTCTTGGTCTCCCCATTATTTTCCTCATGAGTGGATAATTAACTAATTGTATAATTAACTGGTATTATGCTCGTATATCTGATCGACGCTTCATGCAGCATCACATGGTGTTGTGTTTATTCTTAATTCAGTAATCGAAGCACTCGTGTCGCATTGCTTAATTTTTTTACTTGTACGGTTTATAAAAATTTTTTAGGTGGACGAGTGTTCAGCTGGTGGCGACAGTGGCGCGGAGGAGGACGAAGACGAAGCATCTTCCCACGGATCTAGAAGCAACAGTAGTAGCAGCAGTATGAGCGGAAGCAGTACTTCGACCGATAGCGGAGATGACAGCTGTCAGGAACAAGGTACAAGCGGCACTGATACTCATAGCTCCGGGGAAGAGGATGAAGATGAAAACGAGAATACGGAATACTCTGTTAAAGCTGAGAGTCCGGATGCTCTGGTACACATGCCAGCTCCATTTTTGACAAACATACACGTCGTGATAACTTTGTTATTAACAATCTCTGTCTATTAGAAATGGGAAACATGTATTGCTGCAAACAGCAAGGTGAAGTTACCCCAAGATCTATGCGAGCATACTGCAGTCTTTAGAGAGTTTTTGGACTATCCTTACATTTGGAACGAATGCCTTACCGAGGATCAAAGGGAAACTCTCTGCAGTCTTTTACCGACTTTCCCAAAGGATTGCGACGTGGAGGCAGAAACGGAGAAGACCTTGAGAATGTTGTTCGAACGTCAGAACGACAGGTTGATTATAATTAGTTATTTCTAATAGGATTTCGAATAAAATCGGCATTTCGATTCCATAATTAAATAAATAATTTATTGTAGATTCGGCGTTTCACCTGTGGACGCGTTTCATAGTCATCTATCTGCTGGTCATTACCGGCCAGACATCAGGCGAATGTGTAGCTTGGTACGCAAGGCGCAGCAGAGGAGGCTATTATTTGAAGAGCGAAAACGCGCCTACGAATTGGCCGGTCAGTTACTGAAATCCAGAGAAAGCTTGCTGTCCAACGCGTACAAACAGGGCTTCTGTCAGCCAGCGCAGCGAACGTTGTCGAGACTCCAATGGAGAAAACCGAAGCCTGCTATGGGTAAGTTGGCCTATTGCTGTGATCGATTGCAAAAAGTTTTCTGGCTGTTTATACTTCCCCCACACTCCAGCCGTTTGGCAGAGAAGTATGTAGTAACTTCCGAGGGACAATACTAACAAGCAATGAACCGACAGTTGAAGAGAAAACGCAACTGCGCTATTTGGAGGAACTGAATGCACTGAGGACAGAGCTCGGGGTGAGCGCCAAGTTGGCGGCCGACACCACGTCTGAGAACGAGGAGAACTATCCGCATTATCAAGTAGCTGGCGCTAAGCAGAAGAAGAAGAGACGTTCTCTGATGAGCGGAGCTCAGGGCCTGTCTATCAGGGGCTTGCAAATGAGTCACGAAGACGAGACGATTCGACCTGTCTTTTCTACGCTGCAACGAGCCGAGTATCCAGCGAACAGATCGTTGTACATTCGTGAACAGACAGAGGAGATGTATAGGGAAATGTTACTCGAACATAAGAAGAGAAGGGCACGGCGTGATGTATGTCCACCAATTGTTCAAAGAATCGTTATGTCTCAGTAGGGAACCTAATGTTTTTTATACCATTCTAGATTCACCCGGAACTGAACACCCAAGGTATCGCACTCGCCGATCTAACTCAGAGAGCACAAATTGGACAGAAGCAAAAACTGTCGATCAACCCATCGATGCGCGTCACACCGGCGAGGAAACGAATAAAATTAGAGCAGTCGCCGCTTTGCCCACCTGCACCCAGGTGCATAATGAACTCCAATTCGATAAAACACGAGAGCGACAATAGCGATTATTCCCACACAACCGATGAAAATAAACATTCCAATAGCTTGGACATGGATCATAGGATGCTGACACCGATCAAATCGGAACCAGTGGACGCGTACGAGATGCATCAACTGACGAGGAAGAAATTAAGCCCTGCCACTTCGAAGGGTAGCAAGTCCTGTATGGTAACCACGCCAGAAATCAAGAAGGAAGTGGAGGACATGGAATGCGACGAGATAAAAATGGAGTTGAATACAGGGCTAAGCGAAGACGCGCCTCCTGAGACGGAGGAAGACGAGGAGAATGATAAAAAGGAACTTGATTTGAACAGCATCGACATGATGCAGCTCCCGATCCAACTCGACGATGGAATTGATATATTGGATGATGTGAAGTGCGAGGACGAAGCAGTAATATCAATACCGGATAAAGAGATGTCTATTCCCACAAACGAGGATGCGATGGACATTAACAGCGGCGCGGAATTAATGCAGGAGACTCATGCTTGTTTCTTTTCGCTGCTGAGAGACGCGTTTACCTCGAAAGGCGAATACAGGATGAGCGCAGGAGAAATGAGGGATGCCGTCACGCAGTGGCAAGGGAATCCAATATCACCATTGAACGATTGGTACTCCCTGGCGTCCTCTTGGCCAGCGTTGGTTCCAACAGCCCTGGGATTCCTCGCCGGTGAACTTGCGTACAGCCAGGAATTGGGAGATCGACAGGAACGGGAACCAGAGTTCGTTCCCTACTTGGAGAACAAGGGAAACGGAGTTTACGCTTGGATCGGAGCCGGCCGAGACTCGGATTCCCGTCTCTCGGATCTGTGCTCGAAATTCTTGATGCACAAGGACTCTTTGAATTCACCGGCTGCGACCAGTTCTTGTTCCGTGGTTACTGGGAAGCAGCAGTCGCAAGTGACTCAAGCCAGCAGCGGCGGTAGCAATGTTAATAGTTCCGCCAGTGGAAGTACAAACTCTAGCGGTAGAGCTAATAGTCCGATGGAATCGATTTGCGTGGATAGCGGAACTGTCAATACTGTCGCCGAATGGGAACCACCGCGAGCTCTGTGGCCCACGGAATGGAAAGTTCGACCGTCCACCATGGAGGAACGGGAAGAGTTCAGGAGGCAGGAGCGTATGCGGTACGCTGCTCCTCACAAAGCATTTACTTACAGAATGCACGGTTACGCGTCTGTAGTAGGGCCGGTGAAAGGCATTTATCAACACAATGTTGGTAAGTTTGAGTACAGAATCTATTATTCAAAGAAACCCAATCACAGTTTATTATACTATTATTTTATTCCTGCTGTAGCATCCGGTTTGACTAAGGCTCGTGGCCACTCACTCCTGGTAGCAGATCGACCGAATTTCGTCACGATCTTGGCTCTAGTCAGAGACGCTACTGCTAGACTTCCTAATGGAGAAGGAACTCGAGCTGACATTTGTCAGCTACTAAAAGACTCCCAGTACATCAGGGAACAGACAGAGAGTGATGACAAAGAAGGATACTTACATTCAGTAGTGTCTGGAGCTCTGGACAGATTGCACTACGAAACAGATCCATGTGTTCGATACTATCCTAGGCGCAAAGAATGGCTTTATCTTCACCGTGCTCGCTCGGAATCCGAGTTTGGTTCGTGTTCATTTCAGACGCGTTCTATTTATTTTATTCTATTTCACGCAGCTTACAAAATGTTCTTTCTTTTACAGAAATGTATCACCAGCAATTGCAAGGCGTTGCAAAGAATAAGAAGAACGTCGGCAGCATGTCCCGAAACAAGGCACTTCCGCCAGTTATAAAGCCTGCAAACGTTAACAAAGAGCAGTCTCCGAGCAATGTGAAAGAAAGCACTCCTAAAAAAGAGAGAAAGACAGCATCCACCGCACAACCAGTGATCTCGAGGTAAATCTAAAAATTCTTCTTTCTTGCGAAATAATAATAATTATTATAATTATTATTATTATTATTACAGGAAAGAGCAAAAGAAATGCGAGGAGAGAAGCATGAATGATCGTACCGTTTCTACTGAGCAGTCTGTTGTTGTTTCAAATGTTGTAACAACCATCAATGCATCGCCGACAACTTCCGTCATGTCGGTGGCGGGGACGTCTGTTCCCGTAACAACACTCCCACCTTCTTCGACATCTATCAGTGGAGTAACAGTGGAAAAGGATGTGATAACTAGCGAAGTAAAGCCACAGATTACGACAACAGCTCCACCGAAGAAGACCGCGAACATCGCTGGAAAGCCTGTCGCTGTTGTAAAAACGAGCGCTCAAAGTTTGCTGCAATCGAATCAACAGCACTTTCCCCATCACCAGATTCAAGTGTCAACGTCCGCTGGTCTTCAAACTATTCGACTGTCCGGCCACTCTGTGTTGCATTCTGCGCAGTCGGTTGTAGCTAGCAGCACTTCAACGAATGCGACCACAAATTTAACTACTATACTGCCCCCTGGCAAAGTACAAAGTCAACAGCTGCAACAACAGCAATCTCAACAGTCGCAGCAAACGATAGTGACGAATCAGGCGGGGAAAAGTATCCTGCAGACTGCTAATATCAAGCAGCAGCAGTCTCAACAGCAGCAGCAGCAGCACGTTCTTCCAGGAAAAACTCTGCTGGCTTCGCAGATAAAATTAGTCAGCTCGGGGCAAATAAAATCACTTCTGACTGGCCACGGTCTGCAAGGCCAGACGATATTTATTAAACAGTCTTCACCATCCAGTAATCAAGCGCAACAAATACAACAATTGAAGGTATTATAGCCTTCGACTGGTCCACCATTTCTTAATTCAGCACCCTACTTTATTGGATTTATCTGCTTTCAGCAGCAGCAGCAGCAGCAACAACAACAACAACAGCTCCAGCAGCGCGTTGTAACAAATCAACAGCAGTCGATACAAACATCTGGTATGCAACGCATAATTGCACAGATCGGAGGAAAACCGATTGCCGTGCAGATACAACAATCGCCGCATCAACAACAACAGCAGCAGCAGCAAAAGATATTGGCAAAGGTTTTGACCAGCTCTGGCGGTGGCCAGTTGATCTCCGTGGAAAGCTTGCTCGCTCAAAAGGGATTAAAACTGGCGACAACAGCTGGGCATGCTAGTCAGCTCAATAGACAGGGGAAACAAGTAATACAAACTCAATATCAGGTATGATTTGAATCATTGTAGTCTTCAAAATCGACATTTCATTCGATACTTGTAATGTTTTATGCAGGTTGTGTCGCACACCCAGTCTTCTTCGGGCCAGCCGAAAATTATAGCCAGTACACAGCAGCAGTCACAGCCGCAGCAAGCGCAGACTGTGCGAATGGTAACGGCACAATTAGCTGGAAAACCAATAGTTTTAGCGAGCGGTAATAAAAGCGTAGGCGTTGGAGTGAGCAGCACAGGAAGCGTGATTCTTGGGAAACAACAAACCTCGCAGCAGCAGCAGCAGCAGCAGCAGCAAAGCCAACAACAGCCTATCATTTTACCGAGTCAGTTGCTCAATATCAAAACGTTGCATGGCTTGAAAGTAATACCCACGCCGGCTGGTTTGAAGACCACGGGTGCGGCTGTGTACGCGCGAGTTATCGCTCCAACTACGATAACATCCTCCCAATCGACGGGGAATCAACAGCAAACAATTCAGACCCAACCAACGAGGAGTAATACTTACAGTACACCTTGACACGATTGATCAATTTCCCTTACTTTTATTTATCTCCTCGTTCTGAATTCATTTTAACAATCTCCTATATAATTTTGGAAATTCCTGAACAACACAGAATTGCTATTGCATAGAGAATGAAAGAAATCGTAGCATAAGCTTGTACGTAAACAATTTCGTTTACGTTCCCTGTATATTATTTAGTCGAATGAAACGAAAAAATTCGTCAGTCGGTGCTGACCGCGGGATCAAGGCAAATTGGGATGCTTACAAATGATAACACTGTGTGAGCCGTGATGTTTTTCTGTTTTAATATTAGGTGTCGAATTATTTACAAATGCATGGTACGATTTTTAAATACAAAAGGAAAACACACTGTTTCTTCGTTCTCTTGTATCAAGAAGATTCTAGCAGCGTCACACGTAACGTATAAATAAAACTTGTTACGTAACGGTAGATTATTTAAATAATTACTTTTCTTTACAGACTATTTGTGCACCCGTGTACGCACTGTGTGTAGGAAGTTTACTATGAATATACCTAGGTAGCGATGTCAGCTACCGCGTCTTTGGTCCGTTTCTCTATCGAGAGGATATCGCTTAGATAAAGGCATCGAGAACAAGTCTATAAATTTATATACAAAACTTTCGCAACACGTCCACCGAATTGTACGAAAGTGGAAGACGCAAGTGATGTATCGTTATCGAGATTATGTCCCTTCAGAGTTCCTAATATCTTGGAATATGTCTATTAAATTGTTCACTCCTATCAAGTAGCCGTCTTCGTGGTTTCCCACTTGCCACTCCGCGTCGTGACGAATTCGCGGCAGATGCGGAGGCAGAGGTAACGTCTTTGCAAAGTCGATCATCCAAATGTCAGCGTTCTTCGAATCGTGAACGAACAATAAGCTGGATCCTACGACCTCGTGCGTGGCGAAAAACGGCGAGGCCTTCAGCGTAGCTCTGATCGCTTTCAGACGCTGAATATACTTGGGCACTGCGTGCGGGTACCCGTCCACGAATCGTTTCAACGCCTCCGTCACCTAATGCAATTTTATTCTTCGATTAGGATGATGGTGGTCGATCGTTTGATTTCATTTCTAGGGACGATATTACGAACCTGTTCTCGAGTCCTCGTTGTTTTAAAATCTTTGGAAGAGCCTCCGTGAGCGAGCTTAATACCTTCCACGCGAAAGCCCAGCGTGGCTGTGCTGGAGATTGTTTCGCGCCAGACCATGTACCTTGGCTTAGTAACTCCCTGCACACGACGTTCCTCGGCGTTCGGTGCAGTTGGGTCCACTTGTACCATTTTTTCATACATGTCCTTTCGTAGCTGCAATAGATAATTGTGTGATTTGTAAATTCTTAGTCGTAATTTGATCTCTGTGTGTGTACCTTTGGCCTCTCCTTGGCTTTCGCGAGCTCCGACTCTAGATACGTTCTAACTCCGACCTTGCAGTCCATCACGCAGGGCTGCTCGAAATCTCCCAGGAGATCTTGTAACTGTAGGTAAGAGGATACCACAGTCCTCTTGATCGCGGCATCTACGACGTCACTACCGTCCTTCTCAAGCGTTTCCGTTGCGTCAGTCTCTTCGATGCTTCCTTCCTCCGTCTCTTTGACATCCAAAACCCCTTTGAACTCTGGCACATACGGTCTCAACACGTCGTTCATTAACAGGCGAAAGCAGGCTTCCTCTTGGGGACAGAGTTTCTTTAGAATCGTGCCCGGTGTTGGGCCTGCTCTGAAATTGCCTTGATGGCCCGCTAGTTGAACCTGAAATTAAAAAGGTGGTGGACAAATCCTTTTGTTAGTAGCTTTTCAAAATCATTGAAATGCTTCAGATAATTCTCATTTGATTTTCGTCTAGATTATGTTTTGGCTACGTTAAGGGGAGCGTAAAGATCATTTTCTTACCCATGGATAACGTTGTTTCTTGTACGTCTGGAAGAAGGGCGTCCAGTGTACAATATTTCTAAGCTTCCTCCAGCCTGACGACTGAAACAAGAATAAACCCAATATTTATTTATTTACAATCGAAAGACAAACGTGGCATTTGTAGAAATAATTGCTGGAAGAAGAAGAGGAGGAGGAGGTGTAAATTTATCTCGAGGCATCAACCCTTTCCACTGTTACCTTCGGGATCTTTTTCTCATTAGATCTATCCGTGTGATCCGAGTCCCATTCGGAGCTCAGATCATCGCCACTGCCTTCTCCCCATTCCAAATTAGTCTGTGGCACTTCCAGCAATCTCAGATACTGCTGGTAACCCGAACAATTCTCCAAACAAGTCTCGTCTTTATTATTTTCACCTTTGCTACACTTGCTGCACCTGGAACTTTTACCATTTACCACCTCAACACTTCTCGAACCTCTACTCTTCTCCACGTTTACAAAGCTGCTCCTTTTTTGTTTATCTCCTTCCTCCTTGCCGTCGTAATCAAAAAATCCATTCTGCAATCTCTCCTCTATGGAATTTTCGTCGTTTTTACAATTCTCCGGATCCTGATCTTCGCTGTAATCTTTTTCCCGCGAGTGGGAGTTGATGATGGATGGCGAAGGACTTCTAGAGGAAGAGGATGAGCGATAGTCGACGATACTCGAGGAGAACCGCCTCGTGTGTCTTCTGCTCCGTGATCTAACGATCCTCCTCTGATTTGCTGATCTTTTCTCGCACTCCTCGGAATCTACGCAGTCGTCCAAAATCGATTTGGAACAGACCACTATCGTTGGTATCGTTACCCTATCGTAGCTCTTTCGCATCTTGATCCCAATGACGATGAATCAGGATAAATTCTTCTGGAGTGTCCACATGAGAAAGATCCGCTGGAGATGTTCGTTCCAAGAGGACTCGTGCTTCTAGTGAACTGTCGCAGGGACAGCTCCACGGCGGAGGTATCGCTGTACGTAAACAGCTCGTGTCCCACTTCTGCGAATCCCGAATTGGATGCTAATGAGCCGCGCGTCAATGGAAATGATCGGAGAAGGCTTTCACGTAGACGTTCGTCGAACGTTGCATCCCAAATTGTTCATAAACACCCTTCCTTTCCACTGAAATCTGCAATTCTCACCAGCTCCTCTCTGCAATTGTTCTTCAGACCCTCCTTTTTCCTTGGAACTTTTCCTTGGAAATAATATATATTATTGTATAGTTTAACAGTATTCCTGCAGTTTCACTCGATTATAATAAGCGAGACACTTTCTCCTTCGACGTCGCGACGACGAACATCATCTCCCTTCGGTCTTGGGTTTGAGATCGTAGGTCGGTGAATTGGTACGCGGATCGACGCTGGTAATTATCATCTTAATGACGAGGTACGAGCGAATCGAGACACTTGGATCGACTGGCCGACTCGTCCACCCACGTCGAGCCGTTCCTCTTTGGCCTCTTGGAAGGCGAGCGCAACGCGTGCTACTTTTTTATTCGACCATCGATGCGCGCGATTCTCCATGCGAGACTTGTGTTACGCAAAAATGATTCGCACCTTTGCCTCCCACGGAATACGAAAGAGATTATTCTATCGATTGATTCCTCATTCGAGTTCTTCCTTAAATCTCTATGCCCGGCGAATTCGCGTTCCTTGGTTTCATCAACTTTACTTTCAATTTGCGTTCAAAATTCGTGCAAAATGGTGTTGGCAATCGGATCGCTGTCAGATCGTTAACGGTGAGTCACCGTGCGACAGTGGTTATCGAAATTTCAGACAATCATCGCTGCTTACGTTTCGCTTTACTCGTAGCTAATTACGTAATATATGTGAAAAGCAAACACGAACCTTCCCAATCGCGATACGCTCAAGTTTGTACTACGAGCGATCAGCTTAGGATTCTTCGCATTGCTCGCGTGCCTAAGTCTTGCGCAATTATCTTACAATCGCGATTGTCGAGCGCCTCCGCGCGTGGTTCCAGAGGAGTTCCGGTTGCCAGGCGTGCACCGATAATCATTGTTGTCTTTTCACACAGACCCTCGACGCAACTTCATTCCTCCTTTCATGTTTTTCTCGATTCTTCTTGTCCCGCTGACTTTCTTAAATGGCGATTACCTTCAAGTATAGAAGAAGATATTACCGCTATTCTTTTCATTATTATACAATACAGTTAATTAATTACGAAATCTACGTTGATCTCACACTCGCAACAACACTGGTATGTTTGAAAACAACTTGCTCATTCTTTGAAATTCCTTTCTTTAAACGCACGTTCCCGCACACTTGTCCACTGCGCGATCAATTCGTCTTTATTCGAACAGATGAACGATCCCCTGACCTCGAGCAACGTCATCGGTCGTTTCACCGTGGAATCGGCGGTTCTATAATTGAAAATTAAACGATGCTTAACGGGATCATGGCGATTTAAGGGGCAAAAACTATATCATTCGAGATGGATGAAACGATAGCGACTTTTTCACGTGGCCAAGAGGAGTGAATCGAACGCACTGGCGAACCAGCCGAGTCGATGTTGATCGAAATGCGTCATCGACTAATTAACTGGCGTTCGCGAGCGTCATTAGCGTAATTACCAAGAGTGAACGAAAGCATGAGGCCGTTTGACGTACGCACGGGACTGAACGATTCACCGGAAGTCGCGTATACCACGCCGTTCTCCACTCTGTTCCGATGCTTCTCTGGTGTGTCCTACGCGCTTTTACGAGCTTTTGTGCATACTACAAGATTGCTCCACTGGGCTTTTCTTTTGTTTATCTTCAAACAAGTGGCATTCATCCAGACCATCCGATTGGAGTGTCTGTAATCTTCCTGCTCCATTCTATTGGGGATATAGTAGTTCAATATTTGTATACTGAACGTTTCAAATCCTTTAAACTATGTAATTCTATTTGCATTTATTTTTTACAAAATCTGCATTCCCAATGAGCAACGAATTTGTCTGAAACGAAACAAGAACATTTCCATGAATGGTAAAACGAAATGCTCCGTTGCCTAAAAAGGAATACCTCTCCCTCCACTGTTTTTTTCTTTTTTTTTTTTTACTTGAGCAACCGAGGAAAAGTACAGAAACGCAGGATTTCAATGTAATGATTGTAAAATTGCATGATACGACCATGTAATCCTCATAAACTTCAATGATGCTCGTGTTTCTCTCACGCTTTTTTCGTTCCTCTTTCGTTTTCTGTAGCTTCTCTGATAGCAGGGAGAACATCTCCCACGCGCGTGTTCTGCAATAAACGAGTGGGAATGAATTTAAACTGGACGCTTAATTGTTCAATTTCACGCGTTCGACGATAAAGACCAATGTATTCGAATACTCGTGTCTCGTACGATTGCGCAACCAGCGCAGAAATTGGGTCTCCGTGCACGCTTGTACGAACGCGTGACGTTTATGGAAATTTTACGGTATTAATAAATTCACTCGCTTTATTATCAGAGTTCACCGCGCCCCTTGCTTTCTTCGTTCTCCTCACATCTCTGTTCTCTCTGTTTGTCTGCTCCTTTGCGAAAAAGATCAAGCGGATCATTTCGGAAACGGTATACATACATATACATCTTATATGTATCTTGTGGATTGGGCGACGCCAAAGAGTATTCAAAAAGTTGTGTATATCGCACAGACGGCATATATCTCGCTTATGGCAAAAATCGACTTAGAAATTGACAAAATTTCATTGAAAAATTGAAATGCACACATTGGTGACCAGCACCCTTTAATACTATAACCACATTCCGTCCAAACAACGAACTAAATCTTCTCTTCTGGTCACTATTGACGTATCAAAGAAATTCGATTTTCTGGACTATCAAGTAATATTTTTTAATAAATAAGAAGCTACAAACCAGTCAAATATCAGAGCAATTGCTCTTCTGGTTTATTTATTATAAGCAATCAAATGTTAGGGAATTATTCATAAGATAGAACAAGATTCAATTCATTTAAAGAAGGTGCCTTAGACTCTAAGCTTTAATTTGGGACCAAGTTTATGAAAAAATTCTGCTTAGAAGTCGAGAAAACTGCATTAAACAATCAAGCTGTCATTCATACAGCTTTGAAGGGTACTGTGCCGCCATCTATCAACAAGTGCTTGAAGCTACTCGCCACTAGGGACACGAGTAGTTTCAAGCACTTGTTGATAGATGGCAGTACAGCACACGTCATTTATGCAACATTTTATTCACATTATTTTTCAATCAATTTCGGCGCAAATTAAAGCTTAGATTCCCAGCTACAACCTGGTACAACGTATAGATGATGATTACACCTTACGAATAATCTTTAACACCATTCCCTAACAATTGATTGTTTTACAACAAATTAACCACAAGGGCAATTGTTCTAGATCTACAGTGCATTGTAGCTGAAACTGTTGGCCCTGATTGGAGGCCTCATTTATTAACAAATTTTGTCTAGAAGCGTAGAAGATTGTATTCTTTGGAAGGCTAATATCGCTCAGATGACAGATTTCAGTTCAACATTTGACCGCGACGTGGTTATAGCGTCGCACTGCAGAAAATTTAAGGGCCTTTGGAAATAAAAAGAAAAGAAAAGAAAAGAAAAGAAAAATTTAAAGGCCGTGTTAAGGGGCACCGGGGATCCCAATACATGCATTCCAATTTTTTCAGCGCAATTCCCTCGACTTTTAAGCACGACTTCTTCGCTTGAAGCAATAACAAGGCAAAGAAATGAAAGTGAGAATCCCTTGACTCAGATACGGTGCAACCCGAACAATTTCCCAACTTAATTAGCCGTGCAATTAATACGAGATTCTCGTCGGTGTCACGCTTTTGGAAAAAAAAAGCAAAAAATTGGGACACCATTCAGAAGACATGAAAGCGGGGCGATTAGGCAAGCGCAAGACCAAAAGGAAACTGACACTAATTAAGCCTGCGCACCGCTTTGAGGTACCGCCAGCTATGCTGCAGTGGAATTACAGAAACCCGACAAAGTTTCAAGAAAAAACGGCGGCTAGAAGTCTGAGAGAGGCTTGAAAGAATTTAGAACTGCCTGTCGACGGATCGACCGATTGCTCAATCGGTTTTCTAATCAATCATCCGGCCGTCGGAGAGCCTGCCTTTTAATTACTCGATTAATCGTCCACCAGCATACAGAATGAGCGTGAAACGAGTAGCTCTAAATCTCTAAATTCCTTTTCAATCTTCCACACAAAACATTCCTCTTGTTTTCTCCTGAAAATTGTTGTCGATGAAGGAGTAGCTCCCAAATAATTCTCAATATACATATGTACAAGCTTGCGTGGAAAAAGTTATCTCAAGTTTTTACCTTCTTCCTGCCAATCACAGATGGACTGCGTTGATACTCGTCGACGATCCCCAGCAGACAATCGTCGCACTTGCAATAAAAATTCCCGCTGGACGCAGAGTCGCTGGAGAGAATCGAATTGAAGGTGCTAGCGCTTGTCTGACTGTCCATGGAATCGGTTCGTCTCAAGAGAGAATCTTTCTTCCCATCGTGATCGCCCTCTCGGATACTCTGCTTTTCCATTTTAGCCAGCAGAAGCTGTTCCATCAGGTTCAGCGTCGGAGGAGTGGATAACGCGGCCGATGCTGGCATCGCGGACATGCCTGCGACTTTTGTTGTACATTCGGCGTTGTTCTTCTTCTCTTGATCCATTTTCAATGGCTCGAGATCGGAGCTGGTGATTTATGTATCTGGCTAGAGTTCCTGTCCTCTCTGGCTGTTCTGCTTGGGTTTATGGTCCGATTAGCACGACCAACTCGAAGACCGCCGATGTCTTCGCGATTTCCCTTGGCCGATTAGAAGCACGTCCACGTTCCTTGGAACTTCCTCTACTGAGCAACGCCACGATCCAAATCACATTTCAAATGAATTACGATTCCTATGAACGCTTTCACAATTCCACCACTAGCAATCACCTGCAAACCCTTCTCACTAGCCCGTACTACAGAGCCTGTCCTCTCCGAAAGCGACGCACGAGATCGTCGGCCTTGACGCGATCAAGGCTTCGATTAACTCCCCGCGAGAACAAGTACGAGGATCAATTTCTGTTAATGTTCCCTTCTACGCATTCAAAGCTTCAGCAACTCGCAGAAACGCAAAATGCTGTCGTAAACTCGAGTTAAGCTTTTATGTGACGCGGACCAATTAAAGACAATCGAGAGAAACGAATCCAAGAGGAGGACAGGAACGGAAAAGGCGCGTTTCGTTGCAATTCCTTCAATTGTTACACTTTAAAGGAACAGTTGAAGTTGAAGTAAGGATTGCGCATCGATGGATTAATAACAAGGATTTCACCCGATATTGATTGGCTAGCAGTATGCTGAAGAAGGTGCAGGAAAGTAGGAGGACATGAAAGAACGAGAGCACTGTGCTCGAAGCAGGCTCGGTTGCACACTTTTCCTCTACTGACCCGAATTGAGAGCTTCCTGTTACCAATCGGTCACTCTATCGCGTGTATAACGCATGCAGCACGTGCATAATGTATACATCTTATTCTACATCATCTTCAAGTGGAATCAGAGCCCCTGAACTTCGAAGGAATAACAAGAGGCTGTTTCTGGATGCAAAATCGCAAGTGTATCGATACGAGTGAAAGTCTCCTCCGCTTTCCCTAACATGTATAATGAAAACAATGGTTAATATAACTTGTATCCTTTGGTCCATAAATTATGGAGCATCTCCAGGACTACCTCGAGAAGAATAAAGCCTACAGTTAGATGCTTCACCATTTGAAAAATATCCTACATACGGATGTTGAGTTGCACTCTTTTTCCAGCGAAAACCACAGCTGTTTTCGAAACCGAGGATCACACGGATCGTCTGACCGTGCAGAAAGCAAAACGTGTTCGGTTACATACTCTTGGTGTCGTCCATTGCATAATGGACCAGTATGCGATTCACGTAACGCATTTGCCTAGTGAACCACAGAACATATCTCGAACTTGAATGACGACTATTCGATTTTTACCTTCTACATGTATTCTACTTTACTTTGTACGAGAGGGTCTCTTATTAGAAGATTCTTGCATAAGAAGTCCACCGGATAGAGCCACGAAGAGCTTGGTCAGGAATTGGGATAAGGGTCCTTGGATCTCGAGAGAGTTTCCCTTTCCACACCGATATCCACGATCTAAAAATTTCAAATGACGATCAGGGACAAGCTATTTAAAGTGATTATTAATTATGAGTCAACCGGTGATAGTGTCTAGGATAGGTGACCGAACATAGCTATCGATAATTAAACAGTGTTATCGATAATTCTACCTTCGAACATAGTTACCTTTCTATTCATCTAAAATAAAGCAAGATAATATATCTTTATGAACTTTTATACGCATCGTTCCGCATGGTATCTCTGATAGGAACAACAGTAATCCATTCTTATCATTGAGTTACCACTTTGTGGGTGGTGATATCTAAAGCTTGGTTATTGTCAGCAAAGATCGCGTGGCTGCGCTCTATTTTCTAGGAGGCAAAAACCCCCTTCTACTTTCCATCTCAAGGAAAAAGCCCTTTGAAATGGGCACGCTGCACGGGTTCAAATATCGAGAAGCAAGAGAACAATTCGAAAGCGAAAGGCCGTGGCAGAATTTTCGACCGGTCAATATTATTTTCAGTGACCGGCCTCGATGTTTTATTCATAACGCATTCGACACAGTTCCCCGTTGCCGTGCGCGCATTTATCATATCCTCCGCAGCGAATTTTTTCTATCATCGACAGGTGTATACATCAATAATAGAGCTCCGATAATATTCTCATCGATCATTATCAGGGATTTTGGCGATAGGCCCCAACAAACTACGATGCGATGTTGTTTGTCGCACTCGTCTAGAGGATTCCGAAGAACAATGCGAATTTTTGTAGTCTTCGAGAGATAAGAAGTGGAAGAACTAGTACACTGATCGCCGAGAAGGCAAATGAAGAAATTATTGTGGGAATTGATCAAGTGGATTTCTATGTCACAGATATCCGCGGATCGATCCTGGAAATTGTTCGAAAACTATTCAATGATCATTCATTCGAAAGCAAGATTGGAAAATGAAAGTTGATGGTACCTTGTTAATTATAGCAAACTCCAGTGCACCTGTTAGATGCATTTATATCAGGAACAACAGAAACAAAAGCCGCGGTTCAAAATAAATACTCTTCTTTATCTGGTCTTATCTTCGTCAGGATCGATTCGAAGATTCATATGACTGGGAGTGTTTTGTAACCGTCTGCGACGCGTACAATTACTTCTCGATTCTTTCAAATATTTCCCTCAATTATCCTGCACATAAAAAATACATCACAAAGAAATTCTAACAAAAGCAGACACGATATTCGACAACTGTAAAACAAAAGTTTCCTCCCTGTGCAAAGACCCTTATCTCGAGTGGCATAAAGCCAGGTAAGCGGTAGCAAAAACTTTGCAACAAATACCTTATAATAATCGCGACCGACACTTCTGTGGAGTATCTCCTCGAGCCTGAGCTCTGCTCCGCTCCAAGGATGAATTTTCAACAAAGTCACCCGTCGGCAAAACCAACGACGTTTCCTCGCGTACAGCAGCACCCGGCTGCAATCGTTTCGACAGAAAATCTTCATTGGGAACGCGGCAGGAGGTAGCGCGTTGGGTCGCATAGCTGCAACGAACTCTGCCCGTTTGCAAAATCGTCGTCGAAAGCACTCCTTATCGCGGGACGATTTCTTTCCGTTTTGACCAATTTTCCGAGACTCGCGAAATGCCTTCTGAGAATCTGATCGCTAATCTGATGGCAAGTCGATCGAGGCCCCTCGCCGCGCGGACAATAGCTAGCTACTGAACGCCGTTACGCGATAATTCAATGACAAACCTATACGTGGATGCAACTTTATCTCCAATGTTTTTTCGCTGTTCAAAGAATACCTGACTTGGAACAGTTCCTCTGCTCCGGCATGCGAGATAACGTTTCGTTGGTGGACACTGAGTAATTCGTAAATCTTCGTTATTCTGAGGAAACGCCGTGCCAAGAAATTCAAATTACAGCTAACAATTTCTGCTTCTGGTAATGGGAAAAATGATATACGATTGTATACACATATAGGAATGTAGAAAAGTCCAAGATGAAGCGCGTTAAAAATACACCAAACTACCTCCTACTCGATTCCGACTGAATCCATGCGTATATGTATGTGCTTGATTCAGGGGTTTATTTAAATCACGATATAGCAGCCCCTTCCAAGTATTGGAAGTAACAATAAACGCGGAGGCACCTCCCCCGTCTCACATTGGAATTCGATTCTTCTTCGAGTCACGTCGCGGATGTTTTCGGCAAAGAATTCCATCGTTTCGCTCAAACGATTCAGCCTGCAGTTTCAAATACTTGAACACGATTTATCGAAAGCTGATAGATTATCGCACACTTTGATAATGACAATCGACAGTAGGTGATAGATCCCTTGGGAAGCGGTGCCACTGACTAGAACGAATCCGTGTCACCGATTCCGAAAGCACACCGATCAACTAACTAACTGACTGACTGATACCTGTTTCCCGCGACCACTCGAACTCTGGCCGACTGGAAAGGTGTTTCGGCTCGTTGAATGCTCCACGGAATTAGAATAGAGACGTATTTGAAAGTAAAAGTCGCCCGTTTGCTATCTCTTTAAACTTGCTAGCGGATTGTCTGGCCTGCTTTGCGATTCCCAATGGTGCTTAAAAGAATTGGAAAAATTAAAATACAGTTTTTGTTTTCAGTAAAGAATAGAATATTACGGAATTGAGTATGAGTAACTTTAGAATGAGTGAATGAATGAAACAGTATTTGGATACTATATGCGGTTGCTTGAGAAACTGGATGATGAAGCTTGTCGATTCCGATTTCTGAAACGCGCAGATCCGCTTCCATTCATGCCATCAATGAATCTTCCACGCTCAAGAAATAGAAGTGGCGAGACATCGGAGTGCTGTGAAATTTACGACGATGTTTATGAGCCGAGTATTTTTTTTTTCTCTCCACGATTGGTAATCAAACTACGTCAATGCTGATATTCTCAAAGCGTGAATTTTCTAGACGAAGGTAAAACAAACCTGATTAGTAGGAAATGTATGGAACATTAGTTCGCTTCCCAATGAATTTCTAAAAGCCTTGGTCTTGAATTCTCCAAGATTAAGTACAATCTCCCACCGCAGCATTGACAATTATAAATGAATTGCTTAAATTATCCAATCTAATGTTTTATCGAAGGGAAAAGTAGCAAAAGACTATTTCTATAGCAGTTGCATTCTATTCGAGCGAGTGACGATACAGTCTGGATATTGGCTGAACCCACGCAGGGAATGCATAAAACGAGTGTGCACGCGCGTCTGCGGATTTGTAAACACGTTGATCCGTATGTTAAATGAGCACATGTAGATAGAAACGTGTATGCACGTTTGTACGTACAAAGGAAAGACATGCATAACAGATTCCAGGAGCGTCGAAAGAACGCTTAAGCAAGCTTCCATCAATAGGAGGAACATTGCAACATTGCGAGAACAGTAAAATTTTCAAGAGAAAGAATTATGGTTCGGAAGGCTTGGGTAGTCTGCGGATGCATTGCCGGCTCATTAAAGTGTCATTGCATAAGACAAATTAGCCGTGCGTTCACGGGGACAACGAATGCATCGGCGATGGTGTTCTAAACACAGGCCTTTGCCTTCGGTTTAACACTGAAATATTTCAAAGCCTGAAATGGAAATATATGCATCAGAGACTGGCAGTGGCAAAAGTCATTCAATGGATTTACGTAAATTCTGGCTGTTGCCTTTTTTCTCTCTTCCTCACTGTAGTTGTGTTCCTTTTTAAAATAGCCCCAACTATCGCTAGTGATAAACAATCTTTCTTGAAACAAAAGTTACGATACAGTGCACGCATAAAGATAATTGACAGTGGAATCATTGGTGCGCCTCTTTGAAATCGACCGCTCGATGTTCCTCTTTCTCTTTACTCGAAAGCTTAAGATTAATGTCGCTTCCTTAACAACCTAGACTCACCTTGGCAGACTTAACTTGTTGAATATCGACGATATCGGATTCGTCTCCGCTCAGGCTAGACGTGGTCGAGCAGTCTGAAATTTTTCTCGTCGGTGGAATGTCTAGGAAGTCGACCTTTGTCCTCTCTTGCAACCCTGAGCGATTTTCTAAGGTGTACTGCGCAAACTGCGAGTTAAGTTTAGAGTAGTAGGATTCTGTAGAGTCCAGGCAGGAGTTTCTTCTATTGCCGGCCTCTTCCGAATTTCTAAACAAAATTCGCATTCTTGTACTATCGATATAGGTGTGAAAACATAAAGGTGTTACAAGATTTACATACCTTCCAGTGGCATCATTTATAGAATCGATGCTAAGGCAGCAAGAGTCCGAGTGCCTTCTACTTCGGCAGACTCGTAGGAACTGATTATCCAGAGATTCACGGACCTCGTCGCAGTCCAAACAGGAACAGCTGCTCGCTTGGCTCGACGTTCCACTGGTCCCCTCGTACTTTTCAACATCCAAATCATTCCTCTCGAGCTTCTCGTCCAAGTAGGAGTAATCCGAATAGTCACTGACTACCACGCTGGGCGTTCTCCAATATCTGGGCCTCCCTTCGCGGTACTCTGTCTCACCTGCTTCTATCATATTCGAACTGTCCCATCCTGCGAAAAATAATTTCTATCAAGAAAAGGAAGTTATTTCTTAAATTAGAACGTTCATCAACAATCCAGAATCCTTCTCCAAGCACGAAGAGTGACTATGTACATGTATCCTAGTAAAGAAAAAAAGAGTCATCATCCATACATTTATGATCTAAGAAGTTTAATTGCACCGCAATTAGAGCAGAAATACTACATCGGGTCAATAGAACGAAGAGCAGGCAAGGCAAACAGAGAGGTAAAAAAAAAAAGGAAAGGAGCGATGATGTCATTGACACAGAGCACGCGTGTGTCAGGAATCGTGTTTCCCCTTCCCCTGCCAGCGTGAAACCGGTGCGGTGGCACGATACGATTTCCATCCCCCTCACCTTTTATTTGATCCTCGTCGCTCAGCACCGCGCTATCGGAGCTACAGCATCTGCTCACCCGTAGTTTGTGCCATTTCTGTTGCTGCGTGGTCAGTGACGACGAGTCCTCGTCGCTGGCCGCTGCCGAATCCAAGCTCCAGCAACGGGCCATCGAGGCTCTCCTGCGGTCCGCGTCCGTTTCGATACCTTCGTCGCTCTGCGGACTCTTGCTGAGGGACCGAACGATCGGCATCCTGCCGGTGTCGAACTCGTCGTAGGTCTCGTTCTCCTCGATCGGATCAACGACGCCCGCTTCTTCCTCGGCGATCGATTGTTTCTTCGCCTTCATTGACAACGGGCGACTCTTCTCAGCGTCCTCGTCCAACAATCGCTCAAGGCCTCGAACCAGATTGCATACCGACGGACCTCCGTCGTTCTCGGCAACGTATTGGTTCTCCACGATGCCGACGCGTCGTTTTCGACCAATTTGCCCCGCCGAGGACAACGTACTCTGCTTCGGCGAATCCTCCTCGTCGTTCGACGCGATCGGTTCTCGCCAAGTATGCTCCCGTAACAGTTGCTTCAGTTGCCTCGTTCTCGTCGCTAAGGAACGCTGACCGTCACATCGGCCGTTTCGTCGAACCGAGGATACGCATCGTCCTCTCGACAAAGCTCCGTTGCTCGCCGTTCGATTTGAAATACGGGAGACGCATCGGGCACCGACTCTGAACCAATCGCGGCCACGGCGTCGACGGTAGTAGAGGTCGCCGTTTTCCATTCCATGGGCAACAGGAGAGCTAGACGGGAAGTGCGCCCGGATCATCTGACCCTGTTTAACCGATCGGTTGCGATCCTCATGCTCGTTTTCTTTGCTTTCCCTCTCGTTTATAGGAAATCGGTCGCTTGGGTTTAAAGAGACGCAACCACCGTCACTTGTCCACATGGGGGAATTCACTCCCTCGCCCTGCGAATTTATTCGCATATTGCCCTCCACGATGTCTCGGAAACTCTGTCCGCGACGAAGGTATCGGTCCTCGACAGGAACGGCCGACTAGAAAAAGAACAAATATGACTCGAGATAAGGATTTAAGCGGGCTTCTGTTGGGAAACGGTTCCTGAATCGTTTATCAAAATGTTATGAAAAGAAAAACAGAAAGAAAGATAACATGCTGAACATGCAAATATAATTTTGAGAAACCTTGAGAGATTCTTAAACATAAAATACGATATCTGATTTCTCCATTTAGCGCGTGTTATTTCGTCGCCAGACGTCGGAAAGCTTGAAACGAAATAAGGCGAGAAACCGCTTTTATGGCAGCACGTTTTAAGCGACATAAATTTTTATAATGCCAGCACCGTCATTAGGCAACTCTTATCTAATCTCGGTATTATACAATTGCATATAACGTACCACCGTGCGCCATACGAAACGCTTGCTACAGCTCTGATTCTATTTTCGTTGTTTCTACCTTGGCTAACATTTGAAACGTTAACAGCACAAGTATCGCAACGTGGAAGTGGGAAATCGGTTAAAAGTTCCTTTCTACTGGAATTAGAGAGAGAGTCTAGAAATCTAAAACAAACGAAAAGAATGATAATGACGACACATTTATTGCAAGTCGAAAATGTTGATTTGTGAAATCGACTCCCGTCGCTTCCAGCGACGAGTCAAGGACCGAGTATCCGGGTCGAAGAAATGCGGAGGGAGATGTATGGGAGGTATGCCAGGGTTGCTTCTTGCTCCTCCAATTGACGTCAGAAGTGCGTCATCGGAGGCAAAGAAACAAGAAAGTACGATTGAATGATCGCGGTTGCAGCAAACGGAGCCCGGCCGTGTATGTACACCGCTCTGTACGGTGTTTGATTCTTTCTCTTTCTCGACAATCGGTCCATTATCTCGTCAGTTCAAATGCCCCTTGGCCACTTAAGCCCATCTGTCCTCCGCGATCGCTTCATTCGGCTCTACGCATATTTCATTGTAGAAAATCATTGTGCTCACCGTCCATGCGAACGAAATCCTGCACTTTTTCTCCCTCGTCTCCTCCCACACATTATTTTCTGTCGTCCGCGCAGAGTGGAGGCCGCTAATTATGCACAGCGGATTGTCCAGAAGGAGATAAGATTGCGACACTAGGAATTTCATTATTCCTTTTTCTAATCAGAGTAGGAAGCGAGATGTAACGCATGTAAATAAGTGGATTTGCAGGTCTGACAAAGTATCGCGTAAGAATCGACAATGTTTCCAGAGCATCGTGTTTGGTAATCGGAGATAAGGAGTACTTGTAATCGTCACCGTTCGAATAATGCCACAGCTTCTCATGTCTTCCTAAATGCTTGGAGGAGAGAACAATGAGCAACACAGAGCTAAAAAATCATGCCTGTTCGGTTATTCGAGGATGATACGAGCTGGAGAAGAAGGCAATAGGCGAGACTAGTAGCTGGGCTCACATTTGTGATGAAATCGGGTCAGTGTCGGACCAAGGCTAATGACTCGTTCGTTCCGAAAAGGCAGTAAAATATATCATACGTTGCATTAAATTCCAAGTAGATAATGTTTAGCAAACAGCTCGGCTAGGGATAAAAAAGGTACAGATTAACGATCAGCAAAAAAAAAAATATCAATCATTTTTCAGTGCTTATGCAAAATTTCTGCAGCTGAGATAGATTACATCTATCTCAGATTCACAGAAAAATTCTAAAGAGGTATATATTACTTTACATTTTTAGTTTTACTGTGCATTTCTTACCTGCCCATTTCGACCCGATATTCTGCATTTTGTTCTCGATGTACAAGGGCAATTTGAAATAATTATAAAGCTGCAGATTCAGGGAAAATTTGTTATTCTCCGACGCGTTTACTTCACTAAACGAATTGATTCTTCCAACTGAAATTCCAACAATCATACCGGACAATCCCGACGTTGATTGTTGGTCGCGGATACTAATTTCTCATAGTGCTGATCGGGGAAAGCAATGTATGCAATGATTGTACGTCAATCGTAGCTGATGGCCGACTGAACTCGAGATTTGAACTTGACCACTCCGCGCGGTGACCACCTATACACGAGTTCCTGTGTAATAGGAGGGGATCGATCGCATTGAAATCGCTTCTCCACCTACAATTGACGCAATAGTTATCGTCACGATTACACCTGTACCCCATTAGTTTTCATACGATTCCATAATTTTACTTCTCCTTACGACCATGTCGATGAATATCGACAGAATCCCATAAAGTTTATGGCTGTTTTGTTGCAAGAAAATCACTGGAACCACTAATCAATCGTTCATTATTTGTTTTTGTGCAAAGACTTGGAATATTTATTGATCGATTATAATACTTTGTAAAATTTAATGTCTGCACGTTGAGGATGATCAGCAGGCGATAGCTTTGATTCCTCTGATTCATAGGGTACCACCCAATTGTTTATTGATATTCCAGTTTTTAGAACTTTCAAAGTGCTCTCAATGGAAGGTCTGGTAACCAAAATTGTCCCACTTTGAATATTGCCTTTCAGAAACTTCCAAATTTCTGTGTGCGCAGATTCTGAGACATAAAATTCATACGGATTATTCATGATGATAATATCACTTTTCTGTAAAATATCAGGGCATTCTTCTATCCTCTTGTTCACAATCTCAACACGATCATTCATTTTGTATTTGTTTATTATATCTGATTGCAATGTGCAAAACTCTTTGCTCATTTCGACACCTATAATTCTTTTAGCAGCTGAGAATATATGTGCCTAAAAATGTATATAAATTCAAATAGAAATATGCATTTCCTTTGCAATGCTATTTTTAATGAAAGAAAAACAAGTTACCCCATATAAAACAGCTCCTAATCTGGACCCTATATCGAGTACAGTTTTACCTTCCACAGATGGTAAAGCATTATTAAATATATACAACATATCAGCTACTGACAGGGAATGAGATATGATATCTAAAAACAAATTAATTCATATAAATTGTATAATCAAATAAGATTCAAGAAATGCATCGAAATCTTACTGCATTCTTTGATACTGTTAGATCCACAATTGGAGCAATATAAATTATCCAATTGCCCCTGTTCTATAAGTTCTTCTACATCTGAATCGTCGTAAAGAAATGCATCGACATGCTTAGTCGACTTATCATTGCAGTCTGAATTCTATAATGGGATAGAACTTGTAATATTTTTCTTTCGTAATATCCAACTTGAAAATTAAATTTGTTTATAAGATAGCAGACCTCACCGATAGTTGGTGGTATAATATTTTCTGATGGAAGTATACCACTGAATGGTACTCTACGCTTAATATCTGCAATAATACTTCTTATACTGTTTAACTGCTGTTCCCGTCGATTGCATTTTGTTCTATGACAACCTGTACAAAAATGGAAGGCTTTCATGAATTTCTTACGATACTAACGTGTATCGGTTAGTATATTGTTAGTATATTGTTTATACCCATTTCTTCAGGTTTCCAATTATCAACAATAAATGATAAAAAAGTTTCTTGATCAGCAGAACGTAACGAACGCATGATGGACGTGAATGCTTCTGTAGCCTCCTCCACGGTAATTTTATCGTTCGGATCCATTGATATTAGTTACTTTTAATTTCAATGTCTTGCTAAAAGAGGAAAGTAAACAAATCCGATTCACTTGAATTACTATCCGCATGCATGTATGCGTCAAGTTTTAAAGTTTGTCAGTCTGATTGGCGCTTCGATACTATCGACAGTAGTGGTGACGAGATATCGAATAGTTTCACAGAATAGTCGGGCCATCGATAATTATCGATGGCGATAAAAATATGTACTATCAATTTAAATAGCCTTTCGCCAAACTTCGGCAGTTGTGTACTCTTTGCTTCGGCAATGATCGGTAACTTGCGGTAAAATTCGAATATGTCTTTATTCACAAATTTCAATTTTTAAAGCGTGTTTATTAAAAAAAAAAGAAAAATTAAGTACATAAAACGTCGATATATCATACATAGATGTATATATAAATAATTGGTCTTAACATTATTTTGTATAGGCAAGATGTAAGGCACATATGCTCCTTCGTAAAATTCGATCCATTTCGGTATATACAAATTTCGCAAAATTGGGTATACGATTTCGCAAATTACTATGATTGCTTCTTCTTCAAAATACAAGAATTAAATAGTTAACGTTACGCTAAAAAAAATACATTGTACATAAAATAACGCGACGCCAGAAAAATTTTACAAACACATATTTACAAAATTTTACGATTTCCCTGTTTTTCTTTCGTATCGAAATTTTTATATGGATTGCAACGTTAGTTTCAAATACTTGTTGGTTTCTTTTTACAAATGATTGATCGTAAAGCTTAATTACCATTAGAAATACAATATTGATTACTAAAACAAAACTATTGCGGCTAAATCTCGGCGTTAGGAAAATACTGTTATTTCGAGTTAACTTTCTTTTCGTATTAGGTAACAAATACTGTTAGCAACGTGCAAGTTTGATTATTTCTATTAGTTTACTAGAAAATACGTATATGATTCGTTCTAATGCAATATAATAACTTATAGTCACCAGTTTTGCCAGTGTCAACGATGATGATAATAGCGAATATGAATAGGCACGATACACGCGATAACTATATAAGACGATAATTTAACAAGGAAATGAGCTTTGAAAATTTTCACTTCACTTCGCGATAGAAGAATTTCCAGAAATTTCAATACCACCGATAACATTCTAAAATACATATAAAATACAGAGCATAGCTGTCTTTTTAGTCAGGCACAATTTCATTCGCCTCTCTTTCTCTCTCTAAATTCAACGTAATCACTAGTGTCTCGCAATATTTACAACGTAAAATAATGGACGATAATTCATTTAAATTAGAAAACAAAAAATATAACTTGTAAAAGCTGCCTGGATCGAAGATTAATATAAAACCGGGCGTCCGTAGCGAAAAAGAAAGTAAACGACGAATAGAGAATTCGACTACGAGCCCATCGATTTCTCACATTCGCGTGTGTCTAATTACATTTACACTCGCTAATCGTCGATCCTGAAGTGGGTAGAGCGGCAGAGACTAAGAGAAAATGAAAGAGAGCTATAGAGATAGAGAGGCAGGAAGACGAGGAGACTGAACAAGATAGACAGGTACTTTATCAAATTTAAAATACCCACTTCACGATCAAAAATATAAAGTATCTACTATTCTAGCTTGAGCTTTGAAAGAACGTGTATATGTATTCGCGCACGCAAAAAAAAAAAAAGAACAAATCTAAACTGAACGTATAGGATACAATCATTGCTAGACGGAATATTGAGCATACCTATACTATGTTATGACACCCTGTAAATGCCTTGTAGCAGTACGCGTTCGTTGTATAAACCTAAAGGATGACTAAAAAGTTTATAAGTAATTGTTCGATGTCTCACTAAAAAATAGAAGCATTATTAGAAGCGACACAGATGCGTATCGTCATGCGTGTCACGCTACTCCGACTGCGACCGATATATCAGGACTTTCGACAAAGTTCCGCTTAATATCCGTACATTTATAAAAATATGTTGTTCGCAGTGGTTGTTCGTTAGGCAGTGATCATCCCTTGTAGCAGAAGGGGCTCCCTCGGTATATAGACAGACGCGTTCATTGATCAGTTCCAGCTGTGTCGCTGTTGTTATGGTTGTTGCTGTTGTTGTTTTGCCCGTTTAGAAACGAGGCCATTTCCATCGGCGACTGTTGCCCGCTCTGTTCAGAAACATTCGTGTTCGTTCGCTTCTATTCAGATGTCACTCAGGAGTGAACAGCAGTGTAGGTAAGATAACGTTCGTGTGTGTGGTAGTCGGAAAGTGGCGAAAGGAAAAGCGGAGCGGCTTCCAGAGAAAGTGCAGAGAGCGCGGAGTGTGTAGAATTGTTTTTAAGAGCAGCACGCAACCAATTTTGCTAAAGCTAGGAAAGACTAGTAGTCTCCTTAATATCGAATAGTCTGAAAGCAGAAATACGTTAGTCGGGGATGTAAAATACAGATGTAGCCGCGTGCGAGAGTGCGGAGGAAAAAAATGGTAGTTTGAAATAGAAAATAAATAAGGAATAAATATATACGGGCCGAAGCACAGCGAGAAGGCGCAATTTTCGTTTCGTATCGTGCGCTTGTAATCCAGCCGGAGTCCATTGTTCGATCAATATAGAGAGCTAGGCACCAAAATGAAACTTGATCAGGCTCGATCATCGTAATCATTGAATCAAAGCACGTCCCTCGTGCAGTGACATTGAGTGTTGCACGAGATAGGCACATGGGATTTCACACCTACGGCACCCGCGTATTTAATCCAAGTTCAAAGCAAGTATAATGCTATTCATTTTCCAATTTGTTCAGTGAATCATGTTAGGATTGGACTCCGCTTAGGATTACACATTGTCAGGACACACGATATGCGAATAGTCGCGATACAAATATGTCGAGGAGACGTAATTACAAAGATAATAGCCACGCGACTTGAAGATTGTGTTCACGTTCGCCTAGTGTATAATACTTTTTCTTTCTCCACCCGTATGGGGAAACCGAATGACCGTAGAACAATAAAAATTACACCTCCAAACGAGACAGAGAGCACTGATGCTAAATTTTGTTTCTTGTTTTTTTCTTCCCAAAGCGACACAACCCTCAGTCATTCTTTTCCTCTGACAGAGCGGAAGTAATGATATTGTTACTTACAAATACCGACCTTAGGTTGTATTATATCTTCGGACGGATCGAGACCGGCGAGTGGATTCGACGTTATGTTTATTTTAGAGTCTGTTACGCCGCCGTTCATTACTCTTCCATTTGTTATCGGCTTTCCTGTTAGATATACATATATGGATTTATGCATCTCACTGTATTTGTTAAATATCTAAATGATATAAATGAATTTTACCATCGCTCTGTGAAGATTCTCGGCTCTGCTTGTGCTTGGTCCTTTTGTACAGGACTGCCATCGCAGTCAGCCCAGCCAAAAGGGTAGATCCACCAAGAACTCCGCCAATTATCGCATACATATTTATGTTCTTGTCGTTAGCAGGCCGTACTCGGCTATCCAACGTTAGATTGCTACCATCATTGTTTCGATCGTTCCGATTCTCGTGTTCATCGTGCTCATTCGTGATCAACGCCTTCTTCGTTTTCTGCCGAAGAATCTGCGAAAATTCTGAAGCGGCGTCCACCGAAAAGCTTTGCACTTTAAATTCGTACGTCGTGTCCGGCTGTAAGTGGGAAATAGTTATATTGCAAGCATCCTTCCCTTCTACGGTGGTTTTTACGTAATCGCCAGCGGAGGTGGAGGCACGATGATACACGTAGAAGCCATCGACGTTTGCCGATTTATCTAAATTCTGCCAAACTAGTAATACTTCTTGCGGACCTAGAGCTTCCGTGTTCGTTAACAGAGGTATCGGCATTTTATTGCTCTCGATCCCGCCGTCTTTATTCAAGTGGAAACGCACAGAGTTTGGACTGAGTTTGTTATCGTTATTAGAATAAACTGCTGCGATCCTGAATCGGTAGGTGTGGTCGGGTTGCAGATCGGTCACCTCAAAGGACCGCACATGCTTCGATATCTCTGAATTCGCGGTCATCCATTTCCCCTGCTTGCCGTTCATTTTCTGGCCAAGTTCTCGGTACTGAACTTTGAAGAACTGAATCGGCAATCCCGTATTTTCCGGCACCGACCACCGAACCATCACCGACACGTCTGACAGCCTGGTGACGTTCGGTTGATTCGGTGGCACCAGCAGTGCTAAAAATATACAAGGGAGATATGGTAGAGAAATCAATGATATAATTACGGTACCGAACACGTGGTTACATAGTTCAATGTATTACCAGTGCCTTTACGCTTCCCCTCTTTGCTTCTTCTTCGTCCACCGCCCCTGGTGTGTTTGTGCCTCGAATTAGAGATTCCGTAATCCGGTCTCGATTCGGTCGACCCCATGTGCTGCTTCGGGTTTACTCTTAACAGATTGCAGCCAGAATGCGAACCGTACTCGTTGCTCGCCACACACTGCACGATTCCAGCGTGCTTCTTTTCAACCTCGGAGATGATTAGTGTAGGGCCTTTGATTTCCACGTTACCACCGGGGATCAGGGATTCCCCGTTAATTAACCATTCAACTTTCGGCTGCGGTTCGCCAGTCACTATGCAGGAGAGCTCCAATTCTCCTCCTTCGGAGAATGTCGACGCTTTTGGCGGTTTAATCACCTTCGGCGCCTCCATTACTTTTAATATAATCACAGACTTGATATGAGCTCCATTGCTACTCCATATACAATCGTATTCACCCCTATCCGCGGGCTGGACGTTGATTATCGTCAATCCAACCGAACTTTTCATCGAATTCGTTGGCAACGGTGTGCCCAATCTACTCCACGTTACAGAAGGTACTGGGTAACCAGCTCCGAAGCATTCTAACGTTACGTTTTTACCCCGCAATACTTTGTACTCCGTTTGCGGTTGCTTGACAAAGTACGGGGCTTGAAAGCTGGCATTCGTGTGCACGCGTAAAATCGTTTTATAATTACTCGTGTACATTTGCGTAGTTATATAATTGTTGGCAGTGCAGTGGTAGTAACCACTGTCCGAAACTTTAACGTTCTCGATGACCATAGTCTTGCTACCGATTATGTTAACATTTTGCAAAGGATTATTGTCTTTGTAAAACTGAACTATAGCCTCCGGGGCTGTGTAAGGCACAGGACAAGTGATAGGTACTGTATTCCCTGCAGCAACGTTTATAACAACGTCGCTTTTGTCTGAAAATTTCTGTAGCGTTGCCAGTGTCAGTCTTGCTGGATCCGATGCTAAACCGCTTGAACCTGTGATACAAAGAAATGATCAATCACTGGACTACATGCCCAAGGACGTACAAGATTCTTCGTTACACGTTAAAGAAATTACCATAGTAAGCTATGCAACGATAATCCCCTGCTTTGGATGCATTGTCGAAATTCACCACGTGCCTGGACGTTTTCCCCCCGTTACTGGGTGCGTGAAAAACTGGCAGCCAGCTATTCGTGCCCAAAGGCCTGTGGCGCCAGGCGAAACGGTCAGCAGCAAGGTTCAAGTTGCATTCGAAATTCACGTCATCGCCTATCGGTGCATCCAAGGGCTGAGGATGCCTGGTGAAGGCCATGCCAAGCTCCTGCCTCTGTCCTGTTGAACAACGGTAAGAGTACAGTTGCATATCGAAACAGGATTCTCAGAAGAAAATTCGAAACAGGACTCACCGTGTGCAAGACTGGCCAGGACGTGGAGAAGAGCCGTGACAAAGCCACATAGGGAGGGCACAGATCGCATCTTTACACATTCTAGAATCGAGGAAGAGAGAAATTCGTTATGTTAAAATCAGCCACATCTCGATGATCGAATTTTGCGACCTGGTACTACTGTATGTGGGACGAGAGTTCGCGGAGTCTCGAGGCGCCAGCCGAAAGAGAGGGCCCACTAAAATTAATGCCAGCCAACAAGCACGTTTAAGTTTAGAACGTGGCGAGTTCACGTGGAAATAGACCGCATTCATTCTAGTTTTGATCCTCGCTCGTAATCTCGACACGGACCGCCTGTGGTCTCTACTCCCCTCGCCATCCCTATCCGCTCCCTGCCAAATGTGTCGCGCATTCCACTCCCAATGAAACGCAATATGATTTATGCGTTGTGCTAAACGCGCGCGGCGGTTCATTTTAAGAAGCTTCCCCCTTGATAATAATATCGCTAATCAAGCCAATACTCAGGCAGCGCCGGCCCTAGGAAAGGAATGTCCGTAGAAGTTGGTCTTGTTCCAAGGAAGCGAGCAAGAGAAATAAATCGCCTGTGTGCGTGAATCCTGATTACTTCTGTAAAAATGCGTAGGCCATTATAATAGAGAGAAGGCTGGACCGGGGGAGGAGAAGTACTATAATGACAAGAAGAAAATGCCCATATACGGTGATGAAAACTGTGGTTCGTAGCGCGCGCGGCTCTCCACCCACGTGCGTATGCTTGACCGTTGTGAGCGACGATCAGAAAACCTTGCTGACACATCGAAGACCGATGGAAATTATTTGTTGGCTAACGCGCGTCAAACGTAGGTAGATCCATTCATGGGATAGACCGCGTCGCTCGCCTACACTAAGAGAGCAACATGTAGGTGCAACCGAGTTTCGTCAGTCGCTTTTCCGAAAAGTTTCACTTTCGACATTCTCATCAGTTGGGTGGTTCGTGCATTAATATCCTTTAGGTAGCGCATTTTGTTCAGGGGGGTTGTTCGAAGGATTGGCCGTCGAGCGGCTGGCATTTTTCCTCGAAGCGCGGGGCAAAAAAGCGCGCATTTGGCAAAAGATAGTTGAACGTGTTTTATGTGCACGGGAGGACTCTTAACTTCTGGTTAAATGGTAGCATAAATGCCGGTGGTATGTATGTAACAGGTGAGAAGGGTTCCAAAGAGGCTGGTTTCCGACGGTGCCTCTCATAAAAATAAAGAACTCGAATTCCAAAGCAGTGGTTGTCAAGTTCTTGCGCGCCACCACGGCGATCCTTCGTGTACCTAACCTTACGGACGAACCAATGCCACCCGGGTTACGCATACACATATACACGCGTATATGCCACTAAACAAGAATTAGGACTCGTTTCTCCAACCTGTCGCTGGTCAGGGGGGGAGAACGATCGAACCCCGAAATCCTTTTTACACCTCGATCTTCGTGGCCGATCGCCGATCGATGATCCAGCTACCGCTGCGGAATTGAGTCCCGCTTTCGCGAACTCGTAGCTCTTGTTGCCAGCCAAAATACGGGAAGATCTGGATAATCGAAATCTCCCTCGTTGACCATTTAAGTTTCAGCGTGGAATTTTCCCCTTGGTACTTGCATAAAATTGCATTGCATTCTTTTGGAATTTATTTTACTCTTAGATGCGTCCGATGACTAATTTAAAAATCATTTCAAAGTCGCATTGCTTTAGAGCTGTAATTAATATAACTTTTTATACGGGCAACCAGAGTGTTCCGTTAAGCGGGACAAGCAGGAACCAGGAAGATCGGGTTCCCGTTGATCGGACTCGTTCCGCAAGTGGATCCTTCCTTTCGATCGATCGTCGATTAATAATGCCAGCGAACGCGTATTCTTCTCGCATTTGTCGCGTTGCGCCTTTCGCCGACACAAGGCACACGACTAACTTATTTCCCTGCTCTGCATGCATAGCGATCGCTTAGCAAAACGAGCGGCGAATATTTAGCCGTATATGTGTCATATGCTATTTTAATCTACATCTCATAGCGGCCACTCATTCAACCATTGACCCATACCTCTTAGTTAAGATAAATATTCCGCTAATTAATCAATCTCGATATTTTGAAGCTCCGCAGGCTTCCCACAGGTAATACTGTTACCACTTCGACTTGGATGCGTTTTACCGGCATGCTGACAATTTGTCCGCATTCATTATTCACAATCAAATGCGCGATGTATGCATATGCGTTATTAGAACGCAGGCGCATTAAACGGCGCGGTATTATCCGAACGGATATTTTTCGATACTAATCGTCGATCGAACAATTAATGCTATTCTTTGTGATATACATATATTTGGTGGCGGTGCATCATCATTTACCATTGCACATTGCACGCACTGGTGGCTCACCCCTTCCGGCAAGTGATCTTCCCCGGCGACTCCGCAAACAATGTTCTCGCTGATAACGATTTTGATTGTAACGATGTTCAAATGTTCAATCGTGCATGCGATTATAGAGACGCGAAGGGTGGAAATAACGTGACGAAGCAGATCGGCGACGGGGAAGAAGAAAAACATCATGCTCGGCAGAACACTCACCCTTTCCTTCGATCCAGTTCTACGATCTATCCGTTTCAGATCCTTTAGTTTTCGCCTGGGCTATGTAGGATGTTCCTCGTGAGGGAAGAAAACGAATCCGTTATTAATTTATGCCGGTGAATCGCTTCATTTTTTTTTCTTTGCAATAGTTTCGGATTCGACAAGTCCAAGTTCTCACAAAACACGACGCTTGGCGTCCACTAGCACACTGGAATGCAGACCGACAGGTTTTGAACCGCGATAAAGTATAGTAACGTCGCGTGCTGCTATCTAGGTATACGTCCGCAAGTTGGTACTAAATCGGCGCGGGCAGCGTCAGGGTAGGCAAGATAGAAAAGACGAAAGTACTGTGATAAGTCAGTTTGGTTTCATTGGTGAGATTGATATTCCAAACGCTAGCGACTATATAATTCGAAGAAAAATAAGAAGTTTCAATTTCTTTTTTCCGTTTTACGTAGACATATTTTCGTTTTACGTAGGCGAAATAAGGGAATGATTGATGTTCGATCTACAATTCACGTTACAGTTAAACTGCGATTTAACTTCATAAATTGAGTACGCATGTAGAGGTTATACATACAACGAGTAATAATGGCGTAACTAAAATGTTTGTATCACAGTATTCGATGGAGCAAGTGAAATACAATAGGCAAACGGACTAAATTTCTTTCACCAAGTATATAAGTATTCTATATACGCATGTAAGCATACATACATATGTGTGGATATAAACTGTATGCATGAGTGTACGTATGTACATACATACATGCATACGTGCAAAAATAAGTAGGCGGGTAGAATGCATTTGAGAAATAATGGCCGACTAAGTAGTGCTGTTATCGCACGCAGTACGAAGTGATCGTTTGGATTTGATTTGTGATTCGAGCCGAACGAGGGCACATTTTCCATTAAAATAAATACCACACCATCATGTAAAGCTGCATGATAGCAACTGATAAGAAGTAAACAACCAAACGAGCCGACCAGTTGGCCAGAGTTGAGACATTGTTTAGACTGCAACAAGATTGAGTTGGGATAGAAATTCTAATTCCATGTACGCATAGAAAAATCAAGGAAAGACATGGTTAAAGTAGAGACAATCGTCATGTGCTTGTCGAGCGATCCAATGAAATCGCATTGCTTCAAGGAGGCAGAGCTGATTTGGTCGCAATGCAACTTGCACGATATCTATCATGTATTTTTCTTCGAATAAAGATAGCCGAGTGACGTTCTATCTCTTTGCATTGAAAATTCTTACGCTTTGTAAAAAATTTAATTGACACCATGGTGCACATACCAAGCGCGTATACTTACAATTTTTGGGCAAAGTCACCCACAGAAGTTGTTGAGCTGACTTGTTTAATGCCAAATGGGGTCATTATACCTTTGGAGACTAATCGTAATATCACTTTAGCTGAAATAAAGGAGGTGAGTGAAAATTGTCCATTCTCCTTTATGTGTAACGACAACCAACTTATTGTACTCGGATAGAATTCCTGTAATCCTCAAGAAGAGCCTGTAGCTGTGCAATCTTTTTCGTAGGACCTCTGGGACGAGGCTAGCAAATATCCTCTCCACGGTACGCTGAAAGACGCTCCATCCTATGTATTTTCATGTATTAATTCTAATGCAGAGGCAGAAGAACTGCGAGATGAAACTAGACGTTTGTGTGACATAAAACCATTTTGTTCTGTGCTGAAAGTGATAGAGCGGGAGGGTGTGAAAAGCGATCGAAATCTAGATTCCCAAATTGGTCTTCTGATTGGCAAAGGATTACACGAATTTGCCGCGCTAAGGAATTCTGAAGTGAACGACTTTAGATGGAAAATGAGACTTTTAGGAGATGAAGTTGCAATGGCGAGACAAAAGAAATCCTGGACAGAGAAAGTATGTTATCAGTTTCCTACACGACTAGCACCGACGGCCTCGATACCAAAAAATATTGAATGTCGATTAAAAGATGGAAACATTGTTCTTCTCGCAAGATTTGAAAACACAGAGGTAAAATAATGAATACTTTATTACTTTGTATGATCAGAAGATAGCATGGCAAATAATTGTTTTTACATTAGCTAGTCAAAATTTCATAATGGACTTTAATTATTGATTCTGGTCAGTTGCTATGTATACAACCGGGTATTTGCTGTCCTCTGTGGATATATGCGAGTCACTCCTCTTCTCAATGGTTGTATCCTCCTTAAAACGCAACAGTTTATTAACGTGTTTACTCTCGTTCTTGTTGTTGGCATTTTCACGGACATTAAATTGGCACGATTCAGGTGTTGCCGGCAGTTCGATTTTCACGGAAGCGTCCTGATTAGATTTCTGTTTGCCTGATGGTGGATCGCGGGCCTCGCAGTCTTGTTGATTCTTAAGCGGAGAACATCGACCGTCTTTTATTGTAGAAGAGTAATGCGATAAGAGGGATTGCGCGGCTTCTTCTGCACGATCTTTTATGCAGGATTGTTTTCCATCGATTGTTTCATCGTTGTTACGCGCGCAAGTAAGTTCATCCAGTTTATCTAAATCCTTACAGTTCGGATCATCAATAAGGTCTAATTTGAATTGCGCTTGCAAAATAGACATTTGGCCCTTTTAAAAAAATGCGTTAGATTATTGTTATTATCGTCATAATTATTAGTAATGCAGTTTTATCTTAACTATCGAATTATTGCAAAGATAGTTACCTCCAGCGAGGAAGCTTTGTATCGCCAGTATTGTAATTCCTTGGCAATGTTTATCTTTGTTTCTTCCTGAACCAGCAGCTTCGTAGAAAGATCTTCGACCTTTATTCGTAATTCGTTTGCTTCTTTCTTTTTGACATCCAAGAGAGATTGGAAGTACCTGTAGTTTATACGGACAAGACAGAAAGATTGAAAAAATGGAGGGAGGAGTATCCTTTAATGTTAGAGGAACTTTGGTAAATGTCCAATCGATTTTATACCCAAACGATGCATCAGTGGAATTCAATTGTTTCGGGTCGTCGTCGTTCTTTCTAATCTCAGACTTTAATTTGTTTTCCAGATCCGATATCCGGCTTTTGTAGTTTTGTATCAGCTCCTCGTTTTCTGACAATGTATGGTTCCTATCGTTTTCCCACTTTCTTAGAGTTGCAATCTGTTCTGCTTTCAGCACTTTAATCTTTGCAACTTGCGACTTGTATGCGCGTTTTATTTCGGCATACTTATCGCACAAGACGTTCATTTTGCTCACTACGTCCTGCCGCCGATCTTCGACTTCGGCGAACAGTGAGTTCCCTAGATAACGGATCATGTTGAAAAATCTTGTTTGCATATCCAACGAATCGTTTAACGTTATATGTATGTGTACCACACCTTTATGGGACTCGCGCGCCGGCTGCATTTCCACGGCTGCAGCTTCGGCTCGCTTCAACGCAAGCTCCGCTCGTGCATCTTCCAAAGCCCGGCTTTTTTCATCCAACTGTTCCTTCAGACTCTGTGTGGATGTGGAAAAAAGAGTAGAGTAGGTGTAGAAAAATAAACATACGAAGAAACTAAAAGCTACGCGCGTTCTACGCTAGATGAAATGATCGAGGACGAATTACGAACACCCCCGTTGCTTCGAATTGAAATAGATCAATGATTTGTTGCTCCTCACACGTGCGTAATTTTCAAGTTCGTCACATTGCCCCTTCAGTCCCTCTATCATTCCTTCCGCGCTTTCAAGCCTCTCTCTTTCTTCTCGTTGAATCGCTAAAAGCTCGTCGAGGCGGTTCCTCAGCACGGTGTTATCCGCTTGGAAAGGATCAACGACGGAACGATCGGTGGTAGAAGTGTAATCAAGATTTGTGCGTTTATCATCGGCAGCACGTTGTCGCAGTTCTTCGATCTGTACTGCCTGCTCGGCTGTTCTCGTTTCTAGAGCCAAGATTGCGTTCTCATTTTCTTTTACGATTATGCGGTATCTGAAAGAAACGAGCAAGAAAGAAGTATGATAGAGATGATCGGACAAGGGATTACAATTGTCCACGTAGGAGTCGATTTACTTTTCTTCTACTTCAGCGATAGCCTTCTCTTTATCGGATAATTGCCGATCAAGGGTCCGTTCGAGCGATTCGTTGGCTTCTTGAACCTCCCGTAACATTGCATCGTTTAATTCGAGCTTTCTTTTCAAGTCGTGAACCTCCTGTCGACACTTTTCATACTCGAGTTTTACCAGTTTGTACGAACGTTCACTGACTTGTTCAGAATCGTCAATATATTCTTCGCTGTTCTCATTGTTCATTGAATCCTGCTCAGACATACTTTAGGGTTAAGTTCCGCGATTCACATTCGGAAGAGTCGCAACGGCAATCACTCGATGAACGTGAAAAATTAACGTTCCATCCGGCTACGGTGATGGTAAGTACCATCTACCGTCGTTTCTGTGAATCGAGGGGCCCGTACTAACACACACACACAGACACACGTGCAATTGGTGAAGGAGACCTGACCCCTCTCTATGGTGGGGCGATATACGTCCCCCTGTTCTTCGGGCTCTTCGATTCTTGCCATGTTGCTCGCCGTATTGTTTTGGCGGGCGCATTTAACAGGAGACACGAGGGAAAAAAGCCATGTGCCCACTCATCTTCGATTCTATGAATTGCAAATTAAGCGCAATTGTAATGCGTATGATTTCAGACGGCGTTCACGTTCCAAATATCGCACACCACAACGCCCTATCAATTGTTGGTGTCCATTTTAAATAAACGGGCCAACACTTTAATGTCGAGGGGGCATCCGAACGATTTTACTCTGAAGGTATGCGGCCAGGAGGAATATTTAATAGGGGACTATCCCTTGATACAATTCAGTTACATTCAAGATTGCTTAGCGAAAGACATTACTCCTACATTGGTTACTTTAAGCAGAGACAGTGTCTCTGTCGATCATGATAATACCGTGGAGAATGCAGAAACGGACGCGTTGCAACGTACGAGGCCATCATCCTCTACACTGACCTTACGCAAAAAGGGGAAACATGTATCCGCTTGGAAAATAGAGGAACCGTTCGTTTTTACCGTGAATGCGATATCACGATTGAACTGCGATGCTGCTCATCGTACCGTCGAGGTATTATCAGGATGCATGTACGACTTATACGCTATTCCGGAGCCGCTAAATGTTAATCAGCTAATACGTTCGTACAGATCGGACTCCAAGCCGGCCTTTTTCACGGTGGCAAGTCTTTGTGCGAAAGTCAGAAGACAAGGGAGACCGTTGTCAGTTCGGATGGCAGTTGCGAATGGGAGGAGACGTTAAGGTTCGATATAAAAGTGCGGGACATCCCGCGAATGGCCAGGCTGTGCTTTGTTTTATATGAAATTAGTAAGACTGCGAAAGGACTGAAGAGTCGTAGATTAGTCAAAGATACCAAACAAGAGTTCTTCATAAATCCACTGTGCTGGGCCAATACAGCCATATACGACTTCAAGTCTCAATTAAAAACGGGGGCGATGACGCTTTACACGTGGACGTACGCCGAAGACATGCAAAACGACGATCTGCTGCATCCTCTTGGTACGGTAGTGTCAAACCCTCACATAGACAGAGCGGCTGCTTTGATGTTAACATTTCCAAAGTAAGTAGGAGGGATGTATCTACCTCCGTTTCTATCATATACCATACCGAGCCCCCGTTCGATATACTGAATGAAACGCGTACGTTCGATTCTCATTAGCTACGGGAAGGAGAAATCCGTTTTGTATCCAACGCCGGAGAAAATGGTCGAGTACGCGAGGAAGTTGAGGGAATGTTCTGCCGAACGTTCTATACAGGAAGAACCCGACCAAGAGACCGACATCAGTAAGCTTCAGCAACTAGAACAGCTTCAGTTATTAGCGGACAGAGATCCATTGCACGAGCTTCACGAGCAAGAGCGGAAAACAATGTGGACGTTGAGGCATCATTGCCTCGTCGAGATTCCCACGCTTCTGGCCAAGTTGTTGCACTGCGTGGAATGGAATGATCATAGGTGAAGATTAATACATTCGAAATGGCAAATAATAGGAAATATTTTAACGTCGTTCGTTTTGCCACATAGAAAAAGCGAACGTTTAAACCTACTTTCCGATTCTCGACGTATACAGGGAAGTAGCCGAAGCTACGGCGCTGGTGCAACAGTGGCCCAAATTACCAGTTGAAAAGGCGCTCGAGTTATTGGACTACGCTTATGCCGATCAGAATGTCCGAAGTTTTGCTGTGCGTTGCTTGATGGACGTCAGCGACGAAGATCTCAGCCTCTATCTATTGCAGTTGGTGCAAGCATTGAAGCACGAAAATTACTTGTCCTGTGACTTGACCGAGTTCCTATTAAGACGCGCTCTGAACAATCGAAGGATCGGTCACTTTCTGTTCTGGCATCTTAGGTTTGTACAATTGCACAGTTCTATATCCGTAGTCGTCTGCTTCGACTTTCGTTCTGTTCGCGGGAGCAAACAGGAGAGTGAATACGCTCCCCTTTATTCCCGTTTCTTTCTATTCACCCGTCTGTCGGTATCCATCTTCTCTTCTTCCTCTCGATCAACGTTTGCCTCTCGCCAGATCGGAGATGCAGGTGGGCGCCGTGTCGGTTCGTTTCGGCTTGATATTAGAAGCCTACTGTAGAGGAAGTCAACAGCACATGAGATCTTTGTTTAAGCAAATGGAGTGCCTGGGTAAATTGAAATGCGCTTCGGAACAGATAAAACAGCGGAAGGATCGTAAAGCCGCGTTACAAGGTTTCCAAGAGTTCATACAAGAACCCCACTGCCAGGAAGCGTTGTCGAACGTTCTGAATCCTCTGGATCCGAGTTTTCGATGGAAACGCATCAAGTGAGTGATACGGCTATCGCGTGCATGCTCGTCCCTTGATCGATTACAGCGCAGCTCCAATTGGGACACCAATGTTCACCGTTTACAGGATCGAGAAATGTAGAGTGATGGACAGTAAAATGCGACCGCTCTGGCTCGTCTTTGAAAATACGGATCCGTTCGGCGATGATATTTACTTGATACTCAAACACGGGGATGACCTGAGGCAAGACATGCTCACGCTGCAAATGTTACGGATCATGGACAAATTATGGAAAAGAGAGGGCTTGGACTTGCGTATGAATCCTTACGGTTGTATATCAACGGAGGGCAGGGTCGGTATGATCGAGGTGGTTCTAAACGCAGAGACCATTGCCAATATCCAGAAGGAGAAGGGTACGTTTTCGGCAACGGCCGCCTTCAGGTATGTTCCGCGTATAAATTGTAATTGTAAGAGCTATCGTCTCCTCTCTCTCTCTCTCTCTTTTTCTCTCTCTCTCTCTCTCTCTCTCTCGCTCTCTCTACCTCTCTACCTCTCTACCTCTCTACCTTCCTCTGCTGTGTTTCCGTAGGCGAGGTTCTTTGCTCGCTTGGTTGAGGGATCATAATCACACCGAAGCAGCGCTAAACAGAGCTATCGAGGAGTTTACGCTGAGCTGCGCAGGTTACTGCGTGGCTACTTACGTTCTCGGGATTGCCGACAGACACTCGGACAATATAATGGTGAAGAAGACCGGTCAGCTGTTTCACGTTGACTTTGGACACATACTTGGACATTTTAAAGAAAAATTCGGCTTCAGGCGCGAACGCGTGCCGTTCGTATTGACCAACGATTTTGTGCACGTAATAAACAAGGGTCAAACGAAAAAGGGTCAGGCAGTCGAGTTCCAGCGATTTCAGAGTCATTGCGAACAAGCTTTCCTCGTTCTGCGGCAACACGGAGGGCTGATATTGTCTTTATTTGCTATGATGATATCGACGGGCTTGCCTGAACTGTCCTCGGAAAAGGACCTAAACTATTTAAGGGATACTTTGGTACGTTCACACTTTGCTCCATTTTCCTTTTATATTAAAGAGGCAGCACAGAAATAATAATGATATTAAACAAAACTAGGTGCTCGAGATGTCCGAGAGCGAGGCGCAAAAGCATTTTAGGAGCAAATTTGACGAAGCTCTTTGTAATTCGTGGAAAACGTCGTTAAACTGGGCTTCGCATAACATGTCAAAGAACAATAAAACAACATGAGCGGGCTTGATCGGATCGAATATATGGGAAAGATGATAAGGTAGTACACCCGAAGAAGGCGAATACAACGAAAGGAAAATGCATCCAAGCGGCTGTCGTTGAATCCGACCAAGGGAAACTTTTCCTTGGCAAAAGTGGAAGAATTCACTTCCGATAAAGGAAGGAGCATGTGATCTAGCAATGTGCGATCACCGACAGATACCTTTGTTATTTCGTTGTCGTGTCGTGTTGTGCCGTATCTCTCCTTGCCTCTCTGCCACTTGCAATAGGTGAATGAAAAATATAAGCGGAATACGTATGTAGTACATATCATTGGTTAACATTACGAACGTGGAGCCACAAATACAATATTCGTGGCCAACTCTTTTTCAAGGGAATGCATATTCGAAAACACAACCCGCACGTCGTGCCCGACTGTCGTGTAGTATAGATTCTGGCTGTGCCGTTCTATCGGCATTCATTACTGCTCGATCGAGATAAGGAATGATCGATGGGTATGGGAAATGAGCATAGAACATAGCGGTCGAAACGTCTCGAAATGCTATTGTACCGACTGTAATAAAGTTATTCCAATGACGTAACAGGTTGTTTTTATCAATATTGCTAAGGGCGTTCCGTTTCGTTGCGCGATATGTGTAATGAATAGTTTGACGAAAGCCAGATGCGCCGAGGGAAGGCAGCGCTGGTCCTTCACCCGCGAGGGCTGATTCTTCGTCGAGTAGTAGTCTCCAACAGGAATAAGAAAAAGGATACTTTCGAGTTACGTATAACCAATTGCATCGGCCAATTCCATCGGTCTTTAATCGCATAATTCCATTTGTTCTATTAATGTAAATCATATATCTGTGCAGCCAATATACATATAGAAGTCAATGGCTGCATAGTTCTCAGATGAGATCAAGGCGGCGGTATTAGAAGATAGGAGAACTTGGCGCAACACGAGTCGAAGCGAATGCAACGTGTAAATGAAAGGAATGGAAGAAAATGATTATACCGAATGTGATTACGTGCACAAGGCCGCCGTGTGGATTCTTTTACTGCGTTATTGGTCGCGTTGTCGGTAAGCCTGTGGATCAACGGAGTCGCATTACATAAGCCGACACGGAGCGAAGGAAGTTGGAGAACGGCTACGGGTGGTGGAATGTTATGTACTCCGTTTGCGGCTACCGCGCATCTAAGCTCCGACTCGTCGTAGTCGGTGTCGAGCACGTCTAGCCGTACCACCGAGCGCAACCGACTTCTCGATATCGAACTTTTTCATATTAGTGTCTCAAGAGGAGAGCCGCGCATCGCGCGCGTTTAACGCCGATCGGAGGCGATACGATTCAATAGTGGGGGCCGCAGCCGAATTTATCGGAGGATACGCGGCCGGTGCGATGGCCAGTAGCCCCAATAGGGTTGATCTCCGATTCATTTGTCCGTGCGTAAATGTTTGATGAGCTTGACCGAAAGTTGCATTGGAATATATAATCAGAAAATGACTGCCACAGAAGAAAATGAGCCGCTAATACCGTCCAGAGGTTTGACTGGCTGCACAAGTAAACCGCATACGGTATCGTACAATGCGATCTCGTTGGTAAGCAGCCACATATGTATACTGTTCTACGTAGATTCTTAGTAAGCATTGCAATTCGATAAAGACTTGTTTCGAAATGATCCTGCTTCAATTCTTTCGGGGACCGTATTGATTTTCCTTTTAATAAAGATCTCGTCGTGTGATGGTAGGAAGGGAACGAAGGTTGTTCGGTATCGCATAGAGCTACCACCGAACCGTCCCTGAAATTAAACACATTCGAACGATCCTCGAGCACGGCGAGGAGGACATCAACGGCGAAACCTGAGTACACGCGTTTGCTCGGGAACTGCTCGGAAAACGAATCGATTACGTATACTTGGAGCGACTTGAACGTGTACTGCGCTCGGAAACGCGCGAGACCATGGAGCGGCTTTTTAAAGAGCAAGGGGTTGGTCGAAAGGAAGCATCTGCTGAAGGACGGTAGGAGAATGGGATGAAATAATTAGTCTGAAAAGACTCTTGCTACACGTATGTATTGGCGTCGGATTTTGTTGCAGTCTGTGGCGTGGCATACCCAGGTGAATTGCTAGTCATCATGGGGTCGTCGGGTGCTGGTAAAACAACTTTACTAAACGCTTTAACGTTTCGCTCGGGCCGCGGGGTAACAGTGTCCGGCGTAATGGCTGCGAACGGCCATCGAGTATCCTCCACTATTCTGACATCGCGAACCGCGTATGTGCAGCAGGACGACTTGTTCGTTGGAACCTTGACCGTTAAAGAGCATCTTTTATTTCAAGCTATGGTTCGCATGGATCGACGGATACCTATGGAGCAGAGAATCGATCGAGTGCAACAAGTGATCAACGAAGTATGTATGAATAACGGGCTTTGAGCCATCAAATTACCAGCAAATTCTAACTTTCTGGCCCTTTTGCTACCAGCTTGCCCTGAGCAAATGTAGAAACACAGTGATCGGTCAACCAGGACGAATTAAAGGGCTATCCGGTGGCGAAATGAAAAGGCTGGCCTTTGCATCGGAAGTTCTAACGGATCCGCCACTCATGTTCTGCGACGAACCTACGTCCGGTCTTGATTCGTTCATGGCGCAGCAAGTGGTTTCCGTTTTGAAGGCTTTAGCCGGTACGTACACGAAAAACGAGCAGCATAGCATAGCTGCTCATCTTTCCGGTGGACATTTCAGCGCGTGGCAAGACGATCGTCGCTACTCTGCATCAGCCCTCGTCCGAACTCTTCGCCCTGTTCGATAGGATTTTGCTGATGGCCGAGGGAAGGGTGGCCTTCATGGGCTCGACATCGCAAGCTTGCGCATTTTTCGAGACGTAATACATTATATGTATACCATGGAACGCATCGGATGAGACTTTTATTAATGCATTCGAACCGCGTGTTTCCACAGACTTGGCGCCGCGTGTCCCACCAATTACAATCCGGCCGACTACTTTGTACAAATGTTGGCGGTCGTGCCGGGGCAGGAAGTATCCTGTCGTCACGGAATAAACACCGTGTGCGACGCGTTTCGGAAAAGCGAGTATGGCGTTAAGATTGCGCTGGAGGCAGAGGCTGTAAACGGCGAATTCGAGGATTCTCTCCGAGATTCGAGGCACGATAAGAATCGGTCAAACTCCTTATACAAAGCGAGCTGGTGCGAGCAATTCCGTGCAGTCCTATGGCGGTCCTGGCTGTCGGTTATCAAGGAGCCTATCCTGATTAAAGTTCGCTTGCTGCAGACTGTCGTGGGTCTCGACAATATGATCATTAGAAATATTTGCTATTTAGGGGCGAACCGGTAAATGCCATTATTCTGCTTTCAGCTGGTGTCGCTATTGATCGGTACTATTTATTTCGATCAACGATTAGATCAGGACGGAGTAATGAATATAAATGGTGCCCTGTTTATATTTCTCACCAACATGACTTTTCAAAACGTCTTCGCCGTGATTAACGTAAGATTACATTATTACTCTTCCCCGAATCCGAAAATGCGAAATCACCTTACTAATTGATACATTCTGTGCAGGTATTTTGCGCAGAGCTGCCGATATTTCTGCGGGAGCATCGAAACGGCATGTATCGTACCGATGTCTATTTCCTGTGCAAGACTATCGCGGAAGCACCCATATTTATAGCTGTTCCGTTGCTCTTCACTATCGTCGTTTATCCTATGATCGGTTTGTATCCGGGGATCGATCACTTTTTCATTGCCGCTGGCATCGTTGCCCTCGTGGCAAACGTATCGACGTCTTTCGGTAGGTTTTCCGACACTAAGGAGATGCGGTTGTATCGCGATTACTTACTATCATTATTTTCAGGGTATTTAATATCTTGTATTAGCAACAATTTATCCATGGCATTATCCGTCGGTCCACCGGTCATCATACCGTTCCTATTGTTCGGGGGATTTTTTCTAAACACAGCGTAAGAATAAAAAATGCAAAGTACTTTGCACCAAGCTTGTGGCAACTTGTATACGTACATACGTACTCGCAGGTCCGTGCCAGTCTATTTCGAGTGGTTCTCGTATTTGTCGTGGTTTCGTTACGGCAACGAAGCTCTTCTGATCAATCAGTGGTCGGAAGTGGAATCTATAGCGTGTACAAGAAGCAATGCAACCTGCCCAAAGACTGGACGAATGGTATTGCAAATGTTCAATTTTAAGCAGGTTCGTGATTTTATACAATACTTGAACGCTTCATGCTAACGATTCGTTCCCTTCTGTACGATTAAGATTGTTCCTCTTGATTCCAGGAACACTTGTTGGCAGATGTGGCGTGCCTCTCTTCCTTAATCGTCGTGTTTCGCTTTTTGGCATTCCTCGCCCTTCTATCAAAGACACGGCGTAACTCTAAATAGAGGGAGGCAGGGAGAGAGGAAAATGCAACAAGATCTGCGCATTTGACACGGTTTCCCAAGGTCCAAAGGCGGTAGAGTTTAAGTTGTATTTTCCTTCTTTACATTCGAATATTTTCTTGATTTGTGCCGGTACGATTAAAGGTATATTGTGTATCTCCTATGAACTGATAGCACAGTTTCCCTGTGGGTGAGAGGATTCTAGAGGCCAGGGTTGTCCTCTGGTTCCCCAGAAACGTGGACTGGATCCCATAGGTGCCTGATAGAGAGGGAGGGTTTCGGGCGAAAGTTAGGGAAACTGGCCCTTCTCCGAAATAAAAATCCTATAGTTAGACTGATAGGATTCTTCATTTTTTTTTCCTTTTTTTTTTGCCACATATCCGCCGGGGCATGACCGACTACTACTACTACTACTACTACTACTACTACTACTACTACTACTACTACTACTACTGTCCCAGAACTACTATGCATCGTACTATGCTTCCGTACTTTCCAATAAGATGTGTTCATTGCAAACAAAAAATCGGAAAGGTTGATAAAGTATGTTGGATCGTAGGACACTTGTATCCGATTCGATGGCTAGGTACGAATTTCCTGTTAGTTGTGTGGTGGATGACGAGCGTTGGATGGTCAAGAACAAGTATGACGTTGTTGACCACCCTTTCGAACATGGGCTCGGATATCGTTGGCAAACCGGTTGATATCGATACCGTGCGAGCGCGTACGCGTACAAAGGTGTTTGCAGGATGGAATCATAGCGCAAGGTATACATATAATACGTGTGTTATATTTGCGTGGTAATCAAATTCCGAGAAGACACTCTGTTGGTTGGGGGATGCGAAATGTATCATCCGAACGAATGAATTTAATTACGAAATCGAGATGAAATATTTCTTGGCATCCCTCCTCTACGTTATATCTTCTTTCGCTCCGGTCCTTCGTGCACCTTCAATCTATGTAGATCACGCCAAACAGTAATTCATACAAATCGTTATGCGGAAGGGTACTGAAAAAAGGGGAATAAACCGTTGTGTGGGACAAGTATAAGGTTTCCATCTTCGATTACCGCGGCATGTCTGATCCGGCTTCCCCTCACGCCCTTCTTTTTGCGCTTAAATACTTGGATACTTGGCAGGTCAGTAGTAATAGTAAACCGTGTAGTAGGTATTACGTCTACACTTCCTCGTGCATACGGCTGACTCTCATATTCAGGGTGGAACATTATCAGCGGAAACGTTTTAGCGAATTCGACTTTTCCTTTCATCTTATCAGGATAGCCCTTGAAGCGTTTATTCTTCGCTAGCGATCACTTTTTACCAATTGCTCTTCCTCTTTCTCTATACGAATCTTCCGACGTAAATGGTCTGAAGAGTGCAACAGCTATACTATGCGTATAGTACAGATTTTCTTCAAACGAAAGAACGTAGGACAAGGAGAGGCAAGAGCGCAAGTAGAACGGCAGGAGCGATCTCGCAGTTACTTCAGTAACGCCCTTGTTCGCTGCACGAGCCGGTCCGATCGGCCGGAGGTGTTTCGCATATTGGCACCGATCGTTTGCTTAATTTTCGAAAACTTCACTAGGCAAAGAAAGGAAGAGAATGTACGCTTCAGGAGGAAGTCGGTGGTTTCGCGCAAATTCCAATGATCTCGAGGAGGGTGAAACCACCGATTCGAGCGGTGTGATTCTTTCGTGGAGAAATCTTTCAGTCTACACGATGGATCGTGGGCGAGAAAACGTGTACAAGCAACTGATCGACAATGGTGTGTATTTTGACCGTGTGGAAACTCTAACTTCATCGTAACAAGTGTAATTACGCAGAACTACGAAAAAGCACAGGAACCGCGGTCTCATAGCCATAGTCATATTTTCCTCAAATATGCTGCACCTATCGACGGTATCGAGAGATCAATACGTATGTACAAGTTTAGCTCTTTTTGTCTCGGACGGTCACGAATTTGGGAAAGATTGATAATTATGAGCACTGTTCCTGCGCTTCTTGTCGTCGCGATCGCATACGCTGGACAGTTTTCTTCGATTTCAGTACGGGGCTCAGCAAAGCCGGGTGATTTAACAGCAATAATTGGAGCAAGGTAAATCTTTGTAGCATCTGTAGTTAAAGTACGAGATTTCTTCATCTTTTTCTTCGTTCATTTAGTGGGGCTGGAAAAAGTACACTGATGGCTGCGCTAGCTTTTCGTGCGGGACGTAAGTAGGCTCATCCTCGATCCATCACATGGGATAGTATCAATCCGATTCGCCATTTCTTCCAGCCGAATGTTTAATTCACGGTGACATACGAGCCAACGGAATACCAGTCGATTCCCGCTACATGATGCGGGCCAGTGGTTACATGCACCAAGAAGATATATTTGTCGAAACAATGACAGTGACCGAGCATCTTTGGTTTATGGTAAAGCATCCTTGCGATTATGTCATCATTCATTCCAATCCGAGCCCCTTTACCCATTCAGAATTCTCGTTGCAGGCTCGAATGAAGCTTGACGATAAGATACAAGTGCCGGGCATCGATGAAAGAATCGACAACTTGTTGAAAGATGTTGGCCTGGCGAGTAAACGCGACGTCCAAATTGGCGGAGGCATCGACGATAAAGTGCTATCGGGTGGTGAAAAGAAGAGGCTCGCCTTTGCAACGGAAGTACTTATTATCTATGTACATATATCTACATGCTACCTTTTCTCCCTTCTACATATTTGTACATATTAAGCTCCGCTGCTCTAAAACGCACCGCCTCGCGTGGTTTCGACCGATTGTTTCAGTTGTTAACCGATCCGAAAATACTATTCCTGGACGAGCCCACAACCGGACAAGACTCCCATTCCGCGTATTGCCTGGTTTCTCAATTGAAATCGTTCGCAGCAAAAGGACGAACGGTCTTGTGCACTATCCATCAACCTAGTTCCGCGGTATTCAGGACTTTCAGCCGAATAATTCTGCTCGCCGAGGGGCGGATCGCGTTTACAGGCGGGCTCGACGCGGCCGTTGAATTCTTCGCAAGGTACGTCGTGCGTGCAAAAGCGTACTTCCCTCCAGCAGATTTCTTTCTCGTTGATAGCCAGGGCTACGTCTGTCCGCGGAATTACAATCCTGCGGATTTCCTGATAGCCACGCTCGCGATAGGCGTCGACGGTGGAAATGGTGAAAGCGTGGCGAAGAAAGTCTGCGACACCTTCTCGGCCAGTGAACTGTCCAACGAATTCGACCGTGTCTTTGACAAGCAAGTTCGACTGGTGCCCTCTTTGAATGTAAGCTTTTTTCTACTCTTATTCTTCATTTTTTCCCTTATTTAATCGTTTATTGTCATTAGCGGAGGGTAAATGTACTTGCTGGCACCAAGTTCGTTACGTAAGTGTTGCAATGTGTGCACATACGGGTGATTCGCTTGATAGTGGGCCCAAAAGAAGGAGCGGCTAAGGGCGCTGGAGCTGGAACAGCCAGCTGCATATTTTCCATTCTTTCAGCGGTTCAATATGGTGCGATTGTGAGCCTCTATCAGATTATTCAGTGTCCTTTTTTTTTTCTTTGGGCTCATTAGCGAGCGAATCACCTGTCGTTCCCCAACGACGCTGTCCTCCTACATCACATCATCATTTTCTTCTCGATACAGAAGGAGAAGAACGCGGTATTGTTCTCGGCTCTACTGGCTGGTTTATCGTCACTTCTTGCAAGTTTTGAGAGATCCAACGATACAACTTGTTAGAACGCTTCAAAAAGTGGTAAGCGGCTTTAACAGAATGAAACGCGATCGAGTGTCGAGTAATAAAGAAAAGAAGTTCAGCGCTGAAGAGAAGCAAATTTCTCGCAGAGCGTCGCAACCATTGCCGGCTTATGTTTCTTGGGGTCTATAAAGTTGGATCAGCTTGGAGTTCAAGCTACGCAGGGTGTTATTTTCATCTTGGTGTCGGAGAATGCGTTTTTCCCAATGTATGCCACGTTAAATTTGATTCCGCAAGAGTTACCGCTTCTACGAAGAGAGTACCGCGCTGGGATGTACCCTGTTCATCTTTATTACATCGCGCGTACCCTTTCATTGGCAAGTGATACGATTGTTTTCTAACCAAGAGATTTCTCATTAACGAATGAATGAATAATGGCGTATAAACGATTTGCAGCTACCCGGTTTAATAATAGAGGCACTGCTCTTTGCAACAATTGTATACTGGCTGGCTGGACTGCGAGATAATGTTGAAGCCTTTGGATTAACATTGCTCGTCCTCTTACTTACCATAAACGTTTCTACTGCGTGCGGTAAATTTCTTTTTAGAAAGGTAAAAGGAAAGAAACATTATTGCAATCATGTTTTACAGGTTGCTTCTTCTCGACGGCATTCGGGAATGTACCATTAGCCATGGCGTACTTGATACCCTTCGATTATATCCTCATGATTACCATGGGTCCTTTCCTCAAGCTGGGGTACTTGTAACTATAATTATCGCCATTACTATCACCGTAATCAAAGTAGCCAAGGTTTTGTCGGATCGTATAAATCGACTTTCAAGTATACATATGTACATACGTGTATATGAATCAGTTTGAAGAAATGTGTCAGCTTACATTTGAACTTGACGTGTTTCAGATCGCTACCATTCTTTATCCGATGGGTGAAATACATCTCCTGGCTATTACATTCTAGCGAAGCCCTTACCGTTCTTCAGTGGACCGGTGTGCATAACATATGTAAGCTTTATACCCTGTTGATATAACATTCATTCGACATCTATGTACAAGTTCAAGTTGCACAGAAGATATACTCTGTATAACGATTGCAGCATGCGATGCAAGCAATTCCGAATTACCGTGCATCACCGAAGGTGTACAAGTTATGCGTCGCTATGACTTTGATGAGACTAATTTTTGGATGGACATGCTGCTGATGATCATTATATATTTAATTCTTCATCTACTCGCTTGCGTATGCTTGTGGAATCGTTGCAGGTGGAAATGAGAATATCCTTTGAAATTTATTGATTCTGTACCCTTTTCATTATGCCACAAAATAAATGATCAATTGCTTGCTTTTCTAATGCATTAAGATACATTTAAGGGTGGTTTAACTCCTTCTACAGCCCTCTCCTTCTCCTTTAAGTCAGAAAAACAAATTGGGCGCCTTTAAATTTTGTGCAACGAAACGTTTAGTGTTTCGAAGAAATCGTCTTCTCAGCTGCTAAGCCGAATTTTTTCATAAAACTGCAGATTAAGGAATGAAAAGTTAATAACATTGAAGTGCGGGCTACAAAAGTATGCAATAAACGAATATGAAATCCCAAGGATAACTTCGTTCGTCAACGCTACTGTAGATATGTATAATAGTTATATGACTAATAGCAGCTAATATGGTTGTAATTATAAAGGAAGCGTATGACGCTGTTGAAATTTAAAACGTACAAAATTGAAGAATCAAGCAACGAATTCCCAACGAAGCTGTTTAAAGTTTAAAACCAAGGCATCAGGCGCGCCTCTCTTTCGTCGCTTGGCAGCTGTTTTATTTTTTTAACAGGTAGTTGAATCTTTTTTGACGCGTATCGTAGATTGTACTTAACCTCTCACGGAATATACGTACTGTTTATATAGAAACAATTATGAAGTCTTTAAGAAAAAGTTGGTGCTATAGTTTAAATAATCGGTTAATCTTTTAATTTAAAATCAATATTTCGATTGTTCTAAATAATACGCTCTTTGCACAATGTTACAAGTAATGACATTTGCTATAATATTATCAGGTAATCACCATTTAAATTACATACTATTTCACACATTTATGACACAACATTTTAAATCATTTACATAACATTTGAAAGCATTAATAACAAAATGTCTCTGTCGCAGTATTAAATATATTCCCAGTTTACACAATGGAAGAAGCATCTCTTGCAATCGATGAAAGTAAATTGCATAAAAATTTGTCAGCTTCTTGTAACGACTTTGCAAAAGCTTTTTACGCGGTAAGTCAGAATCTTTACAATTTTTCTTATTGGGGACTAAATTATAATACACTTACGGAACATATTATAACATTATGTATAATTTAGGAAGTATCTTCCAAGAGTATTGGAAATGTTGTAAGTTCTCCATTTGGTATACATATGATATTATCTCATTTGTCCCATGGAGCAGAATCTGTTACTTTGGACGAGCTTTCCAAGGGTCTGTGTCATTATGATGAAAATTCTATTAAGGAAGGATACGGATCTTTAATGAACCAGTTAAACGTAAGACGATATCCAAGTTATAACAAAGGCTGAAACTGTATGATATAATTAATAATCTGTATATTTATAGAAGTTAAACAATGTGAAGTTATATATTGCCAACACAATGTATATTCAGAATGAATTCGAGTTGCTGTCAGAATTCTTAGCTATAGGAGAGGAAATCTATCAATCGGAGATTTCTAAAGTAGACTTTAAACTTAATACCAACGCAGCTGGCAAGATCAATGCGTGGGTTAAAGAAAAAACAAACAATAAAATCACTGATCTTGTATCATCAGGTGATTATTTATTCTATAATATATATACAATATATATAAGAGTTTCATTGTAAAATATTATGATGTTGTAAGAATCACCTGTCGTTGTGTAGCCGACTTTGATGAGGATACCAAATTGGTTCTAATAAACGCAATCTACTTTAATGGTAATTGGTTGCATGCGTTTAACAGAAAGAGCACAAAGGATAGAATATTTCATGTGACTAGAGATGAAAGAAGACTTGTGCCCACGATGTTTAATAAGTCTAAATACAATCATGGTAGCATACCAGAGTTGCATGCAAAGTTTATTGAAATTCCATACGTGGTACGTTTCTACATGGATCAACTTTGCATATGAAAAATTGAAGGATTGTATTACAGAACACGGACGTTGCGATGATGATAATATTGCCCGATGAAGTAGATGGACTTTCGAATTTGCAAAACAATTTTTCTTGGAGAGTACTCGCTAGCGCATCTCGAGACTACAATGATGTCGAATTATATCTTCCAAAATTCAACATCGAATTTACATTGAATTTAAAAGATACTCTACAGAAGGTACCGTCGATACAGTTCAGGTATCACTGATCTTAACATTCTGCATCTTATTTACCATATAAATTTTAGCTTGGTGTAACCACTATGTTTGGACCCGATGCAAATTTCAACCGAATTTCCAATGTACCTTTAGTGGTTAACAAAGTATTGCATAAGGCTGTGATCGAAGTTAACGAAGAAGGCACAGAGGCTGCAGCTGCAACGGGTGTGTTTTATCGCGGTTCAGCTGCTTATGCATGTCTCCGATTTTTGTTTTTTAATAAGAATGGTTTGCCATGTTTTAGTTGTTCATATGAGACTTAGACGGATGATCATGGAGGAGGAGCCGGAAAAATTTCTAGTCGACCGACCATTCCTGTTTATAATTGAATATAAACCAAACAATGTACCGCTCTTCATTGGGAATGTTAAAGATATAGGCGTCTCTCCTCCAAAAGACGAATTGTAATGTGTCTATAAACTGGGAAAAGAAGTATGCGATTATTAAAATGAAAACGCACATTTCTTTATAAAAGTATAATATATGTATTTTAAAATGTATCATATACATAGCGATTGTATAACAGCATCGTATAATGCATTTATTCTACATATGTGAATAGTCAACAGAGAGCTTGGCTATAAATAGAAAAAGACTGTAAGAGAAACATAATTTGCAAATAAATTATTTTTCTTCGAGTTGCGTCAACTGAAAACTTGTTTCGCTATCGAATAATGTTCCCGTACGAATATTGACAGTTCTGTAAACGTATAATTAATGCTATCCTTCCGATGACTTATTAGGACAGGTGGCATGACAGGACGCATGCCGAATGCCGAGCGGAGGCGCATTGACAATCGCCGACAATGAGACCGAGGCGGCCCGAAAGGTGATCCACAGTCCGCAATGAAAAGATGAAGGGAGAAGGTGGAAAGTGGAGGGAAGCGAAATAATGGCAGGCAAAAATGTATCGGTCGCTCGGCGATTACTTGCTCTGAATCAGTTAAAATGAAATGATCGAAATACGGAAAAGTATCGGCAATGAACGACCAAGCTACTATTTATGCTGGATATTCAATGACGACTATTTTTACAGCCTGGACAATGGTCAGCGCGCTCGGTTCGTTTAGGCCGCCATCTTGCTGTGTCGCGCCGTTCTCGGTGTCGTGCGTCTCGTGCCGTATCGTATCGTATTGTATCGTGCCGTGAACGTTAAATATTGCTCCGCAGGGTAATCTAGGAATATGTTGAAGTAATTTAATAAGTAGTTTCGTTCGACGACGCTGAAAAATGAAAAGTTTGAAGGAATGGCTCCCATGGGCTGTTCAAGATAACCTATCTGCCTATATGCAGGTGGATCAAAGCGTTGACATGAGGAGCGCTTGTGGACGACAGTCGGCTGCTATTTATCAAGTGTAACCCGAAAGGTCTATCAAAGTGATCGCACGAATGCTTTTCTGTTTGCGATAATGTCTTAACGGAGGGGCATTTATTCGGTCGGAAATGCATTGATACGAGTGCGACTGTTGTCAAAAATCGCTTATCAAGAAGAATTATGTCGTCGAAAATAAGATTTGACGCCCGCCGAAACAGCATCTTTTACGGCGAGCGTCTTACTGGAAGTACACGCATCGCTTGATCTTGCTGTTCCCGTTTCGTTTGGACGAGGCTCTTGCCGAGCGCAGAAGGAAATCAAGGGGACCGGACGGATTCGGTTTCGCAGCACCATTTCATTTATCGCCGTATCACGGAATACGAGGGAGCAACGAAAGTGGCGCTGTGCTGCGAGTACCCGATACACATCATCCTATTTACTGTAGGTGCATACCCGATGTGTAAGTGCGATTCTGATTTTCTCCCTTCTCCTCTCCTCTCCTCTTTTATCCCACTCACTTATCTCCTCTCCTTCCTCAAACATATTTTTATCATCATTTTTGTTTGACCAATACTATCCTTAATAGGATAGGCGTGCGTGTATACGATTATTAAACATTCTCTCATATATCAATCGCGAATCCGCAAGGTTATGCCGCTGGAAAACTGTCCAATCTTTTATCATTGTTGCAGTTGCTGGTAATTAATGAGTTCGCTGCTTGCGGATAGAGTCAGATTGAAATTTTGCAGTTGTGAATACACAATTAATTTTCCGAGCGCCGCTGATCATTTACCAAAGAAAAGTTCAATAGTTCCTTCACGCTTTTATAGGCAAACGGAAAAACGATGTTGCAAGAGCGAAAACATATATCCTGGCTTTCTTATCGTCTGTTTATCGTGATAATCGTGCGATACCATCATGCTGCGTCGCCACCGATTATCAGTCTCTCGAGCCGGCCAAAACGTATGTTTCGAAAGGAATTAGTAATTACAAACGGCAATTCGGGTGAGAAGACGTTAGCGACTGGTCATTAGCGGAACAGTCTGTAGCAACACGATTTCCCGACGGCTGACGTATAGCCAACCTGAGCGTATATTTAGAAATATCTCAGGGGATCGTGGTATCGCGCGTAATTAATTTTTCTAACTCGTCGTCGGGGAGAAATGACGATGTCCTGCGATGCTTTCGAATGGGAAAAGGTTAGCGGACAAGATGGGGGGAAAATGAAGGTGACAGAGCGTATCGGCTAGCTTAGACGAGTATGCATACATCGCGTCGGACCCCGGGGAAGAGGATCCGCGACCTTACGCGTCGCTTAGATGGGAAAAACTTGTTTCATGCTGTAATGTCTGCCTGCGCGCGAACGATTATCTCTACAAGCAAAGAGACTTGGCGTTTCCGCCTTGAAAACTGGGATAAGCAGTTTTCACCTGCTACCAAAATCCTCGTTGCAGGCTGCGTACAACTCGTCTTTTCGTGTAATGGCCTTACGATTGTCCTTGATAAAAGAGACGGTATTGGTGATACCGTTCCGGACAGTGAATCAAAGCAAGAAAGTATGTCGCGTTTACAGGGAAAGTGGAATGCTTCGGTGAACCGTTCGATCCCGTGTATATGGGTGCACATCACAGGGCATACGCGTGGCTGACAATGGAAAACGAGCACGGTACGATAATTCTCCGATACTGTAAATCCGTCGAGGGACACGGCTATACGCGGAGCCTCGTGGTTCAGATGTTACGCTTATATTAGTATGCGAGAACGGATAGGCAGACAACTCGGACTGTTAGCAAGCAAATCGTTTTGATCATTCTTCTGTCTGTTGTCCCAGCGATCAGAGTTACGCCCCTACCACGATTTATCCTATTATTATTATTGTTATTATTATTGTTGTTGTTGTTGTTGTTGTTGTTGGTTGAAGTAAATGGTTGCTTTCAGGAAACAGCACAATGTCCGAGGACCGAAATAATTCCCAAGGGTTGGTTGGGCAGGCGCACGCGGTATGTAAAACCAAACGATCGTGCCAAACTTTGATTTGGTTTATTTTGGTGAGCGAAGCGGGGAAACAGCATATGTATACAATACCGTTGAGCCGTGGCAAGACGAATCGAGAGACGGATCCGGGTTTAGTAGAGGAGAAGAAACTAAAAGACGTCTACCCAAAAGATTTCGAGCCTTTTTTCATTTTCTTTCATCGTCGGCGGCGATGATTTCTAGTATTGTCTCAAGCTCGTTTAGCGCCGTGACTCAACATTGGCCAGCGTAGAAGCAACTTTTACGCGGGCAAAGGCGTTTTTCAAGAAAGAACGGACAAAAGAAGATTATCGCTTTTGCAGGTAGAGCACGGATCGCTACCGGCGGAATCGGGAATCGGAACGACGGTGGCTGGTGCAGCCGCGACTGGAGGAAGAAACGAATCGCCGCCTCGTGGTCCGCGGACGTTGCTATTACGCCGTGGCGAAAATGGTTTCGGTTTCACTCTGCGTCACTTTATCGTTTACCCGCCCGAGTCCTGTTGCGTGAGTAGTAGCACACTAATTCTTGCTGCGCATAGAAGATCGACGCGTGCTTTCTTCGTAAGGAACATTGGTTTTCATTAGATGCTGCCAGGACATGAACGGACAAGAATCGACGAGCCGATGGACACTATATTCGTGAAGCAAGTACGCGCAAATTCACCGGCGTCCGACGCTGGATTACGTACGGGGGATCGCGTCGTGTCCGTAGATGGGAAAGCAACGCGGGGCGAACAGTACGCAAAAGTCGTTCAACGAATCCAGCAGGCTGGCCCATGGTTGCGGCTGCTCGTCGTCTCCAAGGAAGACGACATTCTGCAAAGATATTTCGGCGAGACTGCACACAATCCTGAAACGAATCAGAGGCCGCGATTACGGTCTCCGGAGAGGAGCGGCGAGAGGCAACGCAGATCCATCAGCATGATTCCTGGATTGTCGCCTAGATCGCGGCAATCCTGGGTCTGCACCGCGCAAACTTCGATGCCGGCAGCGTTGTCGAAGGATCGCGAACCGGATCGATCGATCGAGGACATCGTTTCCACCAGAGGACAAGAAGTTCGATCAAACGAATCGCTGAAAGAAGTGGCGCAAACGCGTGGAAACAACGGCCGAACGCAATCGCAGGTACAGACGGCAAGGGATGTTACGTACCACTGCAGCAAACCCTTTCAAGAAGCAGCCGGTCGATACGACGAGTCGTTGGACGAGAGAGTAAGACTACGAAATCCGACTCAACGAGCAACGACAGACACGACAAACAGCGTACAATCGTCTTGCGATCTATCCACGCGACTGGACTCTGCGTGCGATAAACAGGATCTTTACGACAGGTCGCGTTCCGAATCCATTTATTCGAGGAACGCCAGCGAACAGATATACGACAAGATTAAAGATCCGATATACGAACGCGTTCGGTCGGACGATTCGGCACGAGGAACCATGGAGGAACACTACCGCTTACAGCAGCATTATTCGAATTTGTCGCGATTACCCCTGTCTCGAGCTGAACCGCAGGTACCTATTTATCGGTCGGCCGCGAGAAGGGTGAGCTTGCGGCGCGCGAGCGAAGGAAGTACCACCGGTAGCTCGACGCTCAATAATTTCGATACAGCGAGCTACGTTAGCACGGACGCGCTCAGATCTTGCGAGCCCGCTTCCAGATCATTCAGCATCGACTCCAGAAGGGATTCTTCTCCGATGCGGACCAGCAACGATGCAACGTCTTACGATTCGCATTCCATTCTGTTGGCGGGAAACTCGAATGGACACAGAGGGAGTGGCGGTAACGCGGGTGTCGATGATTCTGTAATCATGACTAGACTGCGAAAGAGTTTCGAGCAAAAGGAGGAGTTTTTGCGAAGGCCGAGTCACCCGATCGGATGGCTTTTACCGCCAGAGAGGTCGGAACCGCCCTCCGTTCCTGGCAATACCGCCGCGATACCACGCGAATTTTATGCTAGGCCGCAGAAGCTTCAGAAACAGATTTGGCCTCCGAACGAGTCCAAGCAAGAACAACAGTTGGCGGGAACGAGAGTCGCCACGGATGCTAGTAGAAGCATCCCTGGAAAACATGCATCGGATAATGTTTCTCCTAATCAAAGCGTTCAGAGGATAAAAAAGAGCAGCGTTCAGTGTGCGTTGCGCACCGTGGAGCAGATGAGGGATCGTTTAATCGCACCTTCCGTTCACGACGATCCTCGGGAGCCGGTCGAGTCCAAGGAATCGGACAGGCACCAGCAACAGCAGTTGCAACGGAGCGGTGGCAAGGGGAACAATTTTATCGGCACTTTGTCCAGGATACAGGAGAATATCGCAACCGTCGGGGCTTTGCTGTCGAGCGAACGACACTCGATGGACGCGAGGACCGGGGTCTCCTCTTTACCATCGTCCCCCGGGCCTGAGAAGAAAGCAAACGACAAGTTCCCGGCACTCCCGCAGGGGCTTCAAATCGTCTCGAAACGCGCCAAGCAGTTCGAGTCGGGCCGGCTCCTCAGCGACGACGATGAACCGGCCGGAGATCGCACTAGCCTCTACAAAAGCGAACTTTCCAGATTGTCCAGTAAGCGTAGCGTGCCGAACGTTGCCGTGCGAAAAAGGGAATTCGAGTCGAAAGCCGAAGCTCAAGAACCGAGGAGAGCAGCAGCAGCAGCAGCTCTGTTGTCGGCCAGGGAAACCAAGTCCTTGGACACCGGTAAGTCGTTGGATCAGTTTCCCAAGAGATGGACCAGTGAATATTATTAGAGATGGTCAGAGGTATAGACGACGATGGTGCCTTTTCCTAGTTTCCTCCGTCTGGTTATCGTTGCCTATTCTTAATTCCTGTTTATGAACATTTAGGTAGCGGATTGAAAGGGAACAGAGCAATTCCTGTGGGCAGTAGTCGCATCCACTGTGAACCACCGGACAACTATGAAAGGCTAGAAGGTAGAGGGGAGAGTGGAGTTTGTTCGATGTTGTGTTTATTGGGGTGTATCTAATTTTTCTTCCTCTTTCCTTACTCAACCTTTGGCCCACCTTCAACCAGAGAGGATTGAAATGTTGCGTGGTTGTATCGCTGTGCAGAAGCAGGTCGATTAATCCACTGGAAAGCTGAGCTAGTAGGGCTTGCTTAAATATTTTTAACTGTCCAGTGGAGACCCAGCCGTATGTTGAACGACAACCCGTTGACAGTCAGTCTATACTAACCCCCCCGCGACCGTGTCTAAACGTTACGTCGAAAATATCTTGATGCTTGTTCGTTCCTCTCCTATTCGTAATTATCTTTGCAGAGATCCAGCACTCGAGGATTCGCAGCGATAGTACAGAATCTTGGGATTCGTCGGGGAAGCCGGACGCGAAGGAAAGCGAGGACTACGACTACGATGTCGACGAGGATGACGACGACGACGACGACGACGACGACAATGCTGTCTATGTTAACATGTCGAACGCCAACGGTGGCAGCAACGGTCGGCCAGCCGAGAAAGCGCCTAGAGGACGTCAGCAAATAGCCGGCAGCGGCGATCACGGCAAGTTCCATCGATTTGTAATTTCCTTTTACTCCTACGTTTCCTTTCACCGACTGATAATCTATGTTTAACAGGTGCACATCCGTCCAGCAACGACGTACATGGTAACGGAGTAGTAGTGTTCAGACGACAGAAGAATAGCGAAATTGGTAAGCGTTAGAACTCTCACGTTTGCGTTCATAGAATAGAGGAAGGTGATCATCACTTTACTCGGGATACGCACAGTCGTCGTCTCTGCAGTAATCTAAACTGGCTGTGTGAAAACAAGAAACAGAATAACACCTGACTAAGGACTGGACCACTTTTGATAGAAATCTTTCAACTGTAGTCCGTCCGTCTGAGTTAGTCCCAAGTCGTGTGAAATTTGTCGAGTCCACTGGTGGATGCAAGTTTGTTCTAATACTCGTCGCTTCTTTCAGCGGACGAAGAACGTGCTACGAGAAGAGTTTCGTACTTGAAAGCAACTTGGGGCGAACGGCTGCACGTAGACAGTGATTTGGAATTAAGCGACTCGGAGCCTATCATCCATGGTTCTAGAAGGTGAGTTGAGTATAGACGCGCGACCGTGTAGGCGAAGGAGTCGACTAGTAGGTCCAATACTTGCGACGCTGCTGCGTCGCCTTCCTATTTATTACACTTTGGACGCGGAGTTGTTGTTGCTCGTTGTCGTTACGCGAGTAAGTTTTCCCTCCGTCCATATTTTCAGCCTTCATAAGAGATGGCGGCTACCGCTGCTTCCGAACGATATAGCATCGCTGCGACGCATCTTCGAGGAAGTGACTCACTCTACGAGCTTAAACAAAAATGTTAATCGGTGAGGACAATAGAGGCTGAGCGAAGCACGTTGATGCTATTTTGGTGGTTTTGCGATCGACTTGTTTCTACGGTGTCCCTTCGATGCGCTTCGCCTTAAACTAACTATTCGCGTTTGTCCCCTAACTAGAGTATTCCGTACTTGGCTGTGTTTTTCTTTGTCACGTTTATCTTTCATACACACGCGCGCAGCCTCCTCTAACCGGCAGATGTTGCACCCTTGGATGTCGAATCGTGGCAATTCTCGATCCATGTTCCAGCGAAATCACGTTGTCCATGCGAATCAGTGCCTAATACACACAAGTAAAAAAGTACACTGTATCCTTGCAGCGTGAACGCTACGTGCCCCAGACTGGAATTAACGACTGGCATCGCGAATCATGTCGAGCAAGTGGAACGAGAGGGCCCGCTGCACGTCAAGTTCACCGTACTCGATGGCAAGGTAAGCACTCCATCGATTTGCCAACGCAAAGCATAATATTACACGCTGTTCGTCTCCGTTGAATTTCAGCGATCTTCCGATCGATCGTGGAAGCAGGTGTGGGGCGTTCTTCGTGGGCCGATTCTTTTCTTTTACAAGGATCGTCACAGCCAGGTAGCGAAGAATGCGTTCGTATACACGGGGGACGTAGATTATCCGAGTGAATTGGTTTTAGTGTCCTTCGGTGGCCAGCGATGGCGAAAATGTCGCCCAAAACGTGGACGTGAGGTGTTCCCTCGTAGACATCGCTGAGGATTACACGAAACGCAAACACGTGCTGCGGCTAGCCAATCCAAATGCGGAGGTTTTGCTACAGACCGAAGACGCTGCATCCATGGCGCTTTGGTTGAGAGCGCTACACGAACATGCTGCAGCTGAGAAACCGTCGGTGAGTCTAACATGGCGTTACGTATTTTCCATGCAGGTCGGAAATTCGTTTGGGAATTTCAGGAAATTGCACGCAATAGCACTTTGAAGCAACAGGCTGTCCCGCAGACTCCGGCTGCTAGTAGCAGTTCGACAGCGGGTCAAGCGAATGCGATTGCTGTACCGAGTGGCGGTCAACGATTAAGTCCCCTTCCAGGGCACAAAGGTATCAAGAAGCTGACTTCCTTCAGAAACAGATCTCCGACCGGCGGCCAGTCACCGATAAGCAAGACACGGAAACCGAATCAAACGGTCGAGGCTTCGGTTTCCCCAAAGACGAAGACTTGGAAAGGCAGAGTTGCGAAACAGCTGCGAAGGATGCACGGTCAGCAGACCGGTTCTCCATCCTCGCCCATCGCGCAGCTACCACCGGAGGGTGCTACTTTTAAAGTGCCGCTGGAACTTTGTCCACCGGTAATTACGTGTATTCAGGTTACTCTCACTTTGTTTCATGGTTAATCAATGGATCCATCCTTGTCTCGTCTACTAGTCCTCCTTCTCGGAATACGTCCCACTGATCGTCGAGATGTGTACGAGTATCGTGGAGGCAAGGGGCCTGGAGGTCGTGGGTATCTACAGAGTGCCCGGGAACACCGCCGCTATTTCGCATTTAACAGAGAGCGTGAACAAAGGTTTCGAGAATATGAATCTTCAGGTAGAGCATTTTCATCCGTTTTCATCATGCGTGTGTATCGTACTTGGACTAACGATTCTTTTCCCTGCCATGCGTTTAGGATCCCAGGTGGAGCGACGTAAACGTGATATCCTCCCTGCTCAAGTCTTTCTTCCGCCAACTTCCCGATTCCTTGCTCACCGCGGAATTGTATCCCATGTTCATCGACGCGGACAAAGTGGAAGATCCTCAAAGGAGAATGACCACTATAAGAAAGCTGCTTCGAGATCTTCCAGAGCATCACTTCGAGACTCTCAAGCATTTAATGTTTCATTTGAAAAGGATAGTCGAGCACAGCGAGATTAACAAAATGGAAGCGAAAAATTTGGCTATCGTGTTCGGTCCCACGCTGGTGCGCGCAAGCGGATCCAGGGACAACATGGTCACCATGGTCACCGACATGTCGCATCAGTGTCGGATCGTTGAAAGTTTACTGAACAATGTACGCATCTCTACTAGCTCGTCCATCCGTTCCTTCTCGACAAGGATGCGAATAAAATGCACTGTTCCTTCCAGGTCGACTGGTTCTTTTCGGACGACGATTTGGACGAGCTGAGCAGATTGAGCGTGAATCTTAGCCTTCCGGCAGATAGTAGCGAGATCGAAACAGCAACCTCCAGTACCAACCATAATCTTTTATTGAACAACATTCAGAAAGTCGAAGGTGAGTTTCGTCGTGTTGCCCCTTTTATTTCGTTGTGTGCTATTATTCGTTTCCCTTTGCTGTCGATCGAGCAGGAGTACGCGAGATGGCATCCGCCAAGGACATCGTATCGTCCATCATATCAGCTGCCAATCGGAAAATTCAAAGAAGAAGGAAATGCCAAGACGAGACGGACAACGATCACAACGATACCACCGATAAGGTTCGATTCTATACGAGGGTAACGCGGCTGAAATGTTTCGTTCTAAGCTCGTATTTACTCATTAAAATCGTGTCTGCTTCGTGTTTAGTCGAGGGCAAAACGAGAAGCGGAGGGCATGGCGAATCGACGAAGCATGGCATTGAACGAGAGACAGTGTTCAGTTAGCGAGATAGTTTCGATGCACGAGAATAAGAATCAGAATTTGAATCGGTGCGTGGATCGAGCTGCAACGATCGATGGGGTTGATGACGGGGCTGCTGCTGCTGCTGCTGCTGCTAACGATGGGACGCCCGATCGCGTCGCTAGCAGCCAGGAGGAGGACGACGACGACGACGGTCTCACCGATAAGTCAATCGAGTACTTGAATTCCACGGTCGAGACGATTCGATCGCAGCCGAATCATCGCTCGGCCGTCTCGCCGCGACTCTCCAGCGAGACTGGCCTGAGCTGCCTCGACGGGAGTTCGACGCTCTCGAGCGCGTCGAACGATACCAAGCAAAGCAACGACGAGATCGCGATAAGAACGTACGCGGGATTAAGCGCCACTACCCAGGAACGTATACGGAGATTCGAGCAGGAGACGAAGGCGATGCTGCAGAGGGATCAGAATAAGCAGAGGCGCGAAGCGGAAAGAAGGGAAGAGGAACGGCGGAGAATCGAAATGGAGTGGCAATTGGCGAAGCGTGAAATGGAGAATGACGATCTACTCGACGATCTACTCGACGATATAGTGGATGTAACGACGCCTCCTGCTTATCATCCGTCCGCGAAACGACTGTCGTCCACTTTTACCAGCCGAATTCCACCCTTGTCGATCGCGGTCCAGCAACAACCTACGCCCGTTAGGCGCGTCTCGCAGCTCGCGGAGGAATCTATGCCACCGGTGAACGGCTCCAGCACTCTTATGAAGAAAATGAAGACGGACACAGAGGTAGCGCGCTCTGCTCGTCAATAATTCTACACGATCGGAATTCCTAAACGACATCGTCAACTTTGTTCCAGGCATCGTCGTCGGAATCTTCGTCGCTGCCTCCGGTTCGTTACGGCAGCTTGGATTCTCTGCACGAGACGCAGGACGCGTCTCGATCATCGCTCTCGCCGACAAATCAACAACGGAAGCCCTTCTCAAGCGACGTCTCCGACGATGGTTAGTAATATGATCCTGATCCTTTTGTTCGAAACGTCCAGTTCTGCGCGCGCTTTTACAAATGAACGAATCAAGATAGAATCGATAGACAGTGCAGATACGCAGTCGTAATTTTCATGTTCAATCTTTCAAAGGGAAAACTGTAATCATGTAATATTTCTCTCTATGTAACGTCGCTTTCGGCGCTCTCGGCGAGTGTATCTTGTTTTCCACAATGGACTCGGAAGATTCTGACCATTAACAAAAAGCTTTCTAGGTACTTCATTCATTTCCTTCTCGGTGTTTCTTGAGTGGCCTTTACGGCCTTACGTCAAGTGCCGAACGATAAATGCATCAAATTATTTTCTTTATACTTTTGCATCATCATCATCATCATGTTCAGCAGAGCAGCATCAATGTTCTTCTTAAATATAATAACTGTTTCTGTTCCGCGATTCTATTCTCTGCGTGTATTCTTCTTTGTCACTTTGTTTCACCATTGGAATATCGACATATGGAGTCTGTAGATGAAGCAAGTGCACTCTTACAAATCTCTTTTCAACAGCCTAGTGCGATACTCGCAGGAGATTCTTTTAAGGAGTCTGGGAACGCCTCGTTTTCGCTTCATCGTTCAATCTTGTCGTTGAAATTGCGCCTGCTGCTCGTTCTTCGAGTCTTCTTGGCGCTATATGTATTATAAGAACGTTGCCCTACACAACGTATGAAATACCGTTTCGTTGTTTGTCTTGAAAAGTAAAAGTGGCGAGAGGTCGGTGAACGAGGGTGAGCGGCGATTGGGAAAAGGGGACTCGTTTGCAATCGGTTTGTTCACATTCGCTGATTCGCCACTGCCAGAAGCTGTGTGCACGTCGGACCGATCGGCTGTCGTGTTATGACGATGCGAATGCATTCAACGCTCTTGGTCGTCAGTGGCGATGTCAGGGGCCGCGCGACGACCACCGACGGCCAGCACAACCGATTCGGAGCCCAACGAGCCCGTCGGCCAGTCGCCATCGCGGGGATTGTCGTCGGGCTCGGCGGGCGGATTGTCTTCCGAGGCTTTAAACAGATTCCTTCGAGGTAAATTATTTGGATAGGAGTGTAACAACGACGACGAGCGGCAAAGCCAAGCCTGCCTCACACGAATGGCTGCTTTACACACTGTTGTCTGCGAATCGCACGCTAACAAACTGTTTACTTTCCTCTCATAGTGCGTGTTCCCGTTCCCTTCGCTCGCTTTGTCCGTCTTTTCCGCCGCTAGTTCTCGTTCGGCATTCGATTCGAAGACGATCAATGTCGTCACGTACACGTGCGTTTCGTGTCGTCCTTTCGTTTTCTTTTCAGGCTTTCAGAAAAGGAAAGATCGAGGATGCGTCGCAGGCCGTCAAAAGACATCGTGAAAAAGTCGAATCATTATTATTACTCGTTACAAGCTACAGCTACGCTTCTTACGTTTGGCGAGAAACTGCATTGATCTCTGACGGAAAATATTCCCAATCATTTGCCGCCACTATGCGAACAATACAAATTTCATTTGTCGCCAGCGAAAGATGCTTTGTGTGTCTCACTAGCTTTACGGACGCGTCTAGAGAGAGAGAAAGAGCATACCAACTTCCTACCCGATTAAACGTCCCGTTTCATTCCAGGTAGCGATCTCTTGACCAGCTTAACGACCACGTTCGACCGGAAGTGGAGGTCTCTGGTGAACTCGGCGAACCAAACGGTTCGTGGATCTTCCATTGAAAATCCGTCCCTCAGCGACGGGGACATCGCAGTAGCACGGGACGTGCAAGGCGCGCGGGATGACAGAGAGGAGGAGGAGGAGGAGGAGGAATGCAAAACGACTGCTGAAACGTATCGGGATCCAAGCCTGCATAGGACGTCCATCGAGAAGCATCATCGATACGCTCATCGAAAGAACGTGAGCACTCTGAATTGCTGTGAAAGACGAATGGGTGCAACGGTAATCTTTCTTCTTATACAGGATGCCCCGGAGAAGGATACGGATTCGTCGGTAGCAACGGAGAACGCCGGCAACGGTGGTACAACACCGGACAACGATCGGAGCGCGCTCGCCCGCAAAATGAACGACTCCAAGAAGGGCGAGGACGCGCTATCTAGCAAGGAGACGACGACGGTCGAGGCGAAAGGAGGCCAAGATTGCTGCAGAGCCGAGAAAGACGAGCCGGCGTCGTCGACGCAGAGTAGTAAGACGGCTTTGGCCGACGACGCAAAGAGTATTAACTATTCGAACAAGCTTGAGAAATTTGAAAGTCTGACGAACCTCGAGGCTCGCTCGCGATTGAAGAGATCGGAATCGTTGAACAAGAGATCCGAGAACACTTCTTCGTCCAAGCTAAAGAGGTCCGAGAGTTTGAATAAACATTCCGCTGAAAGACTCTCGTCTCCAACGAATGGCAAGCTGAAGCGATCCGAAAGTCTAAACAAGCACTCGGAGAGATCCGTTTCTCCGAATAGTAAGCTGCTGAAACGTTCGGAATCATTGACGAAAACCGAAAAGACCGAAAGCAATATCAGCAAGCGGCGGCAGTCGGTTAGGAAAGATGGTGCGACGAAATTGAAACGGAAGAACGGCATGCCCGAGCGATCGATCAAGCGCAGACACACCGTGGGCGGGACGAAGGACTTTGATAAAGTGCACTGGCTGGACAACAAATTGCAAGTCGAGACTGAGAGGGTGGTAGCCAGAAACGAATACAGACCGAAGAAGAGTCAACTTAGAACAAGCTCGCCGGACTTGAGCGCCGGACGTATCGGTCTCACCGATACTAGTCTCCTCATCGAAGTCAGCTTTCGCGGGCCGAGCAATGTAGTTTTTAACGTGACGAATGCCCGTCCCCAATCCTTGCCGGACGCTAGCTTATCTTCCAAAGTATTTAAAGTACCTCTGGAGAGTCACGTTTAACGAGAGACACTTCGTGCACGATCAAGCAGAATCAGACGGACGGATCACCGTGTGTCAATTACTTCTTTACCTATCGTACTTTTTAATCCTTATTGCGTGCAATGTTTCCCTTCTATACATGTCCTGCGTGGATTATGAAGCGTGGGAATGGCGTATGCGTGCATGTAGGTGGCTGCGATCGGTAGGTGTGTGGAAAAGTATACAAGAGATATGGACAAATCTTTTAGACGAAGGTTGTTCGCGATCCTACGATGACCTGGACAAGCGCTATGAAAGATACCTCTTTCTTCTTTACGTATACATATACGCTACTTATTGTTTTTGCATAAATCATTACGAACATATTCTCCCCTAAAGAGGAGGGCCACTATGCGAACTTTGATATCTGAATAATAAATTTCACTACAATCTTTCGCTCCCCTCCCCTCAGTGTACTACAACTTTCGTCTGCCACATTTTTCCATGTCTCTTATACTTTTCCAGTTATTTTCGAAGCTAAACCAAACGCATTGTACATTGATAATGCTAATGCTTTGCGTTCGATAAAACGTCGAGCGATTCGATCGACGCTCACCACCTACCTGTTATACGCATACACGGACCGGATTTGTTCGTATGTACATTTGAACACGAATCATTTTACTTGGATAGTATTCATTGTACTCGAATAATCGCAGTTTCCCTATATGGAGAGCGATTCGTGTAAAACGAAAAAGGATACGGAGTTTCGCGAGCCTGATGACAATCGTTATCCTCAATCTGTAAATACATACATACATACATATACATAGAACTAGGAGACGAAGGTAACACGATATTTATTTGAAATCTATAACAATCTTAATACTATTATTTATTGTACACGTCGAGATTCTTTGCGACCGGAAGGATTATATGCATTACCAATTGCGGGCATGTAATGTCGAATTTGTAAATAATTCTTATACATATATTGCTAATTGAAAAAAGCGAGTCTTCATTTGCTTAATGCCCTATATTCTATCCTATTTTATATCCTGCAATTGTGACGTAACTTCTTTCAAGAATTTCCCAGGGAGAACGTAATGTGCGAGGATGTATCCTGTTTCTCTTTTCAAAAAACGTCGACAATTGACATTTCGGGAACGTTGTTTGGGTAGTGCCGGCATCAAAGGCGAGATGGTGCCACGTACACGATTTAATGACGCATGGGTCTGCGTCATCCGCGCAAAATAGCTGACAAGTATGTAATCCAGAAAGTGTTTCACATAAATCTATTCTCATCACTATCGATAATGAGAGAAATATTTTTAAGTAGTATAACAAGTCTCTCTTAAAGAAAGAATCTTGTTAGAAATCAGTTTATTTATCGCTTCACTTTGCACTTGAAATTTCTATCCCCTTACGACAAATGTACTATTTTCTACAATACTTTCTCTTCCTTATTTAATCTTCTTTACATTTTCCACTGAAATAAATTTGTCTATGCTAATAAACAGCTGTTTAATATATTCTCTTGTGTGTGCGCAGGTTTCTCGGGCAAGAAGCGGACATTGCGCATCATTGTGAACAAGGAGAAAACGGATCTCAACGATATATTTTGTTTTTATATTATTTAAATATCATCTGAATACATTATGTAATAGATTTAGCAGATATTAAATTTGTATATTACATATTAAACTATATTGTAAATCAACATATACTAATAGTTTTCATGTTGTACTACTAGTTACCATAAAATATTCCTCGAACTTATTTAAATCTATTTGTTATTTAATCTAGTTTATTAAATTTTTCATTTTAATTATTATTCGATTATCGTAAGATGCATTGTAACGGAATTTCTAAGTAATGTTGGAAATTGGCTTATGGAAATAAGACTAGCTATTTTAATTTATTATTAATTATATCATTTTATTTCTGAATTACTTCAACACCAAAGAAGATGATAGATCTGTTGCTTTCAAACGCGCTCATCTCCCCTGCATAAACATCCTTATACAGAATGAGGATCGAAGAGAGGAGTTCTTGCTGAACTTCTAAGAATCAATTTAGATGAATTTTTCTCTTATACTCTTTACTGAATATTACCAACAAGTAATATATGTATAAGTTTAATTTCTGTAATTTCTACATCGTTCAAATGTTTCAATAAATGTTTATTAAACGAATGAAATTCGCTGTTTCTTTTATTTTACGACCTGATCACTCTCCCCGATAAATACCACCCACCTCTTCGCCAATCACCTTCTCCTGATTCGAAATTAGCAATCTCGAGCACGCGGGATTCAAACAAACTGACGATTTCGAGCACCGGGGATTCCGTAAAATTGTGTTCTGGGAAATTACGTGAAATTCCAAGAATCCTCGCGTATCATGTTCTCCTGATACAAATTCGCGATTTCTCGAGCACCCGGGAGGGATTCCGTACGATCATGTTTTGGCAAATTCTTGGAATGTGACGTCGTCGTTACTTACAGTTCTATGGTATTAGGAGATTTTTCTACAAGGATTTCGCATCGGTATTTTCCATTCAAGTTCCTTCACGTTATCTCTTTTGCTTAAGGAATTGGAGTAGCCTTTCGGAGGAGTGGACATGTGTTAAGAAAAGCACTGCGTGAAATTTCTTCTTTTATTTCACATTTATTTGAAATAACTTTGATCTATACATACATATGTGTACATTACAGAAATAGTGTTTCAACTTAAATGCTATTATTATCCTATAGAAATACTAAGGTCAAGGTACAAGTAAATGCTACTATTTTAAAGTTATTCTAATAAATGAATGTACAATTCTAGCTATGGATTAGATGTGTAGATTCTTGTATGAGATTTACATACATGCTAAAGTGATACATTTGAATAATAAAATAAAGTAGACTCGAATAAATGAGGATACTTTTGACATTTATATTTTCACACGAATAATTATACATAGAAGCAAGGTATTTTATGAACTGAGTTACAAATACATTTGATTGATGAAAATTACGCAAAATGTACAACTAATATAGAAATTTATCGAAATTTTCATATAATATTCATATTGTACATCTAATGTAACGCGCTCGTATTGAACTAAATAATCTATCACCTTCTTGTTCACGTTGAAATGTATACATAGACCAGCCTCACAGGGAACCTGTGCACATAAAGAATATATTAAATGGCTATTATTACAGTACCAAAGACATAGTTAAAGAAAAAATGATTATATGTACACAGAAGAGATGGCACACAAGTGATAAGACCGGCCTGGCCTGTGTGCAAAGTCTATCCTGCACCATTCTCTGTGGATAATGATGCAGGGTATAATATCGATAATAAAGTCGTTGCATCGACTTCGTTCATGAAGGGATAAGAAAGAATTGTGAAGCGCATATCAGAAAAGGTATCTTTATGCAAATGAGAAAGATGCGTTTTCCTGTTGAATAAAACAAATAGTATATGTGCGTCTGTAGAAAGCGCATAGTAAATTGTAAAGTTTCAGTAGCGCACAGTGCGCATTTGCTGCGGCGAAGTAATCGCGAAGCCGCGTCGCAACGATGCATTTGAATGTCAGCATGAGATAGAACGCCTTGAAAGCATCAGCGATGCAAATCGACGATGACAAGCACGAATATTATACGGAATAAAAAGTAGATTCGCGATACAGAGAATAGAAATAGGCAGGCAGGCAGGCAGGCACTTGAGAAAATACATTTTGGAGTGTGCAATCATTTTTGCGGCAAGCAAAGAACTCGCGTCGTTCCTCTACCATTTCTTCTTTCTTCTTTCTTTCTTTCTTTCTTTTGTAGAAGAAAGGTACGAAGACTTTTTACAAGGATTTGCAAATTAATATTTAGAGATCCTACGCCGACGTATGTAGCTGGACGTATTTTTTCGACTCTGATCCAAAGTGTTTGGCGTTTCTTTCTGTACACACCGTTTATTTGGCAAAGCCACGCATCGCATATTTCACTGTCAGCCTCTGTTTACAATCAAATTAACTCCTACTCGGGAAGGAATACACATTTAACGGGGGAAGAATGAAAAGGATCATTACGTACTATGCGTTCCATAGAACACTCCTTTGCAAGTTACCAGTCTGCGAGGCATAAAGAAAGGCAGAAGAATATCGCGATTATTCAACTGTTATACATTCTAACCGCAATTAAACCCATCCCATGCGAAATGCTAGATGTCAACGGTGCAACGTAGCGCGTGCGGCACTAATTCATGATTTAAGCAACACGCACGCACTCTCATAGCCAAGGAATGCGCCGCGGTAGAAATAGTGCAGAGAGAATCGTGAGAATGATTCATTTGTAGGTACAATTAGGCGGAGTCGCCCTAATATGGAATGCGTGCCTAGTATAAAGTACCACGATATTAAATAATCCTGGCATTTCCATTCATTCGCGACAAGTACAATCGATTACGCTTGTCGCTTACTACGACGCGACTAGTTTGCGTATGCCGAAATTCTAACGAAGCACGTGCTCGCAAAAGAGTACCAGCCAACTTTTACAATATCAACTTTTATTCAATTATACAAATAAGAAATATTCTCTTAAACCGTTTAGATTTTTCATGTATCTGTTTCCGATCAAAACTTCCTGCAAAAGTATAATATTAACGTTTGTGTAAATATTGGGGCTACTACTCACTCCACGAGTTTCTCTAAATCATATCCAATATGAAGAGCTGCATGATCAAAATCAGCTTCCTCGCCCCAACGCGATTACCGAAAAGCCAAAAGAAAGGAAACGGGTGAAACGGCTTATCGCAATCTAATGGATGATCCGGTATAAATGTGCTCGGAAGGGTGAGAAGAGACGACAAGAAGAAAAATTCGTGGCGTGGCACAGGCTGGCCGGTGTCTGCAGGATTTCGCGTGTGGGCGGCGAGAGTGCGACGAGGCCAGGCACCGCTATTGATTACGACCGCACCCCCAAGCCGACGACGGGGTTGTTGTCGGCCAACCCTCGCCGCAACGCGAGACAAATCCAAGTCCTGCGGCTTAATTCCGTTCGAATTCCTTGTCTGTAAATTAGAGAGTAGAACGCGCCATATCTGTATCCAGGGCTACGGCACAGAAGCAACCCCTAATAAATACGTATTGGACCAATGAGGTTGCTGTTCATCCCCCCAATGATGAGATATTATTAAGCTGCATCTGCGCAGCATCCTCCCTGGACCAACCCCCTGCTCCACTAAAATGGTGCAAGTGCACGACTATCCCCCTCGTTGAAATCTCTCGACAAGAATATACAGTTCCCAAGAGGTATTGAAAAAGCAAACAAGCAAGGAAGAGTTTGAAAAGTAACATTGAATAATGATCCATTGGATCAACGGACATCACCGATTACGCTGTTCAGATAACAGCAACTCGTTTGAGAAACCTTTTGCAGCGGCTGGCGACGACCGGATGAACGCCCTCGTTTTTCGTTGCCCCCTTTTCTTACGACCAGTTTTCTGTTCATATCTTACATGAACGGTTCTAAGAAATGAATATCAACGTTACGCGAGGCACGCTTGCTTTGACTTTGGCTCGCTGACGGTCCTCGTCGACGTTGCGGTGTATGCGGAATTCGATTGCGGATCTTGGCCGTGGATAAAGTGGTTTCGACAAAAGATATTTACCGGTTACTCGTTCCACTTCCTTACTATTTGGCATCTGCAAAAGAGAAACATGGGTATAGTTGGCTGGCTGGTATAAACGCAAACGCGGGAGAAAAAGAAAATGGAAATCTAGATGACCGGGGGTCAACAGAGATTGTTATCCTCGTTCTACCACCCTCCTTCGTCGTCCGTTTACTCTTATCCGTCCTTCGTTAGCCTTCGAGGTGAGCCAGACCTCGCCTTACACCTCCGCAACGCTTGTTTAAACAATTAATCCTGCGACCGCTTCTTGTGCTGGCATTTCATTCGCCGAACACGTGCACTCGTCAACTTCTATTCGAAGCCTGGCTGCACGCAGTGCTACGTGGTATTTGCATTGGTGTGAAACGATGGTGTGGCATTTGCGAGAGTCTCAATTGTGTATTAGAAGATAATTGGTGTCGCTCTGAATGTGTCGCTGAGCAATCGATCGACCAACTAATCCCCTGCAATTCAATTCAACAATTACCCCTCGACTGAGAACCCACCCCCCACTGCGTATAATAATTGCGTTAAATAATTATTTAACAAACACACGCAATACCCATAGAAACATAGAAGACTCTTAGGTGAAGCTTGTATCTCAATTAAAATCACCTGCTTTCCACGATTACTGAAAAATACAATAGCATTGTGCGTCCAGCGGTAAAGCGGTAAGGACCTTAGGTCGACGTTGCAGGAGAACGCGACGTCAGCTTCCTCTGTGGACTAATATGGCCAGACCGGTCGGTCTTTCAAGCCTTGCTCGTGTAGGTTGCACCGCGTCAAAGAGTGTACAAAATTCTACTCATAGTCGTTGATTGCTCTGAAATTTGGGAAGCACCAAAGCTGGACCAAAACTAATTGATTGATTTTACTCTAGCCAGCTTAGCTGCCTAGATGCAACCTGCACACAATTTTCTTCTTCTTTTTCATTTCACATGGTCAAACACGACTTCCCGTGCACCGCTCAACACGAGACCGTACATCATTCAGCCAACTCGTTTGAAAAAAAGCTCGCGGCAAATTTGCAGCTTCTGAACGAGGAGGGCGAGCCGCTTCTGTTCCAATTCCAGCCTCGCCAATTTCTACGACAATCGATAACGCAGCACCATTAATATTATTTTCAAAAATGTTACGTACACCATCGAAAACAGCTCTGCCCGCTATCAATTTCGATCCGACGACATTCTCGAGTCACCTGTTACATACTCGCAGAGACATACATATATTCTGTTCTCCTTCTTTGCTCCAGAAATGTCCGGTATCCTTCGTAATGACCCAGATACGACGTTTCCAACGTAATATGTATGTACCCTGTCGCGGAGGCCTCGTGAATCACGTAGAAGACAACGGCGCGGCAGGAAATGAACGTGCACCAGTGGAAGGAACATTGATTTACGTCCGTTGGAGAGTTCGGGGAACGAGGGAGGACGGTGGGTAGCCAGCTCGCGGTGAAATTAATGGAAACTTTAAAGCACCATTGATTCACCGACCACCGGATCGCTGCTCAAGTACAATGGTCCGCCAAGTTTCTGTGCTATTAGTGGCGAGAGACTAGGACTGGAACAGTAGCGAGCACGAGAGCAAGTTCAATGTTCAATTATTAGCGGAATAATGGAATGCTGAATTATGGGGTAACTCAGATATTTTTCTTCTTTCTTTTTTTTGTTTCTAACTTTGCATTGGCAACATAGTAGCTTGGAAATTCTCCAATTCCTTTGGTCGGGAAGAATTGATTTATCTAAATTATCGCAGGGATCGCTCTTCCTATTCTCTTTTCTTCTCTAGCCGAAATATTTAAACTCCGTAAAAGCGAGACGAGGCAAAGCAAGGGTATAATAATCCGGCGAGAAAACGCCGCGACGAACAATCGTCGTTCCGGCATAGCAACAGGCTCCGCGGTCCACACGCATTCAAGGATTCGATGTCGCGAGACAGTGAATACGTGAATCAGGTTTATAAATACATCGGGGGGGGGGGGGGGGGGGGGGGCACCAGCACAAGTTCCGTAGGATCGCGGAGCCGATTCGTAGAGAGGTTATCGCTGGGCCGCGGGGGTGTCACGGTTCGTCGCGAAACACCGCGTAAACACCCTATCTTTCTCCGCTGCGCGGTATTAACGGCCTGATAAAACGTGGAAAGCTTTGCTTAATCGTCGATCCGCGGCGGTGGGGGATCGGGGCAAAAAATAAGGCAAGTCGCATGATTCTGGCTACCACCGCGTACAGTCCTGGAACTTTCAGCATTCCCTATTTCCGAAAATCCTTCAACTGGCTACTAGACTCAATATTATAGAAGGGAGAATTTTTCGAAGAACCTTTTGCCTCGCCGATTTACGATTGCGATAGGGATAGCAGCAAGCTTCGAGACATTCGAAAATAAAAGTTTTACTTTGTTAAACAACAATTCAGGCAACTGTGGAGAGACTGATACTTTGGAAGTTCGAGTTATATGGAATGTAGATCGAAGTGTTACGCTTAGAGAACGTAATGCTGACGTCTAGTTCAATTTTTCTAGCACAAGTAAGAAGAAAGAGGCAAAGGTGTTATTTAGGAGGCTCCGAACCAATCGGAACCATATTATACCTACTGTACGTCCAACCGGAAACCGTAACAACGGAAGCGTAATGAATAGCATCGAAGGAAATCACCTCTTGTCACCTTCCACGACCAGCTTCGTTAATCGAATGCGTGCTGCCGTGGGCAAACGGGCAATGCCATTAAATTGTGATTTGAAAGTAAGAAACGTACGATCAGGGCGAAAGCAAGAGTGGCTCGCTGTCAATGAATATGTAGGTTGGCCCTCGACCTCGTGTACATATTGCGCGTTCGCTGTACGTATGTGTATGCATGTTCTGGTCAAATGCTCGTCCGACTCGCAACTACATTGTACCATATATGTATTTGCACAAGTGCACGGCAAGATCCATCGATAACACGACTCTTAACGATTAACCTTTTATCTGAAATAACCATCGGGATATTCGCGTGTGTAGCATTTTCACGAGGTTGGTCCTGCGCTCGATAAGTCGATGAAAAAATACATAATGAAGCAAGGGTCACAACATGTATTGCGATGGGGCTTTGAGTAGATGGAAAAGAAGGAAATGGTAATGAGAGAGGGCTTGCCCGCAGCGGTGTGAGAATTTTAGAGGAATTTCTGTGCTTTGAATAATGCATACTGCATGGGCGAATCGCGTCAATATTTGCTTTTGAGGAATCGAGAACTGCAGCCAAACAGCAAAAATAGCGACCGAGACACAATACAGATTGCGTTCAACCCGTTTTCTCTGCGGCTTAAGTCGCAGAATGTGATTTTCTTTGGAACACGAAAGGGTAACATTTCACACAAGGGAATTTTGACCAATACCAAAGTTGAGTCCCACCTGCCCTAAGTTGCCACAGAATCCACATTCCATTTCACAACGCAACATTTTTATCTATATCCCTGTAATATTTAACAGCGTGTCGACCTTTGTCTCATTACTCGAATTTTCTTTCAGCGAAAAGTCTGCAGCTGGACCGCCCAACGGAAGCCGGTCAGTCAAGAAACGAAGATTTTAACGTAATTTTATGCGCATTCCTTGGTCGGATTTACGCCCACGACGAGGGGAAGAGTCGTGTCGTTGGCGAACATGACAACGCGCGCCACGCCGAACGCCACGCCGAACGCCACGCCGAACGCCACGCCGAACGCCACGCGGTTATTTTCGACGTCGAGTTTAAAGTTAGAAAGGCAGGAGAACGTGCTTCATGTTGTGCGCCGTTTCGTAGCCAAGTAGTTTTGCTATTCGATTCTAAACTCGACAATCGCGACGTGACAGTTCAATCGACGACCATTAGACTCGCGATTTATCCAAGAAAAAAAAAAATGTGGGAATTAAAAGAGGTCTAGTTTCGTTGGTTCTTTCCAAATAGAGGTCCATATTTTGCGGACAAAATGATCCGACTGACGTTTGTGACGTGATCTTTCGAAAACATTTCTATTTTAAAAATACAAATATTCTTTCGTGGCGAATTACATTTCTGAAACATTGATATCTATTATAATACAAACCCACGGGGGCTTCTTTACGGGAAATGCCGATAATTTCCATGCGAGATATTGGAGGGAAGAGGGTTGCCCGCCAATAAAGGATTGCTCGCGAATGCATACACAGCGATGAGCCAATAATAGACACGTACGTACGTACGCGCACAGTGATTTGGTGTGCGCGCGACATATCATGGCGCGAACCTATCGCAACCTTCGACCCCGGCTCTGCTTCAGATTTCTTGCTGGCTCGGCCGCGTGCCGCAGGAGCCGCCGCTTACGTTGCGCAATATACTCCTCGTCGTCTTACCGTTCGACGCGATAATATCGTCCTCCTCTACGCGAATACCAATGGCCACACGACCAGCAATTCATTTCTTCAACTCTAATCGACGGAGAAGTTGAAATCATTTAATTCATTGCTGGATAATGAAGACACATGTAGAGGAAGATTCATTACATTTATAATTAATATTTTGTACGTACTTAGATGGCGGAGATTGGAGAACAATGGAAGGTGAATCATTCGTCCATCTCTTCCTCTTCTTTCGGGAAGATTAACCCTTTTAGTGCGGCCAAGGAAAATTATAATGCGGAGGAGAGACTATTCGTTGCATGGGATAATCTTTTAGTGAAAGGTCTCGTAAAGCGATGGAATTCCAATTTTGCTGCTCAATCTTCGAGTCCAGCGTTCGAGTAATTGACAAATAATATCGCTCCTCTGCAACTGCGTAGAAATTGTTCTCGCAAATATATTTTCAATGGTAAAGAGGTAGAAGCTAATTTGAGTAAAACTTGAGTAAAAATCTGACGAAATTTTTCATCCACATTCAGGGGCTTGTCCAATCAGGTTAAAAACCAATTTGTCTCGAACAACTTGCCGATCGTTGAAGCTCAATCGCTTGAAACGTATGTGGAGGCACGCATCGAGCCGACACGCGGTGCATGTATGTAGGTACATACAGGGTGTTCTGCTACTGCATGTCAATATTTTAAGGAATGATTGCTGATGCAATTCTGAACAGCTTTTTCCTTTGCCAAAACGGCGGTTAAAGCTTCGTTTTTGAATGATTAACGAAAAACACTGACCAATCAGAGCCCGTGTAGAGCGCGCGCTCCGCCGACAGAAGATCGTGATACGCTCAACTTCAGCCTTGAACGCCTTCTCGGCTAAGCGCGAGCTCTACACGGGCTCTGATTGGTCAGTGTTTTTCGTTAATCATTCAAAAACGAAGCTTTAACCGCCGTTTTGGCAAAGGAAAAAGTTGTTCAGAATTGCATCAGCAATCATTCCTTAAAATATTGACGTGCAGTAGCAGAACACCCTGTATAATAATTGTGGAGCGTGTCGCCGGGGCGAGTTATTAATCGTTTCGCGTCAGAAAAAGCGGCAGTAATTGCGTGTGTCCCTGGCTGAATACCTGAGCAGCAGGTGCGGGAAAAGGAGGAGGAGCGTTAAAATTCTTCGTTCTGCTCGGCGAGCAACCGCGCGAAACAACGCGGTGTTCTGTCCGTTTAGAATGTTGCCTGGCCAGTCTGCGTATTAATAGCGCCAGGGTGATTTTCCGCGTTTCTTCCCCCTTGTTCCAAGCAATTTTTCTGCTTCCTTCTAATCGACAATGAAAAAAATAATAATAAAACGCGCTAAAGCGGTAACAAGTGAAAGATTCTGATTTTATCAGTTTGTTAATTGACGTTTGGGAAAAAAATAAAATTCCATTGTTCTATAGATTGAATTTTCAAAAGGGACATTTATGTGTAGCGGTAAAGGGTTGCACCCCCTTCTATTACTGGAATTAATTGATTCTTAATTGGTGTACTTCTGCAACGGATTCCGAAGGTACAAGTTAGACTGTGCGAACTCCACAGAAAAGAAAACGAATCTGAGATGAATCGCGCACTTCCCACTATCACTTTCAATCTCGAACAAATTCTACAATATTCACACACACACACACACACACACACAATGCAGAAATATATTTTCTATTTACCCTTTCAGCAGCTAAATCAAACTGGCTTTCATTTTTAACAAATTATTATTAAAGGCAAAATGATACACAACTGAAAATCAGATAAAGATTGCTGCTCAAGATATGTAGTAATAGGAATAATGACCCTCAATAATTATCTATGCAGGGAAGGGGTTGAAGATATCAGAATGAAGCAGAGAGCACGAGGAGAGAGAGTACAGGAACAAGCCTAGAATGGAATGCAGTGTTGGCAGGCACGGGGCAGAGTTGCTCGGCGAGTCAAGTGACGCCTCGACTCTCATTTGCAGCAATACTCGCGCGACTATATGTACATACATACACTCGTGTGGAACACGGTTATAGATACATCGGGGCCACCGCGAGGAACAAGATCAGCTCTCTCTCTCTCTCTCTCTCTCGGTCTTTATTCAATCGACTTAATCAACCGTGTACGCATCCCATCCTCGTTGCCGCGAGGTGCGACAACCAAGCGAGATGGCCATTCAATTCCCCCTTGCGACCATTTTTCACGGGAGATAGAGACAGTTTTAATAGCGTTGCAATCATTTATTTCGACACGGTGAGCGCTTCCATGGACGGCCGACTTTTGTGTCTGTGGCGGAAATCGAATTTTAGTGGTAGTCTTTGATTGTACTATGATTGCAAGTCTTGCGCAAAGTTTGTAAATGTAGATTAAGTTGATAGCGAAGATTAAGAAAAAAGTACAACCTAGTTGAAAACGCTCTCGAGTGATGTTTTGAAATTTACCTAAAATGTTCTCCAATTAAATGAGAAGAGAATAAGGGTGGCATTTGGTGGAACGTACTTCACGAAAATCTCATATCAAATGAAACTCCAGATGGGCGATCAGAGGCTGCGAGTTTGAAAAGAACTGCTGTGACACGTGTCTGACGAATTTCAGTCTCCATCACTGGATGGAGCAGAATGGAATCACCATGGACAGAGATCTCCAGACGTAGAGGTTTCTTTTAATTTGGTAGTAGAGGTCGATTAAGCTGCCGCTAAATGGTCGGAGGATTGAATCAGTCGCCATCGAACCAAGTAGCCCGAGGTCATCTTCAGCATCGCCGTCATTGAGCGACGATTAAAATTAGACCTCACCATTTTCAGCATTCCTCATCCGAAGGCAAAATGACCCTCTGCAATTCTCACTACTTTTAACAAACCCAAGGACGACAATTAATCCGATAAATTGCAGTATTTTCAATGTTAGAAAATGTATGAGACAATATTGAATTAATTGAAGTATTAGCAAAGAGTCGATACTAGTACAACTGGTCCAGGAATGATTTTCAATCATTATCCCCATAGGTATAGGGGATATTAATTTAGTAAAATCGTGACAGGGAATTCCGAGGCCATTATTTAGTTCACCTGCATAGGTCGGTAGAAATTGCATAAAGAGGAAAATGATGGGCTTATCATAGCCGAGAAGTGGTAACGGTCTCCAAGCGAATAAAAGGGAAGGGGTTCCGTTACGAAGAATTACCATCCAGCTTCCTGCAGTCGCCTTTCCGCTCACGTTGGAACGGTTTTCGCGTCCCGCTTTTAATTAATGGATCAGCGGAGACAGAAGCAACCTTGTCATCAACCTTCCTTCCTACGCGAATTACTTTTCGCTCGACTCATTCGCAATTGTCGATTATCCATTCCGATGGAAATTCATCTACCATATTGCAGTATTCAAATGTACTGGAATTTGTCTATTAGATGCGGTTACTTCTGTAGACAATGCTAGCTTGTATTCAAATCTTTCGAGAGGAAATACGTTGGCAAATTGAATATTCGTTTGCAGATGTGTAATGTAATCCCAAGTGGTTTCGTGGTTGATTTTATTATCGCCCCACGGTGCTGCTTTATCAACGTTACACGAGGAAGTAGATACGCCCTCCTCAACGACGTTACTTCTTTCGTGGATGAATTTTACTTCCATGTATGAAAAATCTGACTAAAATTAATTAATTTAGAGTATATCCTAAATTCCACAAGTCCACACGAAATCAACCCTTTCCCCTTGAAATTCCGATGAAAGCCCAACAAAAGCATTCTCACATCGTTATCTTCTTCTCTTTGCAAGTGTACCGCGCGCGGACTCTAAGAAACACCCCGAAGGAATAATCGTCTCGCTATTGCCACACCTACCTCCACCCTTACTCGTTTTCGAAGAAGCTACACGACTTCTTCCTCTCCTTCTCTGCCCCCTTTTTCCGCCGTTTACTTCCACCAGCAGCAATATCGGCGGCGTTTACATTGATAAAGCGGCTGGCCAGGGACGTTTACCCTGGAGGGGTCAGTGTCATATGTCGTGGGCCCGCAGAGTTCGTTGACTGAATAAGCCGAGGCAAGCTCCGCGGACCGGTTGGGTCCACCCTTCGTCCCACCCTGCCCACTGGCAGTGCCGGAGCTTTATCCCTTGTAGCCCTAAGTGCACAGGAATCACGCCGACTACTTAATCCTCGGTGCAACCTGGTCCACCCGACTTTTGCTCTTGCGTTCCCTTCCAATTTTTCTTCTTCCACGATTTCATTTGGTACTTTGCAGCGAGACTGCCTCGAAACGTGCCAACCATTTTTGCTTCGCACTTTCTTGTATTTATTGATTTATTTATTATAAACGAGCTGCTAACTTCTTGGTACTGTAGTATGTTGATAGTAGTATTTCAGAAAATCCTTATTACTTTTGCACATTGTTAATTAAACATCTTATAGTTGATTGGCTTTCCTTGCGTTTGCATTTTTATTGAAGCTATGCAGTGAAGCTACTATCCCTTTCCCCATTAAACCCCTTTCTCCAGGGATAGCAAGTGTTGAAAGCTGTTAATAGTGTGACACAGCTAATGAAGACTAAACGAAGGATGCTCGATAGGTTGAAAGTGGCTCGACAATGTCAATTGAACTGCACCTGAAATGGCAACGCTTTGGAAACTTCATTTACAGTCGGCCAAAGAGTAAATACGCAAACGACTGTGCGTGTAAAGAGGCGGCCAGTCGTCGATGTGGTCATCGGCCAAGCTTTCTACTCGCGTCTTGCCACGGAACCTCGTGGCAGAACTCCAACTTCCTACACGATTTCATCTTATTTACCCTCGAAATTACAATTACGACTTCAACGTCCACATCGATCTCATCTTTCTTCTTCTACTTTCTGAAGAGGAACGCCAATTCATTGGTCTGTCAAGAAATAATCTGGAAGATAGAGAAACTTCCATGGGGATCTCTGCAACTGTATCTTCGTCCCGACAGATTTCGAGAACGGGATGGAACCGAAGAAAATAAGAAGCGCCTGTTATTTGTTCTTTGATCAAACAAGAATACACCTACCCGGTAGTTTTTGCAAATACCATAATAAACGAAAATGGTAGCTGGCTGAAGATAGTAGAAAACCCTCATAAATAATTTCCTCCTCGTTATCGTTCACTTTCCTCTAATATTTAATGTCAACTTCCAGGTTCGGCGTGGCACATGTTATCCGTTGCTTGACTTAAATACTGTTGTTACTATAAATAAAATTGTCCGGCTGGCTGGTATCACCATCCTGCGACAATGAAACCCAAAATGCCCGCAAACGTGTCGAAAAGCTGAGATACGACGGCATACGTACTAATACGAACATGGGCTCTCGAGTAAAATGAACGATTACGTAAAAAGTTTGTGAACCGAACCGCAATGATCCTTGGCTGATGGTAGGCAAATATTCCAGATAAGAAACTCGTCAACCACTGAACCAACAACACGAACATCATCGACTTAACTATTTGACAATTGTCACCCGAAATTGGAATGCGTAAATTAATTCAACCTGAAGCACTGACTCGCCATACAAATGAAACTAATTATATGTATTAATATTATCAGAATTCTTCCTTTGGAGACTGAAGGAAAATTTCCATTTTTTCACACGACGAAATGGCCAGCCGAAGTTACAGTGGCTAAACTAATTGAACCTCGAGCAGCACTGACTCGTCATAGAAATCAAATTAATTGTAATATCAATATTATCAGAATTCTACTCTTTCTCTGGAGACTGCAGGCAAACTTTCATTTTCACGCATTTCGCGTTGAGGTTCTTAACACTTTGAGTAAAGTGCTATGTTGAATTTGCGAGATTTTGAAATAATTTCGTTGAAAATGGAAGTAGACGCAGAGGAGCCGCGTGCCGCAATGGCGAATGCGGGCTATGCAAATGAGAAGCCGACCTTTCGGGGTTACATGCGGCGTGGACGGGCCATAAGGACCGGATCGATAAGTCGCCACCTCGACGACACAAGACCCGAATCATCTGCCGTGCCGCGACACCGTTCCATAAAACCAAAGGATCTACGAGACACGTCAGCTCTGGTCGCGTCCCTTCCTTGGCGATTTCGCGGTCGTTTCCTGTTTTGGCCGAAACAGCCAGATCGCCTTGCTCCGATCAGTTGCATGGGCATCGTTCGGTGAATGGAAACGAAGTATTAAACGCGGATGAATGAAATATGGAGTTTGAAAATGGTCGGATGTTTTTGAAATTCGATATAAATAATATTCGGTTCTAAACTAATAGATAACTCTTTTGAAATGAAAAACAAAGCACGCACCTGAAACAAATGTGCTGCGCTTTCCTCCCCTGAAATTCTCAGAACGGCTCTAATGACTGGACAAGGTCTGCGCTAGGCCAAAGGGACGAGGAACAAGATATTCCAGCAAAAAAAGGTTTCCTCGAAAGCACGAAACCTGGGGGTGAGATCGTACAGATAGGCTGCACGCGTTTTTTGGCTTGTCTTATTCGGGCAAGGGAGTATATCGAATTGAAGAAAGTTTCAAGGAGGCGGAGTATTTCAAATCGGAATTTTAATTTGACCAATTATTCAGATGATTGTTAAAGTCTTCTCGTGTATGGGCCGCTTAAGACTAAGACTAAGAGGCGCGCTTCAAGAAAGGGACACGCCGGGAAAGCGACAGAAATTCGAGCCAGGAGCGTGACAAATGCAGTGGAGAACCATCAGGGAAAGCCCGAATTCGTTCAATGAGCCTAGAACAGGAGCCGACTGGTCGTAAATATTGGCAGACCCACGGAAACAATTCGTTATTTCTGCTCCTCCACTGAAAATCAACACTGAAGACTTTCTAAAGGAGAAACTTGAGACAAAGCGTTTCGGGTAGCCTCTACCTATGCCTTTTGCTAGATCCGATTGCAGTAGACCATTCCTGAATGCTGTAAGTTTCAGCGTGGGGCCTTCTCCGGAATGGGAAATAAATGGAAAGAATTTTCCTTGACAAATGAAATTTGCATTGGAAACTCGTTAGTAACATGTCACACCCATGGTTGCTATACATGTACATACGTAGAAAAATGAAAGATATCATGCTCTCGAAAACTTTGATTCATTGTTCAATTGCAATTCTCATTTCGCCGTAAATACAGTTTTCCATTATAATCGCATTGTCCATGATCAAGCTCTACCACAAGCAAATCCATCAGTTTAAAATGTAAAATGCAATTGCTTTAAGTGAAGACTTTGTCCCAACTCGTTTTTAATTCCTGACCAAATTCTGAATACCTTTGTTATCTGAAATCAAACTTGTCCAATTTCATATATGTATATAGAACACTCTAGAATTGAATTAAACAGCTACTCCATCATCAACCTCTATCAGCAGGCATGCGGAAGCTGAAGAACACCGTAGCAAGGGTCCAGAGTCCAGCTCGACTGGGAACACTTCTACTGCCAGGTTGGAATTTATTCTAAAATCGACCTCGTCTCGCAAGGCTGAGCCTCTCAACTGGCGCAACAAGAAACGCGACAACGTCAAGTGCAACTGGCAGGCTAATTAGCATCGCATCTGTATTTATGGAAAATCAATGTACCCGGACGATCGGCGGCCGATACCATCGTTCAGAGCCGGACTCTCTCTGGCCACTCAAGATCCACGATAACGGAGTCGCCGCGTTGCTCGAACAGATCCTGCATCTCTCCTGCCTGGATCCGACCCCGTGCTTTGCTTTCGAAAATTGGAAAGATTGGGAAACTGCGTTGAATAGTGACAGTAGGTTGAGGCTTTCTTCTTAGCTGTTGGATCAAGAATTCCGCTATCGTATGATAGGTGGACGGTGTTATCCGGTCGATGCTATCAGCTCGAATCTCGCGATCGAGCGAACTGATCGAAGATAATGACGTTGCTAATTAGTCGTCGTTGACTTTCATTACACGCGGCCGCGTTATATTAATGGCTTATTCTAACGGGGAACAATTACGAGATAGTCGAACGTACGGACGTTCCAATTATTCGACAACTTACATATTCGCGCTGCCCGTTTTTCCGAAAAACAAACTCAAATTAATCATTACTCTGGTGGCCTAACATGAAACACACTCGAAATGCTCCAAATAATACTTCTCCAAATTCCAAACTGCTAAAAAAGCCCTTCGAAGACCATAATATGTATCTCACCCTGGCGGTCCATCCTACAGTCTCTCCCTCTGCCCCTAAAGGAGGAAATAGACGCTGGCAAGGAACGGTATCCGAAAGATCACAAACCATGCTCGTTACCCTCGACCCCCCTTGCCTGGACAGCCGGTTATGAATGGTCAGATGTCAAAATTGTTCGTGTCGTGCGAGACCGAAGACAGAAAAGGAACGAAGATGCAAACAGTCTGCGCACCACATTACGGGGCAGACAAAAAACGAGATGCATCCATCGGGAGACGGAGCTGCCTTATTATTAGCAGGCGGCGAAAAGCGAGAGATATTACGAGTGAATGGAGTAAATGGAGGCCCTCGAAATGTGTCGAATTTACAAATGAATTGCTTACATACAATTAGTCCTGCCAGGAGATACCGCAAGCGTCACTTTCTAATTAGCCTCGTTTTCATTATTTAGAATGATTGCGAAACAGAAAACATGTATTCTTCCTTAAAAAAATGGGGGAAGGGTGCAATAAGAATTTTGTGTGGGACCTTCCATGCTCTTGATATTTGAGTCTTAATATGATTGGGGAACCTGCTAGCGATACTCTAACGAATTTTTTTCATTTATTACATTCGAATTTTCTAGGCAATTGTTATTAATCTTTTTTATTGAATTTCAAGAACGTGCAATGAGATTGGAAACGTCTCGAGTCTATCGTGTCCCATAAATCATTCTATCGTCCACACGTTCCATCCTTCCCCAACCCTTTACATTTAGCAATGTTAATGTCAATTCGACGCTGCTGCAACTTCCTTTCTTACAGATACAAGTAATAAGGTTTACAAATAAAAGAGAAAAAGAATAGAACGGTTTCCAGATTTTTCTCGGGACCGTAACGGACAATCGATCACATATGGAAATACATCAGCGATCACGGCCGGTTTCGTTGGCTTCTGATGCATCATGTAGCCAGGCATGAGGGCTGCACTCGTTGTCACGAATATCATGGAGCAACGATAATCTTTTTAACAAAAAGCAGTTGGGTCAAAGAAAGATAGAAAGTAAAAAAACAAGCGTGACAGAACTCGTAATTAATTCCTCTATTTAGCACACAGCCATCCAAAGCCGCTTATCTTCGTACAGAGAATTAATTACACGTTGTTTAAACACGTGTCTAATATTTATTCAGTTGATCGAATTCCAATAGAGAAACAGGTCTTGGGTGAAAAAATAACGACACTGTCCTAACATTCTAAACTCCTTCCGAAAACTCCAAACTCAAAATAGTTCACGCAACGCCACCTAATTTCTTAAGCCCTATTCTTAGATATCCCTCCTATTCGAAGCTCAAACACAATGAATTTCTTAGGAAGCAAGTTTGAGAAGCGGCCAAGATAGATTTCGATATCTACGTATCCATATCCTCGGGTGCATTATCGTTCGTCAAATAAGATAAAAAGGGAAACGGAATACATACGTGAATATTCGTCTAAACTATCAGAAAACCGACACGCGTTATCTACCACCGACGAGAAAGTACGAAACGAAAATTCACCGAGGCTCATCTGTTGACTCTCCAGGATACCGATCACCGATCAGGGCCTAAACTCGCCGTCGGTCGATATCTCGTCGAGACCGTTATCTAAGCCCAATGGTATTTGCGAAACGGCCTGGTCGAAGATAAGCTTTTGCGGCAAGGGTGACGCGGTCTTGTTTCTTATGGGCGAAGGTACTGTGAAAGTGGACATTGCTGCGTCTCAAGATCTTACAGTGAACAAATATTATTATTCCTGGACATGGGGGTTGAAGGTTCTCTGCGATAGACAGGCGGGTCTATACATATGTAGATGTCTATCTTTTGGGACATTTACTTATAGCTAGATGAAAGATTAAGCGTGGATTTTGTATAAATGCAAATAGGGGGGGGGGGGTGAGAAAAGCTTGGGAATATGTACTTTCAAATGCATCTGTCGAGATGGACATTTTCGTTCGAAAGGCAAGCGTCTCTTTTGCAAAGAATCAAATTAGTCTAATTGGAATAAATAGTAAAACTAATGTGTTCCAATATGGAAGTATTACTTTATATTAGCTATTCCTGGCAAGCTTGCTGCTAGAACAAGCTTTCTGATGCACTGTATTCTTACTGATTCAATTTTTCTTTCTGTCTTTTTTTTTTTTCAATAGAACAATAGAGCAAACACAGAGTTGATTTGAATAGAACAGAAATGTTTGTCCTGGCCCGCCGTTTTTTCTTCTATCATCTTATTATTATGTTATCCATATGATTCGAAACGCGGGGAGGGGCAGAAGATAGATAGTTAACACAGCAAAGGAACAGCCACGTAATTTACCATTATTAGGTCATTCCAGCCCCCGGTGGACAAAGGTGTCCTACGGAGAGGAAAGGGTTAAAATGTAATTTATCGGCGAGTTCCACGCCTTCTACGCGAAGCTTCTTACGCCGAGTCTCCTCTTTTCCCGTCATCTTGTTTCTCCGTTACCCCTCTGGCGGTCTGCAAAAATCCTGGCCCCCCAAATTCTGCCTACGACCATAGCCTCTCGAAATAGCCGACGAATTACTACTCTGAACCGTGAGGTGTTACGTTCTCGTCAAGGCTACCGAAATATTGCAATTAAATTGAGAAACGAAAAGCGGGGTAGGGTGGTGGTCCCTTGGAATTTATGAGAGAATTTTAAACATTCAATTTTATGTTTCCTTCTGATAATTATACAGAGCAATTATTTTTTTTTTTTTTTTATTGCAGCGTACCTTTGCACTTTGCTATTGAATCGTTCGACTTTGTTGGCGAAGAAAGTTCATTCCTGATTACCCACTGCTGAATAATACAATCAGCATTCCAGAAATTCAGAGCAACGTAGCAAATGTTGCGAACCAAGATATGTGCAATATTATGAAAAATGATCATTGCACGAACGTATTCATAGAATCGTCGAGCAACAAAAAAAGAATATTCTTATTTCGAGGCCAATTGGCTGCTTCTCTCACAAGCATCGCGTCGCTTTTTCGTCGTCCACGGGCTTGATTTACATGAAACAAGTGTCACGGCTGAATATATTTAGACGCGGTGTCGTCAGGGACCAATTCTGTTGTCCCTTGCAGTGTATCATCTTCGAGGAGAAAGCCTCTCCAAGAAGAAGGAAACTATGCCCTGTCGCTCTTTCTCCTAGTTCTCCATCCAGAACACTATTATACGTACAAATCCTCTGATAAACGCCTGTAGCTCCATTTTCCATTTGCTGTCGCAAAAGAGACGAGGAGATGGTTCGTGATATTCGAAAAGGAAATTAATAAAGGGTAATTTGAATTGAAATGAAAGTAATGGAACGAAAGCAGGGAGAGGAATGTTAAAAAGTGCGAGGAATGTCGATTAAAAAATGGGTCACGACTCGGTGACTCGTTCTCGGAACAACGCAAATAAATAAGCGGGGAGAAAGAGATGATTTGTCGCGTATTTTAGCGTGCTTTTTCCCAACACCGTCACAACCGTGGAAATAACCATCTGTCTCGGGCAATTCTTCTGCAATTGTGACGAATAAAGATAATCAACTGAGAGACCCCTCTGCGTGCACCAACGTTACTAAAACTCAACGGAAAGATCAACCCTTGCATCGAAGCCCAATATTCTTTACTCATCACCTAGGAAGAAATATCCGACAAACATTTGTTTATAGTTCAAAGAGAAATGAATAGAATTCTCCCTTTAATTTGGAACATTATGAAGAAGGAATATAATGAGGCTAACGACGAAGGAAGATGGGGTAGAAGGTTGTTGCCATGCAAGCAAGGGGTGGACCTCGTGCAGGAACGACCACACCCTTGGCATACTAATTGATTGAGCCGCGCCCTGTGCAGGTGTTAGCGACGTCTTCGAGGCTTTTTTCACCCCGAGAACAAAACGCTCTTACTGTGTTATCTCTTTTATTAATTATTTAAATAGAATTGCACTAAGCAAATGTTAATTACCCATGATTTACGAGATCTACAAATTTAGATTTCCAAATACATGTAATAAATTGTACAGTAGTACACTATAGAAATCTATTATCCTTATTTAGCGCATCAGCCCCATTTTTTCCCCACTGGCCATATTTCAAGCTTGTCCCTTGACCTCCAAAGTAAAACGCTAAAAAAAATCCTCAAAAGGTCAAGCCTACGAACTACCTCAAAAGAGAGCAACATAAATCACTTTGTACCCCTGGGTGTCCGTTGCACAGTGTTTCGTGACAATTCTTACACGCAGACAAATTTTATCCTCCCCTATGCCCATGTTACCAGAGCCCGGACGAAATCTGCTTCCCATTTCCATCCAAGCTTCAAGAGATCATTATGTTTGCTGCTAACAAAAAATCCTACACGCGTACAAGGCTGTCCTGTAGCAAGATATGGTTATATTCGAACACTTGGCCAGCAGCGGAATAAACGGCAAGGGGTGCTGGCTTCTGCTTTTGCTAGAACTCTGCAAATTTGCTATTTCCGATCATTGTCCGACATTGCTTTATGAAATACGCGAAACATGACTGAGAATTAAGAGGAAACGCTCACACTCTCGCCTCTTGCAACCCCTAGGCGATTAGATGATTCAGACGACCGCTCGGATCAACCGCAAGTGACAAGCAGTTGCAGCTCGAGATGCACGTGGGCGTGTACCATTTTGCAAACGCTTCGCAGACGAAGAGAGAGAGAGAGAGAGAGAGAGCTCGTTTGCGGCTCAAGATTCTTCTTCACCTTGTTCATTTTACACGATTTCCCCGAATGCCTGGCATAATTGGGGAAACAGAGGGTTCGAAGGTGAATCGACCGTAGGATGAATAATGGAACGAGGTACCTTTTTACGCAGGTAGGGCGCCGTAGCGTGAAGGTCGCGAGGAATTTCCAAAAGGATCCTGAAAGGTACGGAACAATAGGGAATCGTCGCTGTTGAACCCGACACACCTTTTTACCTCGATCCTTCCCGAGGTTTACAAAGTTTCGACTTTTCAGGTAAATATCCATTGATATTCTGCCTGTGATCGAATGATTATGCGGGCTACTGCGATCTGGAGGGAGCACTGGATGTGTCAGCCCCTGGGGATCCCAAACAGGGGGATGATGCCGCGGCGAGTAATTCAAACTTCGAGGTCGACTTTGTAAATGCGTTCATAAGTGCACAAGCAGAGGATCCCTGGAAGATCCGGTCCCGAATACCGAACAGCTTTTTAACTAACAGTCATATGGAAAACGTCATTCAAATATTTCCCCCTATATTCTTCAGCTAGGTGGCCACCTTTTGGTTTCTAACCCCAGCTAGTAAGAGCGATAATGCTGCTCCTAAGAAATGGTGTCTTCCAGGAAATTTCAAACACGCAGTCACGGCCAGGACTAACCAGGGAATTTTGTAAATGAGCAAGTAGACACCTTTAGTCAACGCCAGAAAGATACGAGTCTGAAAACGGTACTGCAACGAGCTGACCGATCATGGGGCCCGAATGGTCGTTGGCTCGGTCAAGGAGACATTTGTAGCAGTACCTTATGTGCCACAAGGATCCCATAACCGGCTAGGCTTGAAAAAATCCTCTCCGATGCAATCATACGATCAAGGTGCACAATAGTGAAGCAGGATATTCGACGCAGTTACTAATTTCAAAGAATTCTCTACTTGCAATCGCAAGGAAAAGATTCCCATTTGTTAACAATCAGACTATATTGAACGCAAAGGGTAGTTTATCCTGACAAACGGGCTAAAAGAAACGAAAGTTCACCGATCCGCCCTTTCTTTCCATGGCGGCCGACCAGCGAAAGCTGGTTTAAAAATGCAACGCACGCGACGACAATTATAGAACACTTAAACGCGTATTTATCACGGGAGCACACAACAGATTTCGCTACGTCCTACGTCTCTATGTACATGTAATACGCCACGGCTGGCGAACACTTGTACTTGATTAACGGATGTCGCCACGTATGTACTCGGAGCTAATACTTGCCTCGACGCAACAGATTCTTCCTCCTTGCGCCGCGAATAATCAGACTCTCTTTTTCATGCGCATCTTTGCTCGTTTAAAGTTACTGAAACGTTGCTACTCGTTGGAACGTGGCTAGTAGCCCGACACAAAGTATCCTAGCATTCTCGATCACACCGTACATTGAGAATTGGTATTCTTGTTCAATTTCAGTTTTTTCAACACTTCCATTCAAGATACTTATTCCGCTTGGCGAGTTCTCTTTTACGCGATGTGCTAATCGAGAGTTCGATGAGAGCTGGAGGAGAAAGCTAGCTCGGATGTTTTCATTATGCTGTGGAAAGGAGTGAAAGGTGGGAATGTATGAGAAAAATTTTGAACATGATAAGCATAGGGATTTTTGATACGAGGCGCATTTCTTGATTGCAATAATTATTATTTCTGTTCCCCATTAGAGGAGATTTATTTCGATCGTGATAAACTGGACGCTCCTTTTTCCTTCATATTACAGTTTGATGCCTTCTTAATTTTCCATCACCAATTATTATTATTATTTTTTTTTTGTGGCTGGGTGCTTCCGCGATAATAATTTTCAAGGCCTCGAAGGAAAGCGAATTTCTCCGCTAGAAATTGACCGTCCACGATATCGAGGGATCTTTATAGAGGAGACGCGTTCAAAATTATCGATACATCTGCGAAACGTGTACGGGACTTTTACATCGAGGTGCCGCGACTCCATCATTTCGGGTGACGTTAATTAACAGGCATGGCCATATAAATTTCATGCCCGCCAGTACATGCATACATGCATGACGTGCGCTCGTGATCGTGCAAGTGAAAACCACCGGCCCCTGGGGTACGGAACGAATATTAAGACGGATCGGTGGAACAGAAGAAAGAGGAACACAGGTAAAAAGAAGCGAGAGCGTTCGGGTTAACGATGACTTCAACAGCAACTTTCATTTCTTTAACAAATTTTATTCGACTCCGATTATACATAGATTAATAAAGCAATTGCGTATGTACATATGTATATTGCGGGGGAGCTTGAGGGCCAATGCTCTTTCCCGATTGCACCATCGATTAATTTGATCGGATTATTTTTATTTGTCTGAGAACCGTGTGAAAGCTATACCGCCTGCTATTCGAAAGGATGATTCATCGGACTTGGCCTGTTGCAGACGGATCGACCTCTTTCCACCTTGCACCCGTGCACTGGTACCTGGTGTACACAGACCTCACCTTCCTCGCTACCGCAAACCGCATGTGCAACCCAATTTTTGCATCGAAAAAGAAATAGTAGAACCCGGGTGTCTCTTACCGAGCAATGTCTGCCTCCAACTATCTTTAACGGATTCGAACATTAATCCCCTGTCTATATTTTCATTGATATTCTCATAAATATAAATAAAATTACATTCATATGATTTTATGCAACTATTAATCCATTAAAACATCCCGCTTCTTTTTTCAAGAAATTCTGCTTTTTTGTTTGTTGATTCTACGGTTTCTTCTTTGTGACTCAATGTGCCAAGGAGAGTATTTTCGTGATTCTACATATACTTCCTTTATTCCTGCAATCGAAAATTTCTCTCAAGTTTCTACGACTCTACATATTCTAGTTCCACGTTCCTATTAAAAGTCCTACTACAGCCACCAACAACTACTGTAAACTGCGACTGAAAGTACGCATCCCAAATCCACTAATCCACTGGCTACGGATCCACGATCCCATAAAATATGCGCTGGAGGATACGGGCACGGATGAGAACCGATATAAACGAAATTTTCTGTTTTGCCGCTGGCGGCCCTTAAGCAGCCACTCTCAAGAGGCGTGTCCGTGGCTCCCGAAAAGGAAGAGGAAGTGGCTCCGTGTGGATCAGGTTCGAGCGAAAGGGACGACGACCGGCTTCCACCAGACGGGGCTACGTTTTTGCGAATACGCATGGGTTCGCTGGTATCCTCTCTCCTCGCCGCCCCTCGAGGAACGTATGTACAATTAGAGAATATTGTCCTCAAGGGCTCGATGCACATGGCGCTGCATAGCCACCAATAGCCCAATATGCAGCACGTTTCACATTTCTTTTTTCTCGGTCAGGCTACAACGGTGATGGGAGATGCAAAGGAGGAACACGTGCAAACCACATGCATCCTCGCTCCGGGGGTCTCTACCCTCCGCTGCTTTGACTCTACTTTTCAGCCTCGAATTCTTCTTCTTCTTCTTCTTCTTCTTCTGGATCGTTGCACTTTTCGTTACTCTCCTATGGAGGTTTCGCTTGAGTCATTCATTCCCTGGTGCTTAGTTTAGATTCCGAAAAGTTTGAAGCAGAGTGTATGAGGATGACTTCGGGCTTTTGGGAGCTTAAGGTCTCAGGCTAAAAGTCTGCAGATTATTTCTGTAACATGTTCTATTGATACTACCGACGACAGGAGACCATATGTACATGGGTTTTCTACATTTGCCACGTATAATAAGTAAATTTGTTCACATTTTTAAACATTCTGATTAGGGAACGCAGTTCCACTTTCTTCAATAAAATTAATATTGCCTCCGAGGCATCAGCGATTTTTTTAACGTTGTTGGAGGAAGAGGAAATAATTCGAGAAGGGAAAGAAACAATTCAATCTCGCGAAGCTAGAATAAACGTCATTACCAATTCGCCACACTATTACCCCTAGGAAAAATCGAAAATTGCAGAGACAAAGAAACACGAAGAAGTAAAGAAAAGAAGTCTTCCAAGCTACTCGTTGCTGTAGCATCTACGAAGGACTTGCACGACGAAACAAGAAAACAAGAAGAAGAGTACCAAGATGGCCGATGAGGCGCGATCGAAGCGCAATGGATATTGACTGTTGCTGGCGCAGCGTGGGGAAGGCGATCTCTATTAGTTATTGGCAAGCGGGGCGGGATATAAATAACGAAGTCGCGCAATAAACGCAGGGCGCTGCATCGATAATGATGTTGGCTGACAAGTTGCGCTGCAGGTTGCACGCTGTGATACCTCCGTAACGTACAAGAAGGCAATATTCCTGCTGCCCCAGGGACCGCTCCGCCGTGCGTATCAGTCTGATAAGAGTAATGCCCAAGGCACGCAGGGAATTCGGATGAAATTGAAGTCCTTTGAAGAAATGTGCTGAAAATGGGCCAATTGTTATTTCATCTATCTAAACACTTAATTCATTTATTTTGTTTTTTGCTACTCGTAGAACATTCTGTGCGATACGCTGATGGTTCCAGAATTCTTAAATTCCGAACTACCAAATACTCACTCCGCCGTTCATTATTATTGTGATTCGCCCGATACCAGGAGATGACCGCCTAGCAGGCATCGAGCTCTCCTCCTCTACTCCAACATCTATTACCTACGTCTCGAAGGAAAGTAATTTTTGTCTAGCGCCATTAAGTAAACTGTGGTTGTGATTCTCGTTTCCTATTTTCTTGCCCTATACATATATATTTATAGTACTATCTAAATATAAAAGGAGCGCAAAATATTTGTTATCCTTTGCAGTAGATACCTATTGTTACTGAAGGATAAATATTTTTTTTAGGGATAACTTGTTAGAGAATATGAGACTTGAATCATCTTTGATAAAACCATTATGGGGGCACGATTAAGTGTACGGGAATATAATAAAATGAAGTAAATTCCAAGCTCGAAATCACTAATCTATTAAAAAGTAAAGATTGTTCTGGAGCATGGATTTCGATCGAGCGATACAAGGAGCGTTTAGTTAATCAGTGACGCGTGATATCTGAAGAGTTACACAGTGTCTACCTGCATCATTGATATTCTCGTGGAACCAGTTGGATACAGGTACGAGGACAGATGTATACCAAGATCACCTTTATCCTTCGTGATTGCAACTAGCCCCCCTCTGCTATTTGTCTATCGATTCTGCCCCTACGTGATGCAATCAGTGCACGCCTTATTATTCCGATTCCCCTGCCTGTGCGAGTAATTGCTTCTATTCATATGTATATCGTTTTGCATATTATACCTACTTCCCACAGGCCGCTGCAGGTTTCTACCCCATTTATTTCTTTTTACGATGTTATTCCTTCTACTTTGACGATTCTACTGTGATACTGTGACAGAACAGCTTGCAGGTGTGTACAACCGTGCCGGAATCGAAACACTTTTTCCTTAATCCCCAATAATTGCTCAATCGATCCGAGGTGATAAATGTATCCCGTTTCTTCTATCTCACTTCTATTTCTTTACCGTTTCACTTGCCTCTCGAGATGGATCTTGATATTGTTAAACGAGTCACGAGCTTCACCATTATCAGTGGCATGCTCGAGACCACCGCGATTTCGTACTGATTACTTTTCGTTACGATCTTTGATATAAATTAAAATTACTGTATACTATTATACTACTGTGTCCTATGAAAGTTCTTAAAAGCTGAAGAATATAATCGTTGTTCTAATAAATACATTGGGAGGCACGAATTTTTTTGTTTTATTTGGAAAGGGAATTTGATTTGGTGTTCAAATTCTATTTGGAGAGAATACTAATTTGAGGAAAGTGAGCCACGACCCGCTTGGGACGACTAAATTTACTCGAAACGGAGTGACACGTGGGAAATCCAGACGACCAGTACAGAAGTTAGTCAGTCACGAGCCACAAATATAGGTGTACCTTTCGTGCATCAGAGTCCGATTACGATACGTTGGTTACGAGGATTTCCCAACAAGTCATTGGATTACTGGCTAAGCCTAGTTTCTATCCAACCTCGTGTACAGCAATTATACACGTCCATAAGTTGATTCTCGATACGAGCCATTCCTCAGGAAAAAGTACAGCTTTACGGGCACCCTTTATTATTTATCTCCCAAAGCAGCTTTCTCTTGTTTAACCATTACAATAATTATTCGTTTCCAAAGCACTCTACAAAGAAATTTTCCTACAATCATAGTACCACCTACAAGCACTCCTGTACTATTTCTCTACATTAAAGCCTAAAGGAACGTGAAATATGCTTGCAACACACTCTACGCACCGACCTCTAATCGATTCCCTCGTAAATCCTTCCATTTCTCACGAGAACTCACTTTGAGTCGAAATACACGTTCCCGTTTAATCGTTCTGTCATGGAAATAAATTTCCAAGCGACGCTCCTCGAAAGTTACTTTCGATTGCGCAACGTCGAAAGCGTCTTCCTCCTCCTCATTCGCTGCAACCTGCTGCCACACGGCTGCTCATGAAACGGCGACAAGAGAACGGGGAAAGAGGAAGATGAGGACACGATTTCGATCGAGATATCCGATCACCGGTCTGCAGGATAATTTTAATAAACTCGTTAACATAATGACTCGTCTCGAAACGCTGGGAACGTTCATTTTGTCGCGATAAAGTCTCTGAAAGCTGTCCGGTGATGAAAAAGGCGTCCAGAGGGAAGAACCGATGGTAGAATCGAGAAAAGCAAAGCGAAGGAAAGAAAAATGGATAAGGTGGAGTGGAGAAAGGCGAAGATAATTACCATAAATTCTTTGAACAGCAAAAGTGCTGGGTTACAGAGGAATAACTTAATTTGAAGAAGCAGGAGATATGTAAAATAGAGGGCAAGAAATTCATGGACATTCTAGTAATAATTCCAATTGGTTTCCAAAAATTCCAGTAAATTTCCAAACATAGAAATCTCCCTTTGCTAATTACAAATGAGACAGGCCTTTCCATCATCAACAGACACCAGAGTTCCAACTGTGAAGAATTCCCCTTCGACCGAGACCACCAGGGGTTGCAACGATCCAAGAGAGATTAAAGAAAACAGGAAACGCCGCAAGAGCGGCAAGTAATGCAGGTATACATATGCCACGAAAGAAAAAATCAAGAGACGACAGGGTAGAGAAAAGGGAAGCTGGACAGCAGGGGAATCGGTTAGGAAGACAAAGAGGAGACGAAAACGAGAGAGGCAAGCAAAAGAAGAGAAGACGGTTGGAAGGAACAGGGGCTCGACAGGATACGCCAACAGCTGCCTCGTTATTTTCAGGACTTTTAAAAGTTTTAAACACTCTTAAACAAGGGATTTCGATGAGAAACGCGATGAGTTCCAAGAGAGGCTCGGTCGAATTAAGCCTCGTATAATTGATGAGAATACTTGGACCGATTTATTAGCATGCATGCCTTTTTCATTCGCAGACGAAGGAAATCGTGGGGCTTTGTGAATCTTACCATTTAATACAAATACATTGACTGCTACTGTAATCATGCCCTGGATTTACAAATTTTTTATCTTTGCCCAGGGAGTGTCAAACACTCTATTGCGGAGTGTATTTCACATCAATTTATACTCTACAATAATGTCGTTAGACTAAAAATGAAAAAAAATTTCCAAGGAAGAATTTAGACAAGAATAAAAATTTGTAATATCTGATAGGGTCAGAATAATTATAATATAATTGATAAGGAATAGAATTTTTATGATTTTTGCATTATTCAGAATTCTAAAATAAATTGTAATTCCTGGTTTTTGGAATGAAACCTGATTTTGTGCTTTCTTGGATCTCCTTTTTTGTCACCCGGTATACGATGGAATATTCGACACAGCCTGATCACGGCGAGGAACTCAAAGAGGGGAAGGGTACAGAGGAGGCACGACGAGGGGGATTAACATTCGTGACGTGTAACGAAATGTCTACGTCGTGGCATGATGCGACTGCCTCGTTCAGGGACAACTCCAAAGGAATGAAATTCAGGGCCGCGCCGTTTCTCGCATCCGACCATTCCTTTCCCTACAACGGCGAACCTTCTTAATCACCTCCAACAAAGTAATTTCATGACCTAGAAAAAAGATTGTCAGGTTCTTGTTCCTCCTTGACGAAATGTTAAACGAAATCATTCGAAGAGCTTCGTTGACTGATGGGCGAGTATGATAAGGCTGATAAGGGGCATAAATTATCGAGCGCCCTAGTTCCTTCATTAGAGCGATAATGAACACCGAGGCGAATCGCGTAGATAGTCTAATCATCGAGTGTGACAAGTGTTTAATAAATAAAATATGCGTGGAGCAATGGAAGACTACTAATTTTAATGTATTATTTTAAAGCAAATCAAGCATTTAACTGCTCGGCGAAAGTCCTAATTATAACAACAGCAATGTCTATAACAAATGAAGTGCCAATGAAATTTGGTCGAACGCCAGTTCGCCTAAAAAATCATCGTGACGGGTCTGTGTGCACAGAGAGGCGCGAGGAACGATAAGCGAGTAGAGTAGAGTAGAGTAGAGAAGAGCTTTACACACTACTATCCAGAACGGGGTTCCACGACGGGTGGTTGGTAGTAGATAAAAAGCGAGATTGCTTATTGTCCCCGCGTGTGTACGTACACGATCCGGGAGCTTCATGGCTTCTCTTATCTTATCAAGACCCCAGTCATTGGACCTGCGTGCCGATGAAACGCGGTGATAATGAGTGTCGAGGTTCACTTGGCGCTGCGGCGCCGAAAATATGTCGAAACAGGTGGCCAGACAGTCGAATAATAACCGATAAGTCGCGACGACTGAATGGAGGGAGAGCAGCAACTTGTTCCGATCCTACTTCTTACCATTATTTTATTTCTCTCACTTCTGACAATGCGCACAAAATCTTCATTTCGAATCTGCTCAACATTTTATTGAAATATTTCCTCCTACCTTCATGATCTTCATTTTTACGCAAGCAGATATTTGTATCGACTTCGCAGACATTCTTTCTCATCGAAAAATATTATTGTTTTCCCGACATTTTAATACTTCATTAATTATAATACCCTGCTCACAATCTGCCAGCTTTACGGATGTACAAAACACGGCGAGCAATAGTCTCTACGATAAATGCTATATTTCTTTGCATATCGAATCTACTGTGGATCAATGTACAGAGGTATAAGAGGTATAAGAGGAGGGGGATGAAGTATAATAGGAATGGAGATTTATTCGTCCAGCATAACGTAATGTCATCCTCGATTGAGGATGATACTGCCCCTCTTGCGTTTGATTATTACACAATCGGACGATTATTGATACACCAGGCTAACTAGATGATGGCAGGACAATGTGGCAACGAAGCATTTGCAATGAGACTAGCAGCACCCCTATTCAACTGTTTCAATATTGCATTAATATTGATTGATTATGGAGTGTATTGTAAAGCTTGTTACTGGACAATAAGATTTGTTGTGAAAAATGAGTTGGAGAATGATCCTTTTACGACTCTATGATCACATCTAGGATAATCATTTAGTATGGCGATAAATTGCCACGTAATGCTATAGTGAAGCTATAAGTAAATAATGATTTAAATATCGAACGATCGTCGTACATTTGCATATTTATGGAACCGTGCATTTTTTACAACGATATTAATTACAATTTTATTCCCCTGGTCACGTAAGAGACCTCGTAAGAAGATTCCTTTCCTCTCCTCGAACCCCATAACATCATATTCCACGGCCCCCTCGTTCTTTCCACTTTTGCTCTCTTTTCAGAAGCACAATACTCGCTATTGACGAGTATTGTTACTTCCCGGAACGATCTCTACATACAAGCTAGTCGTTGTGTTTCGAGGTGCATCGACTCACAGGACTTTCTTGACCAAAGCCATCGATCAGACCAGAGAGTATCTTCCTCAAACAGGTCTGGCTATCTTCGAAAGTACTACAAAAGCATTAACTAGCGTAAAAGCGTGAAGATAACAACAGCGAAGTAATGGGAATCCCATGGTGGATGAACTTTCGATAGATTTCTTTATGACAGAAATTCTTTCTCCTACAGAGTCGTCTATGGAATGACTTTTTTCACTTTTCAAATCGAATGGAACTTTCTTTTTAGGCGTAGATAATACCCATATGTATTCTCTGTGCGTTGCATTCTTTAAGCAGCTAGTCATTTTAATAACTTGAATAATTATTGAAGCAAAGGGGGTGGCGAAGGGGGAGTAGTGAAATAACTTTGCAGAAACACTAGAAAAAAGCACCATACACTGCAAAATTGGAAAGATACCTCGTCCAAATTATATGCTAAACTTTCAAACACCCAACGCAAAAAGAATGTCTAAATTTTATACATACAAAGGCCTATACATATAGTTAAAAGTATCGAAAAGCGGAATCGACAGCCTTGCCAGGAATCCACGCCAAGACACTAATCAGCTCATGTCCACGGATTCAACATCACCGATTTTACACTCAATTTGAGGCGTGATAAGTCCATGTAATAAGCGATACGCATTAATAGACCTCTGAAGCTTCTCTGAGGGACTCGCCCACGGAACGAAGGGGGTAAAAAGCGGCGGTATACCCCTATGACGTTGTACGTAAATATGTATTTATCTGGTCAAGCAACCCCTCACGGACAGACAGCAGACCCACGCGATGCTCTTCTTTCTCCTCGGGGCACCGCGATTTTAGAAGCTAAGATTCCTACCCCCAACCGATTACCGGAGGGCACACGCGTTGCTGCTCTGCATCGAAACGCACGAATCTACACACGTGCATTCAAGTGCAGGCGATTTATGCGTGTGTAGCACGCACCGCATTATTTCATCGATGGAAAATCCTTAACATGCCATCATTATTTGCCTCGCGTGAGTTCCAACTGATATTTTTACGAGCGGTCGAGTGCTATTTTTCGCCTGATAACGAAAGCGAATGGAGAAACGCAGGAGTGGAGATGGAAGTAACAGGGCAAGTGTGACCAGGTAGCGAGTGAATCGATGATTTCATTGATCAAGGAAAATCCTTTATGGAATATGCAACTTTCTTAAGGAATTCAGTTTGATAAGACGATACACGATCTTTTCATTTATTTCCACGTGTATGCATGAGTTTCGTTTATCGTTTCTACTTGCTACGTAAGCTCCTCTTCTTTTTTTAGAGGGCTTCAGATCAGCCGAGTTACGAAAATACACGAGCACCGGCTGGAACTAGAAATTCCAAAGCTACCAACGCAACGTATCTTTCAGAACAATTTTTAGTCGTGTGAGACTCAAGTTACAATATACGGAAATCTTACAGTACAATGGAGCCGCAATTTACTGCATATGCAACTCGTTAATTCTTCTACATACATATAGCTTAATTACGAACCTTAACTGCAAACTACTATTAAGGACATCAAGAAACTATAAATTATACATAGTGGAGTAATTAACTACGCAGAAACTACGCACCATAAATTACCAACTTTTACCTTACATTCTACCTTACTGTATACTTAATCTACGTGTATAACCTTGCTAAGTACAAGAAAAGTTTCAATCTACAATACATTGTACATGTTGTATCGAATACAACGTAATACGCGAAAATTCAGAAAGAATCGCACTCTCATCGACGCCAAATAATAGCAATCGCCCCCCCCCCCCCCCTATCGTACGCGTTCGTATCAATTGTCGGAGAGCCCGACGATCCCAATCGCGTTGATTTCGGAATCCTGACGACATCTTTACCTGACAGTATTAGAAAGTTCAACTTTAATCTAATGCTGCCCGGTAAGATGTGAACAGATACTCCGTCCGATGATTTATTCGCTAAATCCACATCCTTGGTTCGTCCCTTGCCCTTTCGCCTGGCTCCCCTTGTCCACCCTGTCCACTCTCGCGGATCTTTCTTTTTCTTTTAGATACTTCGTTCTTTACCGTTCTCATTCCCTCTCACACATACACACCCTCCGCCGCTTATTTTTCCCTTTCCGAGAAAACGATCGCCACACCGACACGTTTCCCGTTACCGAGCGGCTGTACCCTTTCGAAGCTGCGAGAACGTGCGAAGAAATAATTGTTGCAGTACATCCGAGGACTCGCTTCGAAAGAGTAAAGCTCAAGTCACTGTTCGCTCTATACGTTTGCCGCGCCAAGCGTAAAAAACGGAAAGCAACAAGGTCGTGTATAGCGCACAGATTTTTCTGCGGAGGAATGTGATTGGTAAATGACTCAAGTGGAAAATGAAGAAGGACAGGCGTGGACATGTAATTGCAATGGCAAAGGACGATGCACGAGGATGGGTAGACGATGGTGATTCATTTTAGCGGATCTATTTATTGTGATCTAAGAGATAACTGTAGTTAGTGAGAAGAGGAATATAGGCGCAAAAAGCAGCACATTCTCACCAAGTACCTGTGATTGACCCCGACAGTACAAAACCTCGTAACCACGGTTCAAGTTCAATAGCCAAAGGGGGGAGGGAATCGTAGGTCGTAAAGTTCCAACTATGCTATTACAGATGGGCCTCTTTTTCCACATGGAATCGGTCGAAGATTCTTTTCTCCTTTTTCAATAGATTCGTTTGCCAAGGCCCATTACCACGGGAGATAGCATCGTCCAGATAGAAGACGAGCAGGGTGGAGACGAGGGGGTTGCCGCCGATGGTGGGAGGGGCAAGCATGTTTTATGTAATCACCAACCGACCCTGCGGGGCTCGGTATTAATACCGGCAATAAATAAACGCCGTCAGGGAGACTCGATCCTAAGGCATCTCGCTGTGCTTCTTGCCTCCCTTTTCTCGACCCTCTCGCCGGACGCACGGGTGTAACGAAATAAAATCGCACAGCAGATATATTCCAACCCTTCTATTCCTTACAAACTGTTAAAAAAAAAAAAAAGAAAAGAAAAGAAAAAGAAAAATGAATAAATACAATTTCTACATTTGACTGCACTTTCACTCAACTCTCTACAATATCTATATACCAGCCGAACCAACAACTAATTATTACATTAATTTACATGCAAATGCCTTCGCAACGAAGATCGAGCGATCGATCAGTGTTACAGGTTTTTTAATTAAATACTTTCTACACAAACTGTTTACACATTCAGACATCCATGTAAATTTCGATCCACTTTAATACTCCTATGCTGGAGGAATAAAAAATTATTTCCTTGACTGTACTTATGCACAATGTTATTTTCATGGCTACACGCATACGGAGAGACTGCATTCAACCAAAGCAGTATATCTCTCTCCCTCTCTTTATTTTTTTAAATAAGCCTCTTCTTGAGCGAATTTACATTTCCGTGTACAATCTGGTAACCGGTTTTATGAAACGGCTCATGGCTTGCAACTTAAGTAAGATTTTTTTTCTCCCTCTACGAGATGAGATGCACCTTCTGGGAAGATACAACATAACAACGATGAAGAAGCTATGCTTGCAACATCTGGATATAAGAATATTCGGGTGCATTGAAAAATTGCGCGAATATAAAATAGAAGAAATTACAATTACTCTAAATATTTCTTCGGCGTAATAGAGAAATAAGAATGATTCCTATATCCTTTTGTTGACGATACGTAAACGTGGAGAATAAAACGAAGGGAATGAAGAAAAAGGAAAAGATGAAAAAAGAAGGGTTCTCATAGGCAGACACGCCATGCCATCCGTCGCTCGTTATCGCGCGACCAGTTGTATCAACGTCTCCGCCTTTATGCAAATGGCCGAAGGCTAATATCCATAATGAGCATTAATCTGTATTTTTTTTATCGTTCTGTACATTTTCGAAAGATGGCCGACCGATGTCGCCCGGTCTCGTTTGCCGGATGCCCCGGCGCACGCACAGTAAAATGAACAGGAAAAAATAATTTCGATACACTATATACTACTATTCCACGGGTACGACAGAGAGTAATTTCATGGACTGTCGTAAAATTTAATTGGCACTCCCGGGAATGTAAATTCTTCCGGTTAATTCCCCGATATAAAGATTTGTGCATAAATTAATTCACCATCGCACTTTCGAAAATCAATTCTATCCCGTTCGATGAAAATGGAGAAGACTGGAGGAGGGGACGGGACTAAAACTAATTCGAACGAATTTGAGGCTAAAGCAGTACCACGGACAATTCGAATGATTTAAAAAAAAAAAAAAAAAAAGAAAGAAAAATGGATGTAACGCGTATGCGATTACGACGGACACGCGTCTCCGCAGAGACCTTCGACTTCATCCGCGGAATCGTAGAAAACAAGGTGGTGTGTCGACTAATTATGAAACGCGGTATCTCTTTGCGAACGATGTAAACAAGACGACAGCATTAATTCGCTGCGCACGCGACAGAGCCTGTGGGTGACAAATAATCTAGAAGCGTCGATTTTTCCGCCGGGAGGAGAATCAAGGATTCTTTTATATCGCATTTTTGGCCACCGTGTTTTATAAGCATGGGAAGAGGCGTAACGACGAGGAAGAGAAAGGAAGGATACCCGTTGCATAAGCTATATTTAACTGCACCTGCTGGCGCCAGACTATTCGCGGCGCACACTTTCGCATATGCACGTGTGTGAATATTGCACGCGTTGCTATACAAGACGCGACGCGCCCTGATATCGAACGTTCGTTTCACTCGGCAGGGACAAGGGCGTGTATTAACAGCATAAACACGCTAACGACTTTACTCAAAGTTCAATTCGTTCAATTATTTGGAAGATCGTTAAATAGTATATCGTATGACAATTTCGAGCCACTTGGCCTGCAGATAGCCCCCCCCCCCCCCTCTCTTTCCCGACCACTCCCAAGTGGAAGAAACCTAATAATAACTCGACCAAAACTCATCCCCAAATTGTGAAGAAGAAAAAATGTCGTAATGCGATTCCAACGAAGGTAAAACGTACTCTTCAGACGGCCAAATATGGCGCTCCACCGAACGACCTTACAAAACCGCAACGCAACGTTTAATTTAATTAAGCCCTGGCGAAACATGCCGACGACAATGAGCTTGAGCAATAATGGGCGTGTCCGTGTTCAACGATACTCCCTATCTATTTCCAGCGGTTCCTCTGTTCAAATTTACTCCGATCGAGTGATACATATTTTTAAAAAATTCTCTAAAATGCAACCCGCGTCCATGTACAACTGAATTTTGATGAACTTTAATGCTGCGCTATATCGGGAGATTAGGGTGGTAGGTAATGAATGATAAGCGGAAGTATAAATAGAAACACAAGTGTGGGCACGTGGTGGTATCCATGTTCAAATTGCGTGCATTACATAACCCCCACGATCCTCCCGGCGCAACGTGACTATCGATAAATTATACGCTTTCCGAAGAAAGTTTCCGAGTAAATGGCTAGAGCTTATACTTGTATCTGTAAACGTATACGCAACGCGACACATACAAACTAACAGTGAATGGCTGTAAGCGAAATTAGCAATCAAAAAAAAAAAGCAAAATAATATTCACTCACCGAACGTAGTACGTTGCGGGGCTTTCAGGCTTCATCTGGTCACCATCTCCGTCATTTAGGCTTCACAAACAACTTCTGCCGGTCCCTGGGTCGAGTCCGCCGTTGAAGAAGACAGAACGACGAGGGTCGACAGGAAGAACCGGTGCACCATTTTCGAGACGTGACGCACTCTCGAGCAAAGTGCGCGGATAACGCGCCGCGGCGCCCTCCTTCGCGGTACCGAACGGAAGGGCTCGGATACGGATATTGCCGGCAGATTCGCAGCTCACTGGGAATCGCACAGGAGAGGGAGGGACGCATTTCGAGTCGCGCAAGCCCAAAAACCGCACTGTCAGCCGGAAGCGTGGCACACGATTAAGAACGAACACGGATGAGTCGGAGACGACGGAAGGTGGAGAAGAGCCATCGAGCCGCGGGAGTGGGGATGACGGGGGAGACGCGTTCAAGAGTGGACGACGTCCTTCCTCTTTTTGACGACGCGTGTGCCCGAGGGGATGCGAGTGAACCGGCTTCGTTCGTTGCCGCGTGCTTCCTCCTTTCCCGTTGAACTTACAATAGCGAATGGACAACGAACCATGTCCACGAGTCGAAAACCGAGAGCCAAGGGACGACGGTCTTGATCGGAGCGAATACAAGTTCGTTGCACCAGCGGAATGATCGTCGTGAACGAAACTGAACAGACTTGAGCAACTCGTACACAAACGACCACCCCAACTGGTCAAACGACCGACGCGAACTGAGCTGCGCGGACGCTGACGAGAACTCAGCCAGCCACGAGTGCGCGCTTCCGTCGATAGGAGGGGATAGGACGCCAGTGCGTGACAGTGCGTTCGTCCACCGCATGATGGTCACTAGGTGGGGGCGGTGGGGTGATACCAGGAGCGGGGATGCGGCTGAACGCACCCCGTGAATGATGCAGGTTGAGGGCACGGACTGTGCTCGCTACCGCATTATATTAATTAACTGCTTAGTTGCAATTCTAGAATACATTACACCTTACTCGATGGATTATTCATACATCCGTGGAGTAAGGAGAAAACGTAAAGCTTTACGGTCGAGCGTTAACTAACCGATGCATGAATATACATACGTTATTTCTAAGTATAGACTACAGTTTCCACTTGGGAGCCTGAAGATCACCCCTGACATCCTGACCTGTCTATGAAATACATATAAGACACAAGATTGCATATTAATTACTCTATCATCGTGCAAAGAAACGCGAGTATACTGGAATCGCTGTACTCTGCGACGGCAGGAGTGCTTCGTCACCGTGTTCGCTTGATAACGCTTCGCGTCTCAGACTGCTTATCTTTTTGCACCTTGTGAACTCCCGTTATATTTTGATATTTGTTAACGATGATTGAGTAATTATCTATGGTGTACACTGTCCATCATGGCCACCGGAGGATTGCGACAGAATTCTTTATCTACCTCGATTGCTAGCCATGATGATGCGCGTTCGAACAGTCCAGTTCGATCAGATGCATGGATGATTTATATCCTTCTCTGTACATACGATCACGTCGGCGGATGAAATCTCACCCCGTTCGATGATACATATATCGTTTACGTAACCAGTGCACTTGTATTCCGAGTCGGTATACATATGTATGTATATCTTATCGGCGACGGGCGACCTAACGACCCTGTGTTTTCTCGCGTCCCAAATTCAAAAAATGTTATCACGCTGGAAACTAGTGCCTATGGCGCTTACGAAATAGGGCGAGAGAGACGTTCTATCGATAATGAGCCCAACAGATAATCTGCTCGGACGTTCCGAACGAACTGATAACATTCCGTCATTACCCTAATACGTACTCACCCGAGAAAAGATGCGGATGCGGAAAAAATGCTTGTCACTGTAAAATACAAAATTCAATTTAAGAAATTTATCTTTAAAACGTATCGAATGAAGATAATAACTAAAAAAAATACCATAAATTAGAATTATTCGGAGTGTGCTTTAGAAAATAAGAATAATATAGCATCACTGCTTAAATTTCCTTTCGTCTTTTTATTTTGTAATGGCGGAAAGATCACATCCGCCCACGAGCGAAACGTAGTTTCACAAAAATAGCGACTACGTTCTTCCAACCTGAAACATTAAACGCAATTTCTGTTAGATATTTGGATTAACGAAGAGGCAGTAAACGAAAAGTACTGAAAACTTTGCTGACCTACAAATCCTCGACCTTTCAGATGCAAATGCAACAACCATTTCTCTTCCCTGGAAAAATGACGGTCATGAATATAATATGGAAGGCCGAGATCCTTGAATATTTAGCCGCTTCTAATGTATTCCCGGTTGGTCACCGAGATCTATTCCGCTCTCCTCGTTACAATGGGTCAGAAAATTCGGGTCCTCCATAGCAGGAGGTATTTTTATTCTAATGAGATTAATACGTATTTATATTCTAGAATGTCTAGTACGGTCAATGCCGAATCGCGTAGAAACTCGCTGACTCCTATCCCGAACCTCGCAAGAGGATGCAACGGGCTCGATTGGGCCGTTCTCAAAACATAGAAAACCAAAGAAATCGGTCAGTGCCACACGGCTAGGCGATCGGCATATTTTCTTCACCACGTCACCCGTCGAACGCTCGCCCTGTGGTAGGGCGAGAATTTACGGAGTGTATTAGTAGGCCATAACGAAAATGCGAAGCGGTCCGGATAGTAATAGCGAGCATCTCTGGATGGCATTGACCGCACCAGATCGCATCCCGTCCTCCACGTTCCTCGCGCAGCTCGTTAAGTCGCATTCAGAAGCGGACTTTACAGGACGCGTTTTTACAGACGTATTTAGGCATCGAAGTATAGTTACCGAAGAGTATCGTCCACGCAAACGCCCTTTGCATGGTCCGCTGCGAAAGCAGACGCCGTGAAATTATGCGATGGTGCAGACAGCTCCGACGATTTCCACGCTTTTTCCTTTTCTCACTGTCGACGAAACATCCCCCGTAATCGATCGTCCCTCTCCTGGCTCGAGTTTCGTTGGGATTCCTCGGGTGTGTAAACATTGTATTTCCGCGGTGCTCGTTAAACTCTCGTTCGACCTGTAAAAGCTTTTACCGATTAGCGTCGAGAGAAAGTCGAGGGATTTCTAAATTACGAATCGCTCAAGGGAATTCGGAAGATGCCGTAAGTATGAGCGGTAATGAGCAAGCGTATTGCAAGGACGCTCCTTGTGTCCGAAGGATTGGGAAAAGCTGATATTTAGTAGAGTCATGTGCTATTTATTTTTAAGAATAATATTGGAGATTGTGGAGAATTAATTTAGCGTCCTGGACGATTACATCGGAAGCGCGGTAGTTCAGAGACGCCTGGGGATCGCATAGGCCACGCCTAGGTACAAAAAGAGTGAAATACAGGACTATTTAGGTCGAGTCAGGATATATCCCGGACCTCCTGTTTCCTTCTTTTTTTTTTTTTTTACTATCGACCCAACACGCCGCTCCCATGTCTGTCAACTACGTACGCCCCCATTGTCATACGGTGGTTCCTAAGCGTGTTGCCACGAAACGATTGCCAGACAGTCTGCTCCTGGCTTTTTCAGACTAACTGCACGTCATACAGTCAGCCTGCATTTACGGCCAATAAATGTCTCCTTTCACGAGCGTCATCCCGCATATCCAGGTATCTCGTATGCATGCGTTGGAGGAAAACCATCCACTCAATGGCTGAACCGTTCATTAACGGCAATTCAAGTAACGGCCTTTACTCTTTCGACGGTATTGATTGAAAATTGAAATGCGATCAATGAACCGAATTTGTAGTATCTATAATTTAATATTGCCTATTCAAATTTTCCTGTTCGTTGGATCCATTTTTACAAATTCACGAATGAGGGAAATGGCGCCATAAAAGTGATTTATGGCACGTTGCATTACCTATCTAGACGCTTTTACATTTTTATCTAGGCTTATTAGTAAAGTAATATGTGGTCGCGATAACTACACATACTCGTTTGCAGACGATTTCATATTCCATCCCTTTTCCCGTTCCGATAATGGACGTATCGTTCGAAGAAAATAGAATTTCCACGTGGCGGGTTCAACACTTCCCAAGTTATTTCTTGCGGCAATGGCACAGAGACCCACGGGATCTATTAAAAATAAGTAGAAACTGCTCACTGGCGGTTCAGAATTCAAAATAACTGAAAAATATAGAAGTCTGGAGAAAGGAGAATAGTTTGCTAGCAAGGTAATTGGAGACGATTATGCCAGCGGATTAACGATCCTGGAAAGGGAACGAGGTAGGAAAAGCACGAAGAAAATTGTAACGAAGGACAAACAGGCCAAGATAACCCGGGTATGTATACCTCGGTTAGCAACACGATCGTCCGAGTATTACGAGAACGATAACAAGCACGTATGTGTCCGCCACGGTATCTGGGGTTATCGTCTTTTTTTCCTTTCCGAGGCAACGGGAGGGAGCGTTAACTGCGGAGGATCAGAGAGTGGACCACAGGTCATCGGGGAGAACCAACGAACCGCTGGACTAATCATTCCCATTTATTCTGTCCTATCCTTTACATGTTCCTTTCCCCTTTCAACTAGCTAAAACGAACGCAAAGCGTTTTTCTAACGCTCCGTGGCCGGAACGGATAAGCGCGTAAACGTTGTGTCGCTGTACACCAAGTCGACGTCGAGAGCCTTTCGTATCCGTTGACGTCACACCGACCCGACGACCCGCGGCCGAACTTTGCGCCACATTAATATGTCGATTTACGAATGCTGATGCTCGTTCGATTTCCGTTCCAGAAAATATTTCTAATCGAATAACGAGGTCGGAAGCGGGCAAGTTAGACCAGTTGCTAACCAACCAGCCGCCAACCCTGCCAACATTTTCATTTTAATTACCATGCACAGCTGTTCGAATAATGATACGCGATAATTCGTCGTCCCTATCACGGCGATTCTCAAAAGGGATAATTGACAACTGGTCTTAATTAAACTAGGGATAATGAAACTTGTTATTCAAGGATTGCCACGGAATAATCGGTTTATCCCGCTAGAAATGTCGAGATGTTTTTATGCATTTCAGTTACGTTTCCCATTTGCGATGCTTTAGATAAGATTGAAAAACAGGATGACAATGACTATAGCGTTCTAATTAAAACAGGGATAAATGTGATTAAGGGGAATGGCAAAGAATGTGGGAAACTAAACAGTTATGTTACTTTCGATTTAGAGACTTGCAAGATATTGCAGGATATCATAGTTCTTTCAGAAAAATCAAAAGCCAATTGCTTGTATTTTCTCTGTTTTTACCCTAAGTAACGACGATTTGAAATTAAGCAAAACTATCGAGAGTAAACGTATACTTACAATTTGTCGCTAGCCCACAACTGTGAGTTGTTTATGAAGTAAAGTTTGCTCGATGCAGTACTATTAGTGTAAAACTACTTTAGGTAACGAAATTGTAGTACTGTAGTCACTATAAATCACCGATGAGGTATTATTGCTCATAAATTTTGATGCGATAAATCGTGCATTCGATGCATTGCATCGTAAAGGAATGAACCTCTGCATCAGTTCGGTGCTGACCCCATGGGAATGCATCATGAATTAATAAGTGCGCGAACAAGTAATTGGTCGGTAATTACCCTGTGTGTAAATAACCTAATCGAGAGTTTTTTGTTCGGATAGACAACTGGCAGGTTTATGGATTATGTTTTTAATTTATATAAATTAAATTAACAAATTATCGTCAACTAAGAGACTGCATAGGTACTATTACGTTATTGTTTTATAATATTAATGTATATGACGTATTTTTTCTGTTCTATAAAAATTATTTCAAAATGTAATCTATTGGTTCTCTCATTTGTTACATATTACTTCGCAATAATACTCTTTTAATGTGAACCGTTTTTCTGCAATGTAAGAACAGGGTACTTCATCGTCTGAATTTATTTCTCCCATGGAGGAAATATCTGTCCCTGTTATATTGTCAACCGATTGACTAAAATTATTGTTAATATCGCACAACTCCTTATATCGTGCTGCCGTACTAAACTTTTGTAGTCTTTCTATGATTGATAACGAAAGTGCACTTTTAGCTGTTTCTTGTGCCCTTCTCAATGGTTCTGTCCAATCAATTCCATGGTATTTAATCTGTAATTGAAACTGTTGTCGTGCACAGCTTATTTAATGATACCATCTTCAATAAAAGTAAATACCTTTTTAACAGTTTGACTATACTTGTCGTTTACAAATGGCTTGAGATATCGTTTATGTATCCAAGCGTATTCTAGTTTCGCTTCATTAAAAAACGTGACATAATATCGTACCTATAAATTTTATATATTACTGTTTTTGTATAAACTTATATATAACGGGAAAAAGGACAGACTTACAGGTTTAACAGAATCCGGTAGCAGCTGGTAGTATGTCAAGGTATCGGGGCAGTCGTTGACTATAGCTGGCCACCACGGATAGCCTTTGATTAATGCCCAGACAATGCTACCGGCGTTGTAAGCATTTTCAATTAAATCCGACTCAATAGCATCTGTTAGTCGCACTTCTGGTATGCTGCAAGATGCTATTGATTTCTCTATGAAGGCAAACTATGATATTATATACAACTGACTGCGTCAAATATACGGAATAGACAAAGGATGTGTACAGACCAGAATTCATTTCACAGTACCATATTTTAGGTACGTCTAACGGATCGTGATAGTCATCGGTGTACCTCCATTTTCTGCACGTCTTTCTACAGCACTCAATCCAGAGGCCAACATCCCTCCTGGGCTGTAGCCAGTGCAATATTTCAATGGTATCGAGATTATCTTTGCATTGAGACAACGCTCGAGCATTTGGATTGAATACTGAAGAACAATTAAACGAGTGCCATTTAAATAAATGCAATAAAGTGCAACAATTTAACGTATTCCAAGTTAGCATAAATTTTACTCGTTACAAATCTATCGTTTCATAAAATGGCATTATATAATACAATTTTATTACAATCTTCTTCTCTTTTCTTAATGGTACCTTATATTAGGATTAAATCAACAGCTAACATATACTGTTATACGCGAAAATGTTTTAGTCTCTCTTTGATATCGGCATTTCTCGTTTTTTGCGTGTGCGTGCATTTCTTGTCATTTGTAATACACCTACCTACGGAGGATTGTTGTATTATATTACTTTTCTTGGTCGTTTTATTCGTTAACTTTCCCCCTATATTATTCTCATTGTTCTCCTTGTCGTCATTCTTCACCTCGGCCCTATGTAATTTGCTGCGCGATGTATGCGATTGTTTCTGAGTGCGATCGAGCCTATTGTATTTTGTTGTGTCGTTTATATACGATAAATTTCTATTTAGGGTATCTATGCCGCTGTCAATGGTGTTAGTGATATCCAATTCCTCCTCGGTGTATTGTAACTTTTTCGGCCTTAAATCACCCTTCTTTGACTGTTTCTTAAGTTTTGCGGGTGCCTTCGGTGTTGCTACGGCTTTCTCTTCCGTCGGCGGAGTATTAAATGAATCGTTTGTACTTTCGTCAAACGGTTGAACACGAGGCAATTGAAACTATTAAAAAGGGGGACGGTGTAGAGATGATGAATTTAGCTTAACGCTTAACGTAAATTATTCAAAATGATTAATAGTCCGAGATACCTGCGACAATAAATTCATCGGAGTATTGGAATATTTCGTTTGCCCGAAATTGCAATTATCGAGAAGGACCATTGGAGTTCGTTGATTCAAATTCGACGGTTGAAAGAGGAATTTTCTACGCTGCATTTCGTTTCGCCTCTGCTACCCCGTATATAGGAAAAAGGAACACAATTCTCTGTTCTATCGCGAAGGATAACACTGTGTACGAGAAAGGATCAACGGTATATGTTTCCCTTAAGGTGAAAATCGCGCAATTTATCAGAAAAAAAAGTCGCGCCCACGGTACAGCTAAAAATTACGAGTAAATGGGAACGCGCGGCGTTTGTAACGGGGTTTACGCGTCCTTTTGCACGGTATTTGATGCAAAGGAACAAGGACCAATGAAAATCCAGATGCATCAAGAAATGACGAGCGCACATAGAATATCGTTCAAAAATATGTCCAAACTCTTTATCTGTCAGGTAACGCCAAACGATTTTTGTTCGTTAATTCGAACTTTACTCGGTCCAATGACTGTTAAATGTACTACGAAATTATTCAGCTGGATTGTCGGAGTTTTCTTTTTAAATTTTGCAATTACCGCCAACGTTGTGGTTGGACGGCTGGAATTTCGTCGCGCGCAGCACGCCCCTGATTCGCTGTTGTACATACATCGTTCCGGATTCAAAAATGTGACAGTTGCATCAGTTATGGAAGTATGAGCGTTGTTTGTCAGCACTTTAACTCCATTTCAATGTATCATTCGATGTGATGGCAGTATGAAGGATCAAATGATCATTGACAGTGATAATTAGAGAAGGAACATTGAGTTAATCAGGGTGGGACCAATTTTTTATTGCATAGTGCGTAGAACACGATACTGTTAACTTTGTAGGCAACGAACTCAATTTTTTGTTCGGTTACTTGTCCTCTCTGTGATAGGTTTGCGAATTAATTACGATTGCTTGCATTATTTTGATCAGTATTCAATATATACAATGTCCACCGGAGCAGTTTTAAGCGTTTACGTATGCAGAGAGATGCATATGTATACATATACACATCTTTATTTTTCTTATGAGATCGCTTTATTTTGCCTTTTCTCTTCCATTATAATTCAACAATCATATTACGAAAATTCTCCGCATTTCCACACCATTTTCTGTGTTTCAATTATTCCGAAATGGTTCTTGTCCGATTCAGTTCTGTTTCGAAGCCGAAGATTGCCGAAACTGCGTTCGGCTCGTTCGGGTACCCACATAGAAAATGGAGTTTGAGCGAAGCAAGCGAAGCAGCTATTCGCCATCGTTGATGGGCGCAGAACGATAGTTGGGAGCTGGCTGCATCACGTATCCCGTGAAAAACGTGTTTTTTTTGTGCTTAATGCGAGCCGAAAGTACGACCAAGTGAAACTATAATCGTGTGCAAAACGTTTGAAGGTAAGTTTATTCACTTGGCATGGCATTTAAGGCGAGAAATATGGAACAAGAATTCTGGACATTAGCGACCATCCGTTTACAGAACGCATAAACCATAATCTGCGCATGCGCGATCGCGGGAACGATAAATTTACGTAGAGCTCCGAGTGATCAGTGATTGTAAAGAGTTCGCGGGACAAATGATTGACTTAGCCAGTAAAAAAATCAAGCCTTTAAATTGTCGATATTAATCAAACAAAACTTCTATGTCTTCGTTAACGTAATCTTCCCTCGGCGCATAATAACGGTGGTAACTTTAAGGGATCGCGAAATACCTTTCTTTATATCAGAAATTCAAATCTTTCGCACTATTTCTTATATTATTACTCTTTCTTCTTTTAATTTCCCCTTATGTGCTAACTTTGAAAGCACAAGGAAATTACAATTCTGATTTTCTTCTATTCTTTCTCAGATCCCAAGAGATGTCATCCGCACAGGTCGATCGGTCCACCAAGGTGAGCCAAATCCCTAAAAAGGAGAATGAAAAATCGAGGAAGACGGCCAATCCTTCACACAAGAGGCACAAGCACGAGGATGGTCGTCATTTCAAGTTTGGCAGAAAGCGTTTGCAGTGTTTTACCAGCAATGGTAAATTTTTCCCACCGTACAAGCGGAGAAAGAAGGAGGGCATGATCATTCCGCCCACAAAGTTTCTGCTTGGTGGCAACATATGTGATCCTTTAAATTTGAACAGCATGCAAGACGAAGAAATAAATAGAGCTATGAATGCGGTTACACCTAAGTCGAGCCCTTTACCAACTCCCAAGCATAAGAAAGAGGCGATCGAAGTTATAATACCACCAAACATCTGTGATCCCTTGAACCTGTGCGATTGTAATGATAATGACGAGTATGAAAAACAGTTGATATCCCCAACGAAAAAGGGTTCCAAAAGACGGAACCGAAAGAAAAAGAGGGCATCCTCTGGCTCTGGAAACGATGGAAGCGATTCCATCGAGACTAAAACAGCCAAAGATTGCGATTCGACAGATATTCCTGACCCTATGGAGCAAAGCGCTCCGGAGAATATTGAAGCGGAAGAGCAGCAAACACCATTGGGCTCGCCGCCAGTTAGTCAGCCTAAGGAGCCAAAGCCGGAAAGCCCTCAAAAGGACAAACATAAGTTGCGTCTGAAAGGTTTGGAGGAACCAAAAGATAAAAGACTAAGGAAAGTGGATGTTAAGGATAAAATTGTTAGCCCTGTGATTCCCCAACCCGGAGCATGGAAGACTAGACCGCAACACCGGCCGAGTCAGGACAAGAAAAAGAAACAGGCGATGCCGAACTTCAGAGAGAAAGACGCTCGCTACCAGTACGGCAACTACAATAGGTACTATGGTTACCGCAACTATCACCACGAGCCGGACACAAGACTGACAGTATTCGCGCAGCGTAAACATTTGTTCATTGGAAAAGACGTGCTAGACATTGGTTGCAACATTGGCCACATTACCCTATCAATAGCGAGAGATTTCTCAGCACACAGTGTAACTGGTATCGACATTGATAGAACACTCATCAGTATAGCTCGAAAAAATGTCAAACACTATGTGAATTGTGTACAGTCTCCGGCTGGTAACGAAGACAGCGATCACCAGGATGTTAACTTCTTCCCGATATCAATGCCAATCAATTATGGCCCGGTTGATATTCCAGGCTTCACGAAAAATAAGAATCATAAAGGTTTCCCGTACAATGTCACTTTCGTTCAGGTATATATATATATATATATATATATATATTGTATATACATATATATTCGACTCTGCCGATTGCATTGCATATTTCAATTTCAGTCGATTTAACGGTCTTTATTTTTAGGGTAATTACGTGCTCGAAGATGACGCATTGCTGTGCACCGAACAACCGCAGTTTGATACAATTCTCTGCTTGTCGATAACCAAATGGATACATCTGAATTTCGGAGACGCCGGTTTGAAGCGGGCTTTCAAACGCATGTACGCACAGTTACGGCCGGGAGGAGTGTTAGTATTGGAGCCGCAGGGTTGGAGTAGCTACACTAAGAAGAAGAATTTAACAGTAAGTACAGTTCATCGAAATGCTGCGGGATGTATAATTATCTTTAGATGGACGCATGTCTAATTAAACTCTTGTTCCAGGAACGAATATACAAGAATTACCAAAGTATTGAATTTCGACCGCATAGCTTCACACAGTATCTACTATCTTCGGAGGTGGGTTTCTCCAAGTGCGAGGTACTGTCCATTCCTCCGCATCCGTCGAAAGGATTTCAACGACCGATCCAATTGTTCACTAAAGCTGGCCCGGTACAAGACCGAGCCGATTCCGTAGCAAATACATCGAAACGGCAGGAGCGACAAGATGAGAAAAGACGGAAAATAGAGCAGAAGAAGTACGAGCAGAAATTGTTCAAGAAAGAAGAAGCTACGGAAGGGAGTATGTCGGAGATCAGTCAGCAAAGTAACGAGTCCATGAGCCAGTACGATCAATTGGAAAATGTCTATGCACCTAGTGCAACGCCATGCTACGACGATACACCTGGTTACAACAGCGACAATCCACAACCAGATGCCTCTAAAATGTGTTACCTGGATGTCAATATAGATGGTGAAAGGGTGGAGGTAGATGGCCAAGTTGCATCAAATGTAACGTCCACTACGAACGCAGCTGAAAATTTACAGCAGAGCAGCGAGTCGTCGAAAGAGACACAGTCATCGCGAAAAAGGAACCTGGATGAGGACGATGTTATTAAGTTGGATGAAAAGAAATCCAAAATAGTGAGCAACGAAACTTGTACAATCAATGTCAGCGAGGAAAAGAGGACGTCATCAATCTCTTCAAAGGAAAACAAACTGGAGGAGGAGGGAAGAAAGGGTAACGAGCCGAATACTCAATTAATAAGCGAGGAGAATCATTTAAATAGCCATTCGAAGGAAGAGAATAATACAGAGGAAAGCAAGGAGTTGAAAAGTGAATCGAGGAGGAGTCCTTGCGACGAGAAACAAACAGAAAGGCAGCTCTCTAATCTGAGCTCGGATAACACGTAAATAGGTACTTTCGATACCCTATGTGTAGAAACTGAACGGTGCTACTACCACACAGAATCTGGTTGTTTACGTTATCCATTTACTTGGCCTGCTTTTCATTCGTCCTTTCATCCGCTATTTTTCCTGTGAACATCGCAAAGGGGCACCGACGAGTATAAGTATTAACGGCTATTTTTTTCTTTTTCTTCTTCTTTTAACCTTTTTACCGCTCCCACGGAATTTTTTGGGAACCGTATATTCTGTTTCGAAATTCTTATTCGGTAACGACCACCGTTAGCACGTAGCTTCATTATTCATCATCGTTCAATTCATTTCTCTCCCTTTCGTTTCATTATTTCTTTCTTTTGAAGATTTCTACCTAAATCGATTTTCAAGCCGAGTAAACGGATAGTTGTCTCGTTAGGATACCTGGTGAGAGTTTCAGTGTAACAGTAATTTGTACCGAAGCGCGTCTGAAATCCATCTTTAATAAAATAGACACTACTACAATTACATTATAGGTGTTACATGTGATCGCAACGTGTGATGCTCCGTTGGATGGAAATAGAGAATCGAGGAGGAATAACAAGGATAATAGAAGAACGTACAATGGGGAAGAATGTAAAACAAGCACTGTACGTGATAGAAATTGTATCGCTTTACGCATAGCACGATTGTGATAGCGAAATTGCCGAGGCATACATACATAGGTGGAATATAGTGGATGGGCGAAACAAATTCTAAGTACATACGTGCCTAAAATGAACGAAACGCATTTTTGCATTTCTCTGCCGTATTATCCGAGCACGTTCGCAATATTATTACTATTATCAGTCGATCGGTGGCTGATTTTTTGGCTTTTTACCATGTCTTTCGATCGTGTAAAAAGAAGAAGGAGGAGAGGAGATAGAAGGAATGCGTAAAAAACGATATAATAAGAGGAAACGAGAGCTCTGTCAGGTTGTGCTTCGAAACACAGAAATAAAATTGCTCGGTGCTCGTCTTTTCAGTGTACAAAAGGAAAATTGGAAAATACGAAGCAGGACGGCCAAATCAGAGGTTCTCTTCGAAACTCATCGTGGATTAGACCGAGGGAGAACGGAATCGATGATTAATTGTATTATTATTATTATTATTATTATGTTTATCATTTCTATTGTATATATCGGTGAGGACATTGCCTGCAATTATTTTGCTGTTGTAGGTTCGCACCTCGAGTCCGACTGGTTATCGACTGTTCTGTGCAGACAGTGTTCCTTGAAAGAGAAACACTTGCCACCAATTGAGAGATCTATTAAATATCGCATTGAGCAGAGCACGGAGAGTTAAAAAACCGACCAAATTCCTTTTCTTCTTTCTTTTCTTTTTGATTGTAGATATTGTATGGACACGAGAAGGAAATAGGCGAGGATGGAAGGATGAGAGTATTAATGCGAAATCAATTGTACAGTAACTAATGGAACGATTCTGGAAAACTCTAGTGCGAGAGAAAGGGAGAATGAACGTGGAAAAGTAAGACATTGATTGGAAAACCTTAGACTGTAGACCTGTAAATTTTTGTAATTTTAGACTACCCGAGCGTATTGTTTCATATATAGTTGTTATTTATTTATAATACCGAGAATCTTGGAATCTGTTAAATAGCAAGAGTGAGCGAGAGTGTGTGTGAGAGGTAATAGCTGGACGATCGGAGAGGCCGAAAGTATTATTATTATATCGTTGAAACGTGATCACTCGTTACACGTGAGTCGTACACAAATTACATTCAAACACGGATACACACGAAGAAAACGTACAGAGGATTTTTCAAACGGTACGTACACGCGATTGTGTTAGAAAAAGTTCCTGAGAACGATACACGGACGATAGAGGCACAATGGGAACAGAAAAAGAAAACATAAATAATAGTGACCAGGAAAAGAGCAGAGACAGATGAGCAAGGCGAAAGCTTCCAGAAAAAAAGTATGCATGTACAGGCGGCTTTTCTTCTTGTAATCTTATCTAGTCTGTATATCGCGGAGGAAAAGAGAAATGGAATAGTTGGGCGACAAGTTCCTTCGAGCTCGAAATTTCCTTTTCAAATTGAAACTTTTTCGCAACACGCTCCGATAAGGCATTCCTGTTCGAGCATATTTCATGTGCCCAGCTAATTAATCGTGATTATACAGTATACGTACGCTTCATTTTAGTCCCAAGTTCCACGTTTAGCGATCGGTGTATAATAAAAAAGTTCCCGTTCGTATTTTCGCCTTTTTCCTGCAATTCGAAGCGACAACGAAACTGTTTGATAAATACCGCTGAAACGAGACTCGATTAAGAAAGAGCCAGCGTTAAAAATTATTGAAAGAAAACACGATAAGAAATCAGTTTGGCCGTGGTATATTGTTTCCAACGATATAACACGTTCAACTTGACTATTTCAAAGCTCCATTCTCCCTTTCTGCGCTTTCTTCATCGAGTTATACACAGCATCGTTGTTTTTTTTGTTTATCTTCAGCTTAGTGCGCGTGAACGTCTCGAACACGAGTGCTACCGAAGGAAGCGATTTTTTTTTGTAATTTTCATCCTCGAGTATGGTGCATCGCATCATGCAATTTCAAATATTGGAATATTGGAATCAAAGAGGAAATATTTCGAAGTGAACCGTGAATAAGCGAGAGCGATGCGAATCATTGAAATTAGGAGCACAAATTGATTCTGGGCGCAAACACATTTCCATACTATCGTATGTTTCAGAAGAGAAATGAAATCACTTGGACACTTACCCAGGAACACTCATAGTGTAAGAGATGAAATGAATAATAAAGAATCGCTTTGAGTCACCACTGGCGTGTCCTCTACTTACGTCTATTTTAAATGATGACTAAAAAATTATGTATGCGCTACTTAATAATCCTTGGTAGTCATCTAATTATGTATCTACCGTGCAGAATTTATTTTTAGTAAGCCTCTCTACACTGTTACGATTTTACGCTAAAGTTCCGTGGGATCGTTTGAATCCTTTTTCGTTTTTGTTTCAGGATGCATCGAAGAGCAATATTCAGTTCTGCCTGGTGTAACGATAAATTTGTCTCAAGTACTTTCTGGTCTCAGTTAAAATGTTTGCAAAATCAGTTCGGACTAATTAACTTTAAAAGATCAATTATTCCAAGGATCATAGCGGTTCTGTTGAAAAGTTGTCCCATCTTTATACATATGTAGAATTACGGGACGGAACGTTTGCACTTGCAGAAAAGATTGACGGTGAAGCAGATACTAAAATAGCTTGTCAAGTCACCCGCAGAGAAAATGAACTGTAAGGCGCGCAGAGTTTGAACAAATTTCGACCTCGATGCCATGGCAGTGACGATCCCGATCGCAGCTTTGCTAACAGTAGAGAATCTCGTGTTGTCTACTAATGCTAAATATATATATATCTTTAATAATAACATATCGCTTAAACTCTGTATGTATAGTTTCTCTATACTTTATCGTCGTTTTCTTTCTCTAGAAATATGAGTGTGAACAACGGGGGTGAGGATCGACTAAAGAGCGCGGTTGACCTGCAACAGCGTTTTCTCTAAAACTTTCGAAACGTCGAAGAGCGAACAAATCACAATCGTCGTTCCCGTTCCAAGGGTGCGTGTCGTCGTTTTAACATATTTTCTTCGTCCTTTCGATTTCTCTTTAAATCTACATTTTTCGTCGCTTAAGGTCTACCAAGGGGCGCCAGCGCCCCAGAAACAATTCTGTATTTTTCTACCCCTATTGGGTGTACGGGCTGCCTATTTGCATCGTTTTCATTACATATGTATACGTCTCTTTGATATTATGCATTGTATCGTTGTAGCATGATAACGTTATCGCCCGACAATGGTGAGAGAGTTAAAGGAAGGGAAGATAGATCCTTCTTTTTATTATCGGATATTCTTGTCGACAATTCAAATGTCTGGCTATAAACGTATCGTAAGCAATTGTGATCGTACAATATTGAGCGTTAAATATTCTTATTGATTCTTTATGGGGAAAGATCTATCGAATGAAGTGGCAGGGGATTCGTTAAAAAACGAAGTTATGTACTTTGGTTGAAATTCAAGGATTCAGGAGAATATTTCCTTGATAGATCTCATCTTCCCTTCGCTGGTAATGTTAATTATCTTCCCTGCTAAAAACTATCTCCATACCCTCCATGAGAAATATTGAAAATGTCTGCTCGTCTTTCCATAGATTCACTCAAGTACAAAATCGAGGCTGCAAGAAACGATTGGGACATGTGTGAAAGAATTCAAAGGTTCCCAATATCAGGATTCGTAAGAGTGAATAACGAGGGTCATGGAACCCCATGGAATAAATGATAGAAATCGTTAAATATCGATTCAGGCTTTCCATGGCTTTGCCATGGATCAGCTACCGGATGCATGTCCCTGAACAATAAGTCCAGCTGAGTGACAAGATAGACGCGTTTCTCGCGTTTCTTCATTGGCATTTAAAAGCCTTCCACGTCAGGGAAAACGTCATAGTGATTCTCTGGATATCGCGTGCCTGTCAAATTAGTCTGCCCGATCAGACTGACTGTAGAAGACACAAAGGCAAACATTTCTGGAAAATTGTTTTTTCTTCGTCTACTCGTCGACCAGTTCCCAAAGCATTAGCGCAGCGTCGGTTCCACCGACGGTGACTACGTTCTGATCGTTGTAGAGGAATCTGGCGCAAGCTACCAGAGAGCTGTACACTTTTTCTTCTACGTATTCGGCCTTTGCACTGGTGCACGGGTACCTGAATAGCCTCAAATAGCCCTCGGCATCGCCGCTGACCAACATATCATGAGCAGCCGATCTGCTGGACGTGGTCAGGACTGTCGTTAATGGATAGTAACGATTATTCCACATTCCTGAAAAATAATTGCATTGGAAAGCATACGTATTAATTAGAAAGGCAGGCAATTTTCCAATCCTCGAAACTCGATTTCAAACAAATGATTTTGTTTCATATGAGGGACATTCCAGATTCTCAAGTATACATATGTATGTATGTGCACTTACCGGATACCATGTAGCCGACCATGCAATTGTGAGTGTACCATTTCACGTCCTTCATTACTAGCGGACTCTTTTCCGACGACAGGGCTTTCACGTCCCCTGAGAAATACATGTTATTTAATACACACACACATATATATATATTTTTAAGGAAATGTAACTAACTGATTAAAAATGATAGAATATTACAGAATACAAGATCGTAGTCCTGAGTGACCGTCTGAAGGAATCGGCTGTCGGAACTCCAATCAAGCTGTACCAGTGGCTGCGTTCCACGGATTTTATTGCTTTTCTTGTACGAGAATCCGTCTCTGGATACTCTGAATAGATACACGCTACCGTTCTGAGAACCCATTGCGACGATTTCTCCAGCTGGTTCATGGAAATTCATTTGTACCGTACTTTCATTTAACATACAAAACATACAAGGATGTGAAAGCGTTTAAGCTTAAGAGAATATTACTTGGATTATAGCCGATACATGATAAGGGAGAGCCGCAGACTCTAAGGGTTGCTACAGCGGCTCCTGTGTCCGCAGCTAGCACCAGAAGATGACCCTCGGAAGAGCCAGCGGCCAGAGCAACTCCGAAAGGATGGAAAGCTATGCAGATGCACTCGAAACCGACCTGAACGAATTGGATTTAAATGAAAGATTTGAATGAAATTAGTTATACATCATCAGTATGCCATCTAATTGTACCTGTGTCGTCCACAAAAGTTTGTGCCTACGCCAGAGAGCAATATTCTTATCGTGTCCTGCAGTGGCGAACACCTCGTCGTCCGGATGAACCGCAAGACCCCACAACTGCCTTCCATGACCAAACACAACCTGATTGAACCTTCTCTGAAGAGATCCTTCCAGAATATTGTTCCTAGTTGTGCCAACGTATATATTTCCATCGTTCCTTCCGGGTCTCTGAGGGTAAATGCTGCGGACTCCACCGACCGCTTCTGGTAACTGAAGAAAATTCACTGAACAAAACTGAACACTAGATAAACCTCGAACAAAATGCATAAACGCATACTTTCGTGTCTGTGATACGTTTGTAATTCTGCAGGGAATCCCATGCAGCGATCTTGCGATCTTTCTCTCCGCCAGAGAGTAATGTACCCTCGGATAGCATAACGAGCGAACTAATTCCTTTATTATGCGCTTCGAATTCCATCCGGACAAAGTACGCGCCATCCGCGTCCACCGAATAAATGGTGATGAAACCGTCGCTGTCAGCCGTCACGACATCCCCGTCTTGCTCGAACTGGATGCTCGTCACGTGCGTACGGGATGGCTTAAACGAAGAACCAGCATCGACCAATTGTATGATGCGTTAATGTAGAAACAAATGGTAAATAGTATATCCTATTATCGCATTGCAACTTACAGGCTTAATGATGTCAGTTCTCTCAAAGAAGCCATCCTTCCGTCGATTCCAGAATGTAAGGTGTCCTCGACCGTGCGTAATCAGCAGATTATCGTCCAAAGGGTGAAACGCCGCGCCAGTTAAATCCTCTTGCATGGTCTGTCGAATTTGTTTTCTTGCATAGACTTTGCGACATAAGATTATCATTACGGGGTAGGAGGAAAAGCTCACCGCAACTTTGCCCAACAAATGACCCCATTGCCACTGCCATACAGAGAGGATCGCCTCCCTGCCAGCGTCGACCGCCAGCACGTAGCTACCCCCGTTCTGTGTAAAAGGAGACTCATGGAAGTGTGCTTAATTACCGAATGTTTTCATATCCGAGTTTTCCGTGATATCTTACCAGCTGTGAAAAAGCTAACGCGGAGACACCCGTCTGGAATTCAGTCATTCCGAATACGTACAGAGTGAGCAGAGTCTCTGTCGACCATATGCGGACGTGTGGTTGCGCTTTTCTGTGCCTGCCCGCTTTTTGCCCGGATGCCACCAGCTCTCTGCTTGGATGCACCTAATCGTCAAGTCGATAATAAATTAATACACTCGACTTCAATAGAGGTAAACCGGCGGAAGTAGCTTCGACTGTCGTCAGTATTACTATATTTATTGAATGTTGCAAGTTTGAAGCCGAATCATATCGATATAATAATACCTCCATGCAGGTGATGTCCTCGGTGTGGCCCACATAATGCCGTTGTGCATTTTCCTCTCTGTCGAAGAGAACAGCCACGGCTGCGACGTAGTACAAAAGCTCGCCACTGGGCAGGACCCAGAGATTTCTTCGGGTATCGGTACCCCGATATCCGTAAACCCATTCGAGCTGAAGCTTCTTGTCCGGTGGTGAATTGTCCACCGGTGGCAGGTGAGAAGGTGGATAAAACGATCGCCTCAGCCCTCGGATCGTTACCCTGGCTGGTTCGTCCCTTAAGACCTCCACCACGCTGTAATCTATTTACGAATGAAAATGCAAAGATCATTGGCCATTTCATTGATTATTCATTGACCAGCTAGTGTAATGGAGAATATTTAGAAACGACATGGAGAACCGTTTACTCGGACGACGTCTGAATCGGGGGCGTACAGAGCTCGTGGTCTGCTTTTGCTGCGCGCTCGCCTTTGACGACCGAGGTCCTCCACTACCGCGGGAGGTCCTCGTGATCTCGATCTTCTCGCAGGGGATGCGGTAACTGCACCGACCATGCCGATTCCTGAACCGGTGCCCAGGTAAAAGGTATCGACGTCGGCGAACTCGTTCCTTAGCTGCGAGAAACTTCGTACCTACCAGACATTAAATGATTCTTTACTTATCTGCTTCGTTTGATAGTTTCAGGTATCTATTTGGCATTTGTTTGGCTGGGAATGCCTGGCATTCATCAATTTTTCGAGAATCAAAGATGCTTGTGGGAGGATTGTACGAGCTTAAAAATGAATTAGCCAAAAGGGACCCTCGTATCAGGATCGTACCACGAACGTCATCGTTGACGTAGATCGCACTAGGCGTGTACACGAAGATGCATAAGGCAATCGAATGCTCGACGGGGAAAATTGGCCAATTTGAAATTCATATACGGTCGTGACCTGAAAACATGGATCTCTGACCTTTTTCTTCTTTTTTTCTGTGGGCCTCCGATCCACTTAAAACCGTGCTTGTAACGTTTCATCTGTTATGACGTTGGAAATCTTTATCTGGACACGTAGGGATGGGTCAAAATGCACCGAAACGAGAAAGAAGTAGTAGTAGTAACTTTTGCATTAATAAGTTCAATCTAAACTTGATTGTTTTTGTTTTCCTTCTTTTAAGAATCTCTGGAATTAGTCAGGAATATCTTTGGAGTGAATTTTTCTAGACGATTCAAGGGAGAACTAAGCAACGACCCGATTCCATTTAGAGCAAACAAGTCGACCCCGATATCGTCACGCCTCGTTTCGATGCATCTGCCCCACCGCCGCTGCATGCATATTTATGGACAAACGTTATTCAAGCAGATTTTATAAGTACGATGTGTCGAGCCAATGTCTTCGATTTGCATAAATCACTGACAAACTCTCCACGAGTCGCCCACGTTTCGGCTGCGTTCGCGAACGTGCACGAATCGATCACTCCTCTTGACAATTTTTCTTTCCTTCTTTCTTTCTTTCTTTCTTTCTTTTTTCAGTTACATCCCTAAGATGCCCATTATAGAATTCTACATGAGAATGCATAGCGTTTACCTCTTGTCCAGAAACGGTAAACATCCTCTTGGCCCCATTCATCTTCAACACTTGGCCTAGGTCCTCCAGTACTTCTTCAAAGGGTTGGGAAGTACGGAGGTTTAACAGGACTCGGCACTACGATTAATTAATTTATGAAGAGAAATGAGTAAATATCGTAAGAGTAGAGTTTCGCTAGAATGATTACTTTCCCTTTGATTATGCTCTAGTTTCCTTCTCTGGGCAAATTTTAATAGAGAGCAACAACTGTCTATTTTTGTAATTTCATTCTAACCAGAATATTATATCACTTTCAGTTTTCACTTACCTGTACGGTATGGTCATGGTTATTAACGATTCGTATGACACGTCCAGAGGAAGGCTTTCCACCCCCAGGAGGTGGTGCGTCGTCGGTGATGGAAGCTTTCCGGCTGAGGCTGGCCACCGCCGGTGGTCTACTTTGCCATCCTCCGACACCGCCACCGACGCTCGTTCCACCCCTGCTGCCTCCGCCAGCGGGACTCGTGTACCAGGTGTTACTTTTCTTCCCGTAGCTGGCCGGCTGTTATTATCAAACGTTAAACAATCAATTACGCGTTCTAATCGATGGAACTCTTGATTAAGGTGCGAAGTTTGAATGCTCGAGTACGAGTTGTCATTGAATGTTTATGCCATAAACGATAGAGGGATTATTTGAAAGATTTGTTGAATTTTGTGAACCTGCAGCATGTCGGCCGGCAGCGATATAACTTCGAAGGAATCGCTCATCAACACGACGAAACTCTCGCAGCCCTCCCAAGAAGCAGGGCTGCAGGACTCTAGCTCCGAATCGCTATAGGAGTCCGGCTTCTCCCCGCCAACGCTAAAGTCCGGCTCCAGGTCCGAACGGGACGAGGAACTTGCCGACTCAATGGTGAAAGACTCAACGATAGTCACGGTTCTTATACAACGTTCTTCGCTGAACAACTACTCGCTCTTGCTCGTTCACATCTTTCCCCCCTTTCACCCTTAATCACAATGCCCACTATGTTATCTTGCAACAATTTTCTTATTTTTTATTTATTAATCAACCCTTTGGAGAAATTATTTCAGTTAATTAATAATACCGTCGCACAAATAACAAGCTGCAGTTGTCACTTCTTTGTCAGAGTTGGTTGTGTAACAGCATACAGAGGATACAATTGACTTGGGGTACAAAGAAAACACACACAAACGGACAAGGAACTGTCGAGGAAGAAGTGGATTAAGGGTACGACCTTGAGGCAGCAAGGGATCGTGAAAGAAAGTGGCAGAGAAAACGCGTGGTACCGGACGAAAGAGGGATCACGAGAAGGCTTGCCACTAGATGCAACCACGACTGTGCTCGATGGACAACTGGAGGCGGGGTGTGTGCTACCCCTTTGGCTGCAACATCCCCCTACCCTCCCCTCGCCGCCTCGTAGGAGAGCCACCGTGTCTCAAGGCCAAACAGCCACCCCCTCCCCCGAGCTCGAGGTACATGTCTCGTCCAATTTTCTGAGATTCTCGACAACTGCTACACCACTCGATATTCTTTTCTGTATCGTGAACACGATGAAGGATACCATTAATTAGCTCTACACTTGCGTAGAACTTATGCGAAATCTATAATTTGATAATTTTCCAATATCGCCGAATGAAAAAGTCTTACTTATCTACATAATAATGCCCACGGCCACTTTTCATCGCCTCCCTGAATCAAGTGGATGGCTGGTGGATTCTCGATGCACATGATAATGAAGGATTCTGTTAAACAGGAAACGAGGATGAAATCACTGTCCGGAATTAGTCACGTCCACAGCCGCATAGGACAGGGTCCTGCACTTGGCGGAAAAGTGGCATCGCATCGGACCAATTATCCAGATTGGCTAAATAGGGTGGGGATATTCAAAGTATGCTGGCGCAAGAAAGAAACGCTTTAACGGGGCTAATGGCCTAATAAACCGGCTTATGAATTTCACACACGCACACTGCTGGCCGGCATTATGCCAGAGATTCGACGACCTTGTCATCGTTTGCCGTAGCTTGAGCTTCTTCCAGGTTTATCAATGGCGCTCGATGAAATTACGTAAGCATTTCTTTCTTTCTTTGAAGCCGAATTTATTTTCTCTTAAGAAGTAGTATTATCAGCGTATTTGAATTTGTTGTTACTCTTGGGTGGTTCGTGGAGGAATTCTTAATCGACGGCAGACTCTCGATCGACCAATAACTGAATTCGTTTCGTCGTGCAGTTGCAATGCAATGCTAGCTTTGATGGGATTGGTATGATAATGGAAGCATAGATTAACACAGGGTGAAGGTCGAATGCCACCCTCTCGTTCTCGCGCAACCCTTCCGTTATTACAACCCTTACAGAGCATCGGCGATATTTTATTTCTCCCAGGCTTATTGTTCTCTTTCTTCCTTTTAGAACTGTTCAGGAAGATTAATAATCGTGTTGGGTACGTCAGGATAAAGTTTCTGCCACGCCAATGAGATCTCTCATTTGTTACCTTCTTAACGAGCTTCATGAATTCCTCCCAAGGCTGCCAGCCATTGCATCGTAAGTGTCTGTAAGCCCTCTCCCCTCGTTTCGCTTGAAACCTTTCCACTCGTGTTTCACAACGAGATACACTATTTTATGTTATCATCGAAACTTATTATTAATCAAGCAAATTTGAAAGCAGACTCTTACAAATGAACTTGACTACTCCCCAAAATCTGATCAACTCTAACCGAGCATGAAAAGTCAAATGGATGAAATCTACCATCTTTTCCCCGTTACGATTATCGCGATGGCTGCGGCTCACGAAAGTGAGTCTATTAATAAATCATACACTAAAAATAAGTCCTTTCCTCAACGTCGTAGAAAGATTTAATCCTCGTAATTACGAGGTCTTGTCGCCTCGCGAGAGAAAGCCACACGAATATCGCGTGCTCCCGTTCACTAAACCGATTCTGCTGCTTTACGAATCTGATGGATCACGATCTGTGATGCTCGCCCTTTCGAAGGGCTGCCTTCATGACTCCTTCTTTAGAATGGACATTGTGAACACTTGAAATGAATGATGTTCGTCTAAATATGAAATATTCCAATAGGTAACCCTTCTCTTTAAAAAAAAAAAAAATGGGGAAACTGACAAATTTCATTGTTTCAGGTCAGAAAAAAAGGTAGGAGTCCATTCAAGAAGAGTCTGGTAGCGGTTCGCGATTCACGGGGACACTCGAATAAATTATGATTCGCAAAGCGGACTGCAACGTGTTAGTCGATGCATATGTTGCTTGCAAGGCCATGGTCACGGTGCAACAATCTTCCGGCTGGAATGCAATGCCGATCGAAAGTACACGTGGCGTGGGTGCACCCTCTGGGTTCACCATGGGTGCTACAACCCTTAACCTTTTCACGCACTTTACTGGGTCGTGCACCCCTTCCTTCTGTTGCGCCGATCCGGGGCTAAAGAAACCTTGCTTCACAATAATTCTATTTTCAAATCAACCCTTTTTTCAATCTTTCTGTTTTCATCATTTTATGTACACGCATTTTGGTAAGTTCTCTCTATTCAGTCTTCTGTGCGTATTATAAAAACACAGCAGATGTTTAATATTTGATATAATCATGGGATTGAATTAATTTGCAGGTGTCCAGAATCGAACTTGTGCATCATCGATCAGTCGTCACCTCCAGTGCCAGCGAAAATAAAAACCAGCGCTTTCTACAATATATGTATATACATATACTATAGACTAGAACCTGCTGATAAGGATACCAGCCTCTAAAGGTTATCAAGAATATCCCAATTTTTACAAGTTTTTTCTTATTCGTCTTTCTTGATTATTTGCCTTGATGATAAGAGAGAGAGAGAGAGAGAGAGAGACTGTCGACCGGTCGCCATCAACCAGGTCGTCGGAAGGCCAAAAAATAGCCGGCCAAACTCGATGACCAAAGTAGGCGACTCAATTTCTAATAGAAATTTTTCTCTTTCAAAATCATATAGCCGGCATGCAAGGCATTTTATGTGTCGCAAGTTTTCGTGCGTAAAACTTGATGTTTTTTCCTGAACCTAGTGCTCGCTGGCGACTGGGCGACAGTGCGTAATGGCCAGACAAAGAAACAAATTCATTTCCATTTTCATGAAACAAAAACCTAAAATAGATCTCTAGCATCTATGAACAAATTTAAACAAGTTTGTCGACCTTGGATATACCTAGAAAACTTTGAGGGTTCGAGTTGGTAGAAAATATATTTCTACACGCTATTCGATGCACGCGTCAGCCTCGATAAAATTGGTCAGTGATAAGCTGGGTTCATTCGACCAGGTCGATTAACACGAAACAACATTTTTTCCCACCCTAATCCACGATCTCACGTGGCTTGCATACAGCGCTGATTTTTCAACAAGATCGTCGGTCACAGCCTAATATTAGTTTCATGCATGCCCCAGGATGCTGATACCGAAATGACCCACAGGAATTACGATGTAAACCGTGTGTGCGTGCATGCGCCTTTGGAATTAAAAAACTGGTACTTTCACCTGGGATCATTTTGCTAGATGAACGTAAAGTACACGGTTGCAGAAGCACTCTAATCAATCATCTACGAACTACCTAATGTTTCATACACCGTGCAACATTTATTCATACTTTAGTTGAATCTGTTTAGCGGTAAACAAGAGACTAGTAATGCTTGTACAGCAACGATTGTTTCTTGCAGGACAGAAATGGTTGGAATTTGAAAATGGTAAATGGTAGAGGAATACATACATATGTATATTGCCAGACTGCAAGATAACTTTAGCGTATATTACTTTTAGAGGAGCATACGAAGAATATGAAGAACTTGATGGACAGAATGGTAAACAGTAATCATAAGCATTACTTATTTCACCGTAAGGGGTTGTCCATATTTCGTAGCTACTTATGCATGCAAGAAGTTGAAATCGTAATTGACATACATATATTACATGCAGCAGGTGCGTGACGGCCGAGCGTGCCGCACAAGGAGAGGGTGTGTAACACACAGGGTGGTTGTCCTGCGAACGTTCTGCGACAAGCATCCAAGCGGGGGCTGAACATGTAAACGGCTGCCATACAGACGGGATGCCGCAGTGATTTACATATTACGTCGATCGGGGCACGTCATGTAAACGAAACTAGGGACGAAACGAGAGGGACTTGCATACGCACCGGAATGAAACGCATTTCCTACCGAACGTTTCCTCGTCGACCCCTAACTTTCGGCATTCATTTGCTTCGAAGTCGAAGCTCATGAATATTCAGCGGGACAAGCTGGTTACAATGCGAACAAGAATCTACGCGTTTCGCAAGAACCGCGAAAAGAAAGTAGGCAGACGGATCGTGAAGCTTGAACTATCCGCGTTCCCATTCTTTCCCTTGTGGCCAGTCGAATCGCGTGAGTATAGACAAAGAAGTAAATCCAGGCACCCCTTATCCGCGAGAATAATTATTAGGAGAATCTCGTAGTTGCGTGAAATTCCCTTGTATTTACTTTTATTACAATGCATCGCATTATTTGTTTTGTGTGAAACGTAAAAGAGTACTTGTAGCGTTCCACTTTCGGCCTGGAATAGTAGAGACAAAGGATGAACATCCCTTACTTTTAGGTAGTTGCTTTTCTCGAGGAGAAAAATTGAGAGCGATCCACAGTGCCGTGTAATTTTTCGATAAGCCAGAGTATATCGTCCGCAGTAATGTCAATTACAGTAGACTGCAGTCAGGCATGCACTGTTGAAGGAAAGACGAGTGGCGTTTCGAAGGGAAGATTTACAAGCGCTATCGGCACAAATATTTTTTCTCCACCCCTCATCGTCGAATCCGTGTAATTAATCTACAGCCAAACATGCAACACGTTCATTGGCCCAAAAACGATAACGCGATGAAATTTGGGACAGGCTTGCTACACCGAGATTATGACGACCATCGAAACTTTATATCCTCGCGTGAAACATTTTAGCTGCACGACAACGAAAGTGTTCTCTTTCTTTTTTTTAGATGGATATTTCCCGTAATTCCGTGACGCATGTAGGCCAGATGCAAGTTGTCCAGCCGTGTTCGTGTCAAATCACGGAGGGCTGGCTATCCCTTATGAATTTACGATCGGGGTGCGGGCAAGAAACGTATGCACGTATGCACAGCCATTCCAGAAAGAAAGGAGAACTCGTTATAGCCGCGGGTCTCGCTGCGATATGAAAATGAAGAACGGGCATGTAACGTGCGTGACGGATCTTTCAAGTGTGCCAGCCTACATATTAGAAAGAAACAATGGTCGCAGTCACTCGAGCGTGAGATGCTGCTCGAAAGATTGAACGGCTTATACATATATTATGTTGACGACTTTATATCATGGCCGCGAGTGAAATGAATCTCGATGAAATAGCCATTTTGCCATGAAAAATGTTTACAAAGGGAGAATCGAAGGGGTGGATGATGGAAAAAGTTGCGGCGTCGGAGACATCGATGCCCGGCTGGTTATCACTTTGACGGCGCGCAACATGAATGACATTCGATAAACGTGTTTGCGCGACCGAGGGTTTGCAGTAGTAATAAACTGTTACTTCCGACCGCAGTAGTAACGCCGTTACGAGAGACGGCCAGAACATAATTGATTGGCGCTATATCTTCCACCGGTTCCTCGTCGCTTCCGCTGCCCCGCGGCATTAATTTCTCAATTGCAAAATGTTCATTTATCGTTATATCATTCTACGTCACACCACTTTATGCGCCTTCTTACGAGCGATTATATCTTTCAGGGAGGAATCTGGCGAGTGGGAGGATTCAATGATGTGAATTTCCAAAGACGAAACAGTGGGGACACTGTTCGTGAATCGTCGCGATTATTGATCCCTTGCGGGGCTGACCAGTGTGGTCTGTGAGACACACGGTCTCTCCCTTGCTGGATGCCCTACAACTCGAGAGTCTCCTTAGCCCCCGCGCTGCAACGTGATTCATGCGTTTTCGGAGAGCTCTGCCTATGAAAGCTTGCGGAGAACGAGGACGATTTTCAAGTACCATCGAAGAAGCATTAAAAATCTTCCACTGAGAATTAGCCAACTGTTCTGATCGTATAGAACGCATTCGAGCAATTACTCAGCGTGATAAAAAAAGAAAGATCGTAATGGATCGAACATCCGGCCCACTTTTCTTTCGCTCGATTCGAGAGATAAGTTTTTAACGTTGCGACGCTGTAAAGAAATTTGGGTCATAGCGGGGCGAAAAGCTATCGCGATGAAGGAAGATGGATTAATGACTCCGCCAGGCGGAGACGAGAGAAGGCAGACGAGTGGAACGAGTGCCTGGCGCACGATAATGATAGCGTCCAACGAAATAGGAAGGCGTACCATTTCAACGAGATCGGAGGAATCGAAGACGGCCAGAGATAGGGAGGGAAAGAGGTGCGCAACCGCAAACCCAATGGGCCAACCCTTTTCACCCCCACTGACGATCAACCCCCTTGGCAATACCACCTTTCCGCCTCCCCCGCTGACACTCAACGATCCCTACCACCGAGAAACGGACTCACCTACGCAAGATGACGATTTTCCTTGCCACGTGGCTCTGGTAAACAATCGTCCAATTACCCAAAACCGAAACGCAGGATTTACATGAATATCGCTGCAAGACAAGAGAAAGAGATTTCTTCAAAAGAGAAATTGCAAATACGGTTCATGCAATTATATGATAATCCTGCCTTTTTCTTTTGCAATTCTAGACCGTATGAATCGTGGAGTGCTTGATATCGATTGCATTTTGCGAGATATGGGTCAAGGTGGCCTTGGAACACCTACAGAACATGCAATATGGGTGACGAGTGCGAGAGTACCGATTCTGGAGTGGAATCGGCATGCAAAGGCCGCCATAGAACGATAGGATCGTACATAAGCTTTGACCACTTTGCCGGATTAAGGACTGACCCAGCACGGCTACGTCGATCGAAATAACGGTTTGTACACACAACTGCGGCCAGACACGGCTAGAGGGTGGAAACAGCAATACGGTATAACGAGCGACCTGGTCACACCTTAAACCCTAGAAATCAGATTGGGTGCGGACCACCCGTCACGATCCTTCCTATCGGCGCCTTCATAAAAATAATCAACACCCCTGACCTTACAGGAAAACGGGGCTGAAAGCTTTCAGCTATTAATTGGACCATTCTTCCTCTGGGCGATCCCCTTAAACTCATCCTATATCTCACTTCTCCGATGAATTTGCAAAGCTCAAGGACGAGCCCCTGTTGAATTCTCGAATCGCAGCATAGCCGAAAGTGCAGTAGCTAAGGTAACAATTGAATCTTTTCGAGAAGATTAAATCTAAAGAAACAATGATTCTGACGAGCGTTCCTTTTAGGTGACTAAGGTGAATTGGTGTTGCGTGCGGCCTGCATAAATCTGGCCCAGATACACAAAGATTGTCGCGGCTTTCTTATAAATTATCGCGGCTCAACCAACCCCCTTAAACATCCCATCGATGCATATGTCTATTACACTCCGTCTGCTAACGTTCGAGCACGCGTTTGTAGAAGTCTACCTTCTTGCACGTTACCGAACTCATGAATATTAAGAGACTGTGTACACAGCACCCCTCGGGCTCTGCTTTAATTATACGAACGATACGCAGTGGAGTGTGCCGCCATGCCAGGTGGTAAATGATATATTTTCGTCGTGCACAAGTCCTTGCACGTGTTGAATTATCATGCTGCCGTAATGAGATTGGTTCGAAACTGGGTGGGGTTGTTACCTGAACGGAGAGATTTCATCTACACGTACACGCGATCTCCTATGTCTTAAGAACCTTACTTCTTCTTCGTGCAATGTATCAGATCGAACGACCCACTTTCCCGCCCATAGCGATTAGCGGCCTTTTTTCCCCCTAAACACCTAGCGCTATTAACATGATGATTGGAAATGCGCCTGGATGCCCCTAACGGTATGTTTAACCATTTCTCCTTCTCCTATTCTGATATTAAATCTAACAGTGTTATGGAAAACGCTTGTTACTTACCTTGAACGTTTTGTAGCTGGATACCACGTACGAGGCTCCGTCCTCGAGTTCATCCAGAGCGATCTTTCGGTCACCATCCATGGAGAAGATGTGCCTGGCCCCTCTGGGCAGGTCCATCCGCAGGGACAGTCTGTCCAGGAGGGCCTCCAAGGATCCGATATCTCTCCCCGGCTTAAACCTGTAAGTTACGGCCAGACCAATATCGCAACATCTTGATTTTCACCAGCAAGCTTAGCCAGCTTTCGTTTAACTCCGACTTGCTCGTAGGTACAGGAGTGGCGCTTGTTGCAGTCAAAGTGTCTTCCCTTTCGTGTGTCACACGGAGGAGGATCTCATTCATAGAGCAAAATCAAGGCCACGAAGAGTGGACACGCCACCTGGCCCAGAATCGAGCTTACTACCCCAAGCGCCACTGGTGCTTCGCGATAACCAGCCTGGATAGGCTTACCTGAACTCGATACCGGGGAAATACGGGTCGCCATTTTTGTAGAAAGTCACCCGTCTGGCCCTCCAGTAGCCGAGGTTGTTGTATCTCGCAGGCGCCGGCTCGTGTCGGCTCTTAGGCCTGTGCTCCGGCTGCTCCGGAGGCGGCATGCGGGGACTGGAGGGTCTGCTCTGCCTCCAGAAGCCGGCCATGCCGCCTCCATCCCCACCTTCGTTCACCAGATGACCGCCGCCGACCGCCTCCTGCGCCACGCCACCCTCCACCTCCACGTCTTCCTCTTCCTCTTCGTCTTCCTCCTCGTCCTCGTCTTCATCGTCGCTACGAGCGCCTCCACCTGGCATCGTTAAAGTCGCGGACGTCGTGCTGACCGGGTTCACCGTCGTCCCGACGCCGCTAGGTGTAGTTACTGTTACCACCGAGCCGTTGGATTCTTTCGAGGAGTTGTCCTTCTGCGCCGCCTGCTGCTCCTCTTTCTTCATCACACCTATTTCTTTTTAAATAGCTGTTAATCTAATGAGACTACTTAAAGGGATGTCGAGGTCGAATTATTCACTTCTTCCTTCCAACTTTTCAGTATTTTCTGGGAGATGAGCTACTACTGGTCAGAATACTTCTGTTTTATTTCACTTACTTTTCTACTATTATGTACATATGTATAATGCACTCCGAGGCTCATGACATTTATCTATCGTCTGTTTTACGTGGCACAAGAGGCTGCGAAGTCTTTTAGAATGATCGTCAACTGGATGATCTAACAAGCGAACCCTCTCACCTGGCTCCGAGGTAGCGGCTGCACCGCTTCCACCAGCCCCGCTGCTGCCACCCACACTTCCGTCGCCCGTCACCTCCTCGAACTGCCCCAGCCTGGAGCCGGCACGTAAACCTGACTGATTTTCAGCAGAGATCATCGGCGCAGGGCCGCCACCCTCTTCAGCCAATCTCGGAGTTCCAAAGAAACAATCCTTACAAACAAGATAGTAGCAGTTATCTTTCGTGAATTCCGTCACGCAAGAGATCTCAAGCTCATCGATTATAATTCCCAGGTAGAAATTAATTAATCCATTTTACCCACATCGTAACACGTGTCCCGATTTAGACGAGCAATCAAAATAATCTGTCTTTAGGTGGAGGTTGTTACTTCTGCGTACCTGGACGATGGACTGGTGCCAGCCCGGCGGCGTTCTCCTTCGCGTAGAGTCGCACGCCGGTGTTCCTTCCTCCCCGTGAAATTGCCCGTCCAAATTGATGGATCGCGATGCACTTTTTCCCTGCAGAAATTCAAGGCTCCGTTTTTTACACGTTTAACCGCAACACGAGGCAGAGGATCGGCGTTCAGAAAAAGGGGTGGGGGGGGGGGGGAACGGCTAGTATATGGCGATGGAAGGTCCACGTGTCGCGTGATTTCCTGGGAATTCCCGATCGACCTGACCGCTTACGATGCACTTTTATTTCATAGCTGCAGTTCACTGCAGATCAATCGATCGACACTGTTTATCTTGCTGAAAGAATCCACAAAATTCCAGATACACACGAAGAAACTCAATGGAGAACCTCGCTCTCTCTGCGATTCAGTTTTCCTTGACCAGCAGGTGCTTCGTGGTTTAAGATTAATGACACGTAATTACGCTGCCCTGCGCCGGGTTACTCGCTGTTAAGGTCACGAACTCCGTATAATGATTCGCCGAGATGCACTTGGAGCAATCAGCAACCAAAGGAGAGCTGCAATCACTTGAAGCATCAATTCTTTTTTCTTTTTCTTTTGCGTGGTCTCGAACATGTAATTTATATCACTGATATTAATCTCTTTGTCCTTTCTCTTTCTTTGTTTTTTAGCAGTGTTCTATCACACAGAGGGTGTGGAAATTAACATAAATCAATTCGCTCATGCCATTGGATGCACTGTGAAAGTCTGTTCTGTCCCAGCGGGGGTGCAGTTCTTTCTACACTCGTCCATTCATTCCTACGCACCGATTTATCTTTTTAACTGGCCGTCCCGGATGTTTCGTAGATTGATTTACCACACTTGACGCCTCAGTAATTGCCACCGTCTTTCACAGTTTCTTGCAACGGGTAAGAGCAAGCGGAAGTGGAGGAAATCTTACTCCGTTCACCCGAATAAATATATGACTAAAACTAATATTTCAATCTGTTTTAGAATTATAATCACCGCGTCCCTTCACGAGAAGATGAAAGAAAATTGAGGGAAAAAACGAATAAGCACAGTGTCTATGGGTGATCGTTCATCGACACCAGACTTCATTTGGTAGCGAGATAACACCAAGTAGACGCGATAGTATACATATTCATGCGTCCTTCGACGATGGCGTCCCGACGACGAGTGTGTCGCTAACTCGGCGCCGCCGTTGTTCTCCTGCCCGTCGTCGACGCTTGCCGGCATCGACGCCCCGTGTCAGTGAACCGACGCGACGCCGGCTAAGCGAGCACCGAACTTGTTGCACCACACGACCAGGTACACCTACGCGCAACGCACTCGAATCGCGAGCTGTCCTCTTTACAGTCGTTCGATTTATCTAGCTACGTTGAATGGACATTTAAGGGCCACTAGACGATGCAATAGATTTTCAAGAAAGAGGTACAGTCAAGATTCAAAGTTGAACACTTCAACTTGAAGGTGTTTCGTTTCGTGTAAAGAAACGTTAAGGGGAGGGAAGTAATGAAAGGCAGAAGCAGACTTTAGAAAATACTAAAAGAATCTATGGAAGGGATATAAGCATTTTGCGTGCAGAAGATTGCGATTTCCGAGAAGGAACGTGTGGGCTGCTTCGCGTTTAAACATCTCGCGCAGAAGCACATTTGCATAGCCGCTGCAATGCTCGTCATTTAATACAGCGTGAAAGCTGGAATATCGATAATTAGTCACGCGGAATGGAAGCTCCTATGAAAAGCAATGAGGTGCCACGTATAAAACACAAAGTTGCTAGAAAATGAGAATAGAGAGAAAATTATTTTAGAGATGCCCAATCGCCAGGAAAAGGGAACAATTCCTGATGGCAAGACAACTGCTTGTTTCAAGAATCTCAGACTTGAAACGACTCGCAGTGTTGTTCAACATGCTCCACTTTTCCATAGTAGCCAATGCTTTTTTTTGAAACAGTCTCTTGGCTGTTAAATGGTTTGCATTTCTTCGAGCCAGAAACACTGGCTTATCGGGCGACTACAAAGGTCGAATGGCAGGGGCGATATTGTTAAACTAATTTGCACTGACATTGCATCAAAGTTTGCGATTCGAATATTTTATTGATTTTCTTGCGATGAAAAATTTCCAACTCAACATTTTTATGCGTAATCACAAAGCGTAATCTGTCTTTTCTTTTTTTTCTTTTTAATTTTCGATTAATGTCCAATTGTAGAGCGAATTTTTTGTTTCGCAGTGGTCATCTTTATAATGTTCCATCTACGACGCGGCGGGTAGTCGATACTTTGGTGGGGTTTGCGTGTTCGCCAGGGAAGGCGGCTGACCAGATTCGTTCCTCGACTACTTAAGTAATCGAGCGGTCGAGCGGCCCGTATATCACGGAGAGCGTGAATCAGCAGGACTCACTTCTGTTCACACATGCACACTGCGATCTACTGAAAAAATATAAGGGATATCCTTAATTTTTCAAATAATTCGCTCGAAAGAAATTTTATGCTTTTCAGTCATCTTATATTTATTGTGATCAGTATGTTGTTTCCTTTTTCTTCTTATACGTATGCATGTACATAGTATTTGTTATACATATTGGTATCTATGTGTGTACATTATTTTACCTCGTTCTAGAAATATTAAGGGGAACACTTTCCCCTTACTAAAATCACTGCTGTTACGATTGAGATCTACAAAAAGCGCGGAGACCAAGCAGGTCAACGCGTTTCGTGACACGGAAGTACTGATAGCCGTCAACAGTCAAGGAGCGAGCCGTCAGAAAAGGAGACAGGTTTCTCAGAACAATGACATACATATAGAAAGGGGGTGGCAAGGTGATTTCAAGCGATACCTGCTACTTTTCCGGAAATCAAATCGCGAAATCACGTTTCCTCTGACTGTATTGGATACAACTAGGAAGGACCATTGGCCGAAAACTGGTTCCTGATCGTGTTTGCGATAGAGATAAGAAGCTTGAGCGATATCTAACGCCTTTCCACAAATGTCACAAACGTCCTGCCTGTTCCCGTTGTTCGAGAAACGTTATTCAAAAGTGTATAAAAGGCAATGCCAGTTTGGTGGCTGTTTTATTATTTCTAAGAGGAGTATTTATCTTATATATAAAATTCTTGTTTCTTGTTGATGCTCGTAACGAAAGTTTATGTTGTTACTTTTCAGGAGAGTCCTGTTAATAAATGCATGTAGCACCGACGTTTATACGTGCAGTGCTGCAAGCCTTGGAGTGAAACGACCATCACAGTGATACCGTCTTTGCTCCGTGCCCACCCATGTTCTACGTTTTCACCCCCACAGTTGAGTGGCCTCCACTTACAACTGTCTTCCTTGCCTATACGGTATACACAAAGTACGTCTCTTGTGGTACATTAACCAGCGTTGCTCATGCTACTCCACTCCTTCAAATAATCCATATATTTTTCGATTCGATGGACTCATGCTCAAGGCTGGTACTTTGTAAACTTTTGTAAATCGATCTCTACTTTTAAAAAGAGTAATTTGTCAGAAATCACTTGATAATTTAAGCACTGAGCAATAGAGGAATTTCTTCTTATTCAATTAAGCTTACTAACAAATCCACGCCATGACATAATGTCATAAAAAAAAAAAAAAAAAAAATGTTACACAGCGATATTTGAGATTTATGTATAATTGTAGAGGTACCAGATTAAGCTGCTATCATGCACACGATTAATGACATAATTACCATTGAATTTTACCACGATTCATGAGAGGGTAGTTTATCAAGTGACCCTTATCGAGAGATATCAGAGACCTTCTAGGTCAACGCGACAAGCATTCATATGGAATACATTTCATTCCGACAATCGCGAGATAAGGGCGGTACGTGGCAAAAGCGTATTTTTCATCGGTCATCGAGGAAACATCGTGTACATCATAAGTACATACCCTCGGGGCTGAGATTCGCAATGATATGCGAGCGGGTTTCTCATTTGGGATCCACCCTTTTCCGTGCACGAACATGGGTTAGTTTATAGAAAAATTGTTTAGTGGACAATAAGGCTCATCAATGTTTAACAAAAGATCATTTCGCCGTTAGTATTCAATGAATATTTATAAAATTATTTTTTCAGAAAATATCTCAAATTTATCGCAGCCCTTCCTTACATGTTCGGGCCGAAGGACGAGTTCGGTGCGTGTTCAGGATTTCGTGCAATGGTCAAAAGTTTCACGATACTGCTACGATTAAACGGAAAATAACAACGTCGATCTTATCCGAAATGATCGCCCAGAGGACAAATAGACGAATAAGGTAAAGGAAAGAACACGGTATTATATGTATATTATTCTCCTTTAATTCTTCAGAGAAATTCTTGGCTATTGCTGTAATGCAATAGAACAATATTCAACATATTTTACAGAAAAATAAAAAACGAGGCACCCGAACAAAGTGCGCTTTGTACTTCTGTTTCTCCGTGTATGTATGGTCGTCATCATTCAGGGGACGTTTCTAACTTGTCCCTTTTCTTCTTTTTCTTTTTCGCCACAGGTTCGCCAGCTTCATTTTCGGATGCTGCTTCACCTTTACCTTGAGAAGAATCATTGGCTTCCTTCTTCTCCTTCTTCTTCTTCTTCTTCTTCTTCTTCTTCACTGCAGGTTCATCAACCTCGTTCTCGGACGCTGGTTCGTTGTTACCTCGAAAATCATTGTCATTTGTTTTATCGCTGGTATCAACCGAATTAGAAGGAACATTTGAAATCTTCTCCTCCGCTTCGTCATTATTCAAAGCTTCTTGCATTGCGCTTTTTCTTTTGCCGCGTTTTTTCCTTTTGCGCGTTGTAGATGCTTCGTCTTCAGCGGCCGATTCCTCCTTGCCTTTCACCTCTTCGGCAACAGGAGCAGGATTCACTTTCCGTTTGTATTCAGGCAGAGACACATCGAAATTTCGTTCAAACACCGCGACAAAGAAGCCATTGCACAGATCCACATCGGTCTTGGCATACAGACACTTGTCCGAGCATTTATATTTTTTCGAACTAAAGTTCAACCAGTCGCCTTTCAACAATTTCTTAACAGGAACGAGTTTATACGAGTCCTGCACTTTCTCGAGAATTTCATCTACTACCTGTTCGTTTTCTTCGGGGTTGACAGAGCAAGTACTATAAACAACCCTCTTAACGTTTGGGAAATTCAAGAGGGCATGCCGCAGAAGGAAAACTTGAAATGCCTGCAACTGTTTCAAGCGTTCGGGCTGGCATTTTTCATTCCCATGTACTATCTGCCTGTCCATCATGCCTATAATAAATAAACTTATTTTCGACATTTCGACAAATTTTCCAACTTCATGGAACAAGAGAATATTTTACCCGAGCCAGAGCATGTTGGATCAACTAGAATATATTGTATGTTGGAATGATCGCTTGCTTCTAGAGTTAATGCATCCTTGTTGATGGTTTCCACACAAGAGGCATTTGTTACTCTGACCTGATTGCATAAAACTTTGTATCTTCGTGCGTCAACTTCTACCGCGTAAACTTTTCTAGAATTACAGGATAAGGACTGGAGAAATTATTCACAAATACAATGGTAGCGTTAGTTTAGTGAAAGCATACCCTATGTTTGTCATTAGTGCAGCTAAATGAGTTGTCTTCATTCCAGGAGCAGCGCACATGTCGAGCACCACAGATCCAGGTTCCGGATTTAGTAATCGTGATGGAAGACAGCTGGCCTGAAACATAAGAAACAGGAAGAGATATTACAAAATGTAAGCACTTATTTATTTTCTCTTAGAAATAAGAAATTACCTTGTCCTGCAAAATTATTTCACCATTTTGGTATCCAGCGTGATCATGGAAAGTTGTGTCGGGTGGGAAAACGAGTAATTCCGATATGTGAAAATCTTGAATAAAGTAGGGCTTCTTTAAATTTTGTACAGCCTCTAAATGAGCTGCGTAAGTGAAACATTTTGCCACAAGACACCATCCCTCTTCTTCGAAACAGGATATTCCCTCGTCTAGTGGTACCAATAATGTGTTGATACGAACGTATCTTGCTCTCCTTACTGAAAAAAATGAGATTGTTGTTCTTTAGCGAAAGGTAATTTTTTGATGGACATAAAGTACAACTCGTGCATTCTGACTTGAATTATTTATTGTTAAATACAAATCGGATTAGCATATTTAACCCTGGCATTATTAAACTAGTATAGCGATAATAGTAAAAAAATATGCAAATGTGTCAATTACATTAACCATACATAGTTATTACAAATAACCATTACGTCGTTAACATACTTTAAGTACTAATATATATGCAGTACAAATACGGTGCAACAATTGCATGTCTATTCAATCAATTTTTTCATTAAGACAGTCTCTGGAAGGCTGATCCGCAACTGCTTTAATCTCGGGTGCATTATCAGGCTCGTGAAGAGCTTGGTAAATGTAATATGATATTATCAAATTCACCGTAATCACTGCGGCGAATACGGAAATGCAATTTGTTACGAATCTATCTACATGAAATTCAGCTTTCATGATATGCTGCACCCCGAAAAATGCAACAAAGGGTAGCGTAAACATAGCGACGCTGTACAAAAACAATTTTCCTAAAACTGTTACCAGAGTCATAACTGGTGTCTGTTCTTTACTCTGATCGCTAGGTATCTCTTTTTGATTTGATCTCTGCTGATTTTTCCGCACGTAAGACAGAAACTTTTTAATTCTAGGATGCCGACTACTAAGTATACGGTTGTTGCGGATGATTAAAACCATCAATCCTGATGTGCAATTCCTTTACGAAAGAATACCAGCTTAAAATATCACAAACTTGAAGCTGGATGCGGCTATTAATTTCCCTCTACACGAATCGCCCATTTCTGCAAACATAATAGGCATTGGTAAGTAAACATAATCATTTTTTACCTGCTTTATTCAATGTCTCAAGTGCCTCAACATCAATAATGCCGCTCAATTCTTTTTTCAACTGCGCTTCGTAGGAACGTATCGTTTGAGCAGGCTTGCAATCAGTATTCAACACCTTCTTGCCCCATATCAATTCCGTTATAAGGATTTTCGCTAACCACGGATCCAATCGGGGCTCATTCACCAATAAATTGGTCTTTTTTAGAAGCTCGTTTAACTGAGCTTCTTTTTGCAATGTATTGAGACACAACGAGTATATGGCGGACACATTCTGTATTGTCAGAAAAAGATACGGAGAGAATATTATCAATAACAGAAGTAACACAAACAAACATTATCATCTGCAAAACAATAATCGATCTCTTTCAAAAACCACGTGATTGTGATAGCCCAATATGGGCACGGGTAATGATTGCTGTACTGAATATATTTAAAGCGTACGGATGTTACAGAAAACATGTCCATCAATTATAAACTTTGTTTGACAAATGTTCGACTTAGGACTATCAACTTACAGGATGCTTCTGTTGGTAAATAAGCGATTTGAGGCTGCCACCGTTCTCTCGAACTTCTCGCACGACGTTAGCAGAAGCTTTGTAAAGTCTTGGGACTTTGACGGAATGTACGAACCCGCTAGGCATGTTATCGCATCAGAGGAGATTATATGGAAATGCAATGGTTAATTTCAACCACTTACTGACTTCTACCTGAGAATCTGCCTCGTGCATACAAAATAGAATATAATCACATGTCCGCCATGCTATTGAACGATGTGGGCATGTTCTACGGTCAGCGATGAACAGGAAAATTTCTCGTTCAGAAAAATAATGAAAAAGGAGGATAAATAAATAGATAAATACGAAAGCCACAAGAATACGATCATATATCTAGATTACTGAAAGCATTCTAATCTTCCAAAGGAAACTGAAAAACGCTCCAAGCTGCGGCGATTTAAAATAAGCCTTCATATTCGCTGAACGTCACGTGTTTGCTACCACCTCCGGACAGTTCACGTGTGAGAACTTGCTCCGCTAATGCGATTCGATCTGCAGTAGATAATTCGTTTGATAATTTCCAGTTACGAAATGATATTCATTGCTTTACGTTCGATCAAATTCATATTCGACTAGAAATATGATGTTAGAAGAATTGTAACGATAAACGGTAAGAGTTGAACTTCTGAAGCTATTTCAACAAAATTTCCTCTTGATATAGGTTAGGCCTCGGCGTACGATAAAAATGTGTATTTTACTTTTTTTTAAACAACCAATCTTGTTTTTCTTATACGAAAACATTCCAGTAACAAACGGATGAAAGCTATTATTATATTAGAACACGAAACTATGTGCGTCGTCGTGTACAGTAAAAAATACGAAGGCGTAGAACGTTCTTTTGCAATCACTGTACGTACAAAATGTACATAGCAATTTGTCAGAATTTATAAATATCGCGATGGATACAAGTGCGACAACTTGAGCAATTCGCTCAACCTGAAAATGCAAATATTCTGTGGAGTAATTATTCGTGATACATGTGAAGAACTAATTCATGGTTTTTCTTACTCTTTTACTAAACAAAAAAAAAAACATGTCATTTATATTGCATATTAGTGTTACATGATGATGAATTATTTTAGCAGAATTTGGAGTGAAGGAGGCACAGAAAGTTGCGTCTCGTATATGTATATTACGACAGAGGACGCTTCAATGACTAAAGACAAGAAGGTTTCGTTATCTTGTTCTAAATGTTTTGTTCTGAGCGTTTTACTATGTGCAATAGATTTCCTATAATTAATCGTTTATACATGTACCACAAAAACAATCAAAAAAAAAAACAATAGAAAGTGTAAACTTTTGTCTTTTGGAGCTTATCACTATTAGGCCAATATACGTAGTATGTGTGTATTGTATTCTTGTTAACGCGTTCACTGCCAAGCATATATTTTGTAATTTTTCTTTGGTAATGAATAAGTTATTTTATACTATAGACGAGAATGAGCCAGCAAATTAAATTACAGTATCTAATTTGTTGTCACAACGGTTGTGACTATGTTAATATATAAAAACTTTTTGCGCTATATCTGTTATAATTCTTTAGTTATTAAAGCTAAATAAGACACTTTAGATGCTACAATGATGATGCTTAATACACATTTCATAGTATTTATATATATCCATTACATACCCTAGAATTATAAGTAATTGTACATAAAATGTGTATTTAATATCGTAGATGAAAATTATAGAAAGTGTTTAATTATTGCTTATTTTTATGATTTCAGTTGGTCCTGCATGCTGTGCACTGCATCATCGTCCTGCCTAAAATATTTGCACTCTATTTTTCCTTATTTTCGCCAAATATCTATATATAATATATATATATATACATACATACATATACAATAAATTGACTAAAGAACAATGGCTGCCTACATCAATCGTACGATGTCCATGATTGGAGGAGACAGCCACCTCAGATCGACAGATATACGAATCGATAATTCTCCCCTTCAGATTTTTGTCAAGGCCAAGAAAAAGATCAATGACATATTTGTGGAAATAGAAGACTATGTGCAAGACACAGTAGGATTTATGCAATGTAAGTAACTAATTACGGTTCATAATTTGTAATATACTTGTAGTAAAATTTGTTTCGCAGCACTGCAGACCGAACAGAATATTGTAACTGTAGATGAAGGGCAAAGAATTGGAAGCTATGTCGATAAAGTCCATGCAATTAGAGATGTACTCAAGAGGGATCACATGAAAGTTGCGTTTTTCGGAAGGTATTTTATCCGTCTTTGTCCCTTCGAATTTATCGTAAAAACAAATATTAGAAACATCGGAACTGGGTATTATGTTAAAATTACAGGACTAGTAATGGAAAGAGTACAGTCATCAATGCAATGCTACGGGATAAAATATTGCCAAGCGGCATAGGACACACGACAAATTGTTTCTTGCAAGTCGAAGGTTCGGATAATGGTGAATCTTATCTGATCACAGAGGGATCCACCGAGAAACAACCTGTTCAATCGGTTGGCCAATTAGGACATGCTCTCTGCAAGGAAAAATTGTGCGAAAGCCACTTGGTCAGAATATTTTGGCCAAAGGAAAAATGTTTATTGTTAAGAGATGATGTAGTATTCGTCGACAGTCCTGGAGTGGACGTGACTCCCAATCTGGATGAATGGATCGATAAACACTGCTTGGACGCAGACGTTTTTGTTCTGGTAGCAAATGCTGAATCTACTTTGATGGTCACAGTAAGCAGTTTAGATATTTTTGTTTATTCTTCCAAGATTTTGTGTTGATAAATGGTGTGGTTGCAGGAGAAGAACTTCTTCCACAAAGTGTCCACGAAATTATCGAAACCGAATATCTTTATTCTGAATAATAGATGGGATGCATCTGCTTCAGAGCCAGAATTCTTTGAACAGGTAGGCGTTACACAAAAATATTCATAGAACTATTGTATAACTAAATACTAAAAAGATACGTTCTTTCATATAGAACGAGTCATACTGTTTGCATACAAATCATTTATCCCTTTTCTGATTATTATTAAAGCTGGTACTACATATTACTACGTATTATGTCTCGGAACTTGTTTGTGCATAAACGATATAATAGTGCATTAAAAGATGTATGTGTGAAATTGGATTTCATTGATAATATTAGTTGTATGCAGTGGCAGCTTTACTCAAATAATTATGTAATACCCGATTTATCCCTTAGCTGGCCAAAGAGCAAAAAGAGGTATGTTATTTCGCAAATTGCATTCTAGCAATACTTCTTAATCGCCAACTTTTATTTTGTGCACCGCACAGTGAATACTGAACGTGCACAAATTTTTCGGCATGTGAAAGTTAACGTTTATTACAGTCAACGTGGACAGAACTTTTTTTAACAAACCAATACATATATTGTGCTTATAATATGTGAAAGAAATCTCTACGTGTGCTTTTTGCTTTCTCAAATTATTTTATAAGTTATCATGCAACTTACGATTATTTATATTTTACGTTTGTTTAGGTGAGGGCGCAACACCAAGAACGAGCCGTCGACTTTTTAGCAAAGGAGTTGAAGGTTTACAGCCCGAAAGACGCCGAGGAACGAGTTTTCTTCATTTCTGCGAAGGAAACTCTGCAAGCCCGCATGCAAGAGCAACGTGGTCAACCTGCTCACAGTAATATCTGTGACTTATTTTTTTTTTGTCTTTTCTTTTTAGTTTCCTTCGAACTGATATCCTCAGTTGATTTATTTTCTTTAAACAATTTTCTAACAGATGGTGCACTGGCAGAGGGCTTCCAAAATCGATACTTTGAGTTCCAAGATTTCGAACGAAAATTCGAAGAGTGTATTTCAAAGTCTGCTGTGAAAACGAAATTCGAACAGCATTGTCAACGCGGAAAGCACATCGCTACGTAAGCGAGACGCTCACTAAATTTTCGAATGATCCCTTTTTATGGTACACAAGGTGGAAGGTATTTATTTTTTCTTCAGAGAAATTCGACAAACATTGGACGAGATATTAGAAAGGACCCAGCAAATGAAGAACCAGCAATTGTACGTTAAGAAGGAAGTTCATGACAGATTAAACTACACGGAACAACAACTAATGTTGCTGACTCAGGAAATGAAAGACAAAATTCATCATATGGTGGAGGATGTAGAGCAGAGAGTTTCTAAAGCTCTGAGCGAAGAGATTCGTAGATTGGCCGTGCTTGTCGATGAATTCAGTGTTCCGTTTCACACAGACCCACTAGTTCTAAATGTATATAAGCGAGAACTTCATACGCACGTAGAGAATGGCTTAGGTATAACTGCACAGATTTACCATGCACATTTTCTGTTCAACATCTATTCTAATTTTACGGTTATACAGGTTCCAACTTGAGGGCAAGGCTAAGTACCGCGTTGGCATTGAACATAGAGAATTCGCAGAGGGAGATGACAGTACGAATGGCAAGTTTACTGCCGGATAGTAAAAGGCAACTGTCGATAAACATTTTGCCGAGACGAGAGCCGTTCGAAATTTTATACAGATTAAATTGCGACAATTTGTGCGCAGATTTTCACGAAGATTTAGAATTTCGATTCTCTTGGGGAATCACAGCTATAATTAACAAATTTGCTGGAAGGCAAGGAAGGAAATTGGCCATCACCAATTATCCGCAAGAGGTAGATTAATGATTGAACATTGTTTTATAACGGCGAGATTGTTACAATTTGATCTGTGCACTTCTAGATACCACCTGCAATTACGTCTCCTACAGAAAGCGTGGACTCTGTAAAATTCATTTCCAGCACTCCCCATTATCCACAAAGATCTGACGACTGGTCGTTGGCTACTAGAATCGCGATAGCGTCTGTAACATCTCAAGGTACCATGGGAGGACTGATAGTCGCTGGCTTCGTAAGCATCTCACATTTATTCTCAGCAAATATTCAACGGAATAGCACTGTTCTTTCAACCATTTTCGCTTTAGATGTTGAAAACAATAGGCTGGAGGCTTATAGCTGTAACCGGTGCTATATACGGTGCCCTGTATCTTTATGAACGACTAACGTGGACTAATAAAGCGAAGGAACGCGAGTTCAAGCGGCAATATGTAGATCATGCTACGAAGAAATTGAAACTAATTGTGGACCTTACGTCTGCGAACTGCAGTCATCAAGTGCAACAGTGAGTCCGAGCTTTATATTAATTAAGCAAATCATTCTTTTTTCCCTTCATTAGAGAATGCATCGTAACGTTGTTGCCCTACGGTTACAGAGAATTATCCAGTACTTTTGCCCGGCTGTGCCATTTAGTAGACGAAACGACATCAGAAATGGACACCGAATTAAAGAATATCGCAAGTACAATTCGAATACTCGAGGAGGCGACAAGTAGCGCTAAAGTTTTACGAAATAAGGCTAATTACTTAACGAACGAACTCGATTTATTCGATTCAGCGTATTTAAAGTCTTTGAATTAAATATCGAACAATGTTGTTTTGTTTTTTTAGGAAATAACACGAATTAGTAAAAGGTTGGTGTTCAGAGCTACGTATTTCGGAAAATACATCTACGCATGCTATGATGATTGAAGTACGACTTATTCCAGGCATATTAAGAAATCACTGCCTAGATGTATTCTCTTGAACAACCACTTGTGCGTATAGAGGGAATGTTTTTACGTAAAAACTCTAGTCGTAAATCAGGCAACCTATATTTTCCTCTAAATTCGCATTCTGAGTTTTTTAATGAATCATATAGAATAATTCGAATCAACGATCGATCGTTTATGTTAGCAGAAGAGGTCTTACACTACTGAATGTACAAGTTTTTGAATTCATATTTTTTCTTTCTTTTTTCTTATGATCTACATCTTACACGAATCATGCTACAGAGTGATTTTTTTGCAAATACGGCGCCAGTGTTTTAACAAAAGTATTGCGCAAATTAGTGCACGATTATTAGATTTATATTCCGATCTGTTAGAGAAAGAGAGATAGGCGAACCTTATTTGTAAAGTGAATGGAATAATGCAACTATTAGATTTATTAGATTATATTTATCAAAGAGCTTATGTTATTATATGAATAAAGAGGTTGTTGAGCAAGAATTATGTTTGCACCTCTCGACCTCTATACTATGTATTGCTGAAGTTAAGGGGTAAGATTAGGGTAGGCTTGTTAAAGCAATGAGCGTTCTTCAAACGTACTCGGTGAAATGGACGTAACCTTAAAGGAAACATGTGAACCCTTCTGATATGGCTCGAATATGTAATTATTCGAAAGTAAATCATTGCAATAATGTAATCCGATCGTTTAGCGCTGTAAGCCCATTGTTTTCTATGTCATCCGAATTATTATCTATTGTTTATGCATTCATGCTTTTCATTTTAATCAGAAAGTCTCGCCTAGCCTAAAAACTCCTACGTCGATCGACATGATCGGACCACCAAACCCGATATCAAATTTAAGACCAATCATATTTGCAAAATCTGAGAACGAAACTAATCTCGAAAGGAGGTACAGGGAAGCTAGAGAAGACACGCAAATTTGGAATCAAAACTTTTGGAGGAAACATAACGCCAGTTTCGCGGAGGTACGAAAGAAAAGTTTACGTAATATCATTACGAAAAAGAAATTTCCAAACGTTGAATTCATTATTCAGGAACGTAAGCAATTTCAAGAAAATTTGAAGGCGCAAGGGAAGACGTCGATCTCCGCCGACGATATGTCGGTATTTTATAAAGAATTCTTAGATAAAAATTGGCATACTCACTTGAATTACAATATCGCTTGGTATAAGAGAAATCTTAAACTGTTGTTACTCGAGATCGGAGTAAAAATATCAAAATTAAAGTTGAGATGATTGGACGGATACAAAGCACCAGTGCGTATATTTACAACGTAAATGTGTACTTATGTTTTATTTATAAGCTTTCGGAAGTAGAAAACGTGTATTGGCACACACAATACTGAATATCTTGTAAAACATCTGCGTGTAACGCGCATAACATTTGTAAATATAAACGATAGCAACTAAATTTAATCGTGTTTATTCTTTTAAATCATTCCTCTGCTAGCATGACATACTTGATTCTTTAGGCACGCTATTTCCTGTTCTTTCTTCTTAATGATCAACAACATGTACCTGCGCTGTTGTCTTTCACAAGTCAGTTTGTTTTGATATTGCCTTATAGTCTGGTGTAATTTCTGGGAAGCAAATTTTGCCACACCGAGCGCTCTTTGTTTCTCTTTCATCAAGTAGTCTATATCGGCAGTTAGCATTTTGCATTTCTCACACTGCGACAGATACGCCTCATTTAATTTACTGTCAGTTTCATCCAATGTTTCTAGCAGAGATTTGCACTTTTGCTTTTCCTTGTGCAATTCGTCTTTAAGCTGATCGAATTCTGTAGCAACTTGCTGGACCATTTCCTCGCTGTCGTGTAACAACTAAAGCAAATAAAGGCTAATTAAAAATAAGAATATGTTTATTCGAAACTAAACTAGATGTACTACCTTCCTTTGCCTCGAAATTGTTTTATTCTGTTCATCTATGATCTTTTCCTTTATTCTTTGCTCAGACGATTGGTTTTCTTTCAGAGTTTCCAGCTCTTGTTTTAAACAGCCACAAGTTTCGGTTTCCTGGCACAAGCAATATTCTAAATGGTGCATCTTCTCTTCCATCTCCTTGAGCAATGAATTGTTCGACTGCAACGTATCTCTCATATCTGATATTTCAGAATTCTGTGAATATATTTCTAATTAATGTAACACTGGAAATTCGTTTCCTTTTTCTTTTATTGAACGCGCTTACTGTTCGACTTAATTCCTTATCTTTTTCTTGAATCGTTTGCTGTTGAGTGCTACATAGACCAGTTACCTCGCATATCCTTTTTTTCTGTATATTAATTACATTCGTAAGCTCTAAAATCATATCCTTGAATTCTGACCTCTCTTTACTTAGAGCAGTCTCTTTCTCCTTTAATGCATATTTCATTCTATTCACTTCCTTCTCAACTTCTTCGCACCTTGTATGATTGAAGCATGCATTTATTATCTAAAGTGATTCTTAGATTACATTTTAGGGAAAGACGAGTTCACGATCGCAGAAATATGATTAAAAAAGTTACCTCTTAGATTCGTCCTCTGATAAAGATTGTAATTTATTCTTCAAATTATCACGTTCTTGCAACAAGCTCTCATTTGCGCGCTAGAAACACAATGATTCTATTATTAATAAAAACATATTTCTTCGCATTTACGTACTTGCAATTCCGCGATATCGTTTAATAACTTCTTCCTGTTCGCTTTAACTAATTCCGTTTGATCTTTCGATTGTTTCATTAGATCCATCGCAACTTTAGTCTGTTCCTGAGACGTGTCCAATGCATCCTTTAAACAAGCTGCTCTTTGCTCGCTTTCTTTCAAACAATCCAAACTGCAAGTCAGAGATTTCAATTTCTGTTCAAGGTCTTTCGTTCGTTGTTTTTCATTTAAAAGATCCTACAAATTACATGCTACATGAATTTACGTATACCAAAGATAGATATTGTCGGTAAAACCTTTTGAATTCTCTCGAAAATCTTCTTGTCCCTCGGACAAACATCTTTCAACATATGAGAATATTCTCTGGATTCGTTCGATACGCTTCTGACTACTTCATTCGGAAGGCTTTCGTTGCTTGGTGCCTCCTGTTGCACTTGTACGCTTAACTCGGCATGATTATTGTCTCTTGTAGGAACCACCTGTTCACTCTTTTCTTCGTATGTATCGATTATTTTATCCTGCATGTGCACCTTATACAGTTGCGCAGATGCGTTTACTTGGTCCGATTTACTCTGCTTCCCTTGTAATTCCCGGCTAATCGTATCTCCTGCTACTATACCGTACCCATTTCTCTGTACTGTCGTATCGCTATCTAAATCTTTCTGGGCTAGTAAAAAAAATATAAGATACATATTCTTGGACGATGCAGTGTGACCGAGTATACATACCTTCGGGTAATTGACTTTTACGCAGCTGTGATTTTCTGCGCATTTTACATGTTGCCGAATTACATGGTGCTTTTCTTTTGCTGCTGTCGTACGATATACATTCTTCTGTACAACCAGCTCTGGTACATTGTTCTTTCAATGATAAAACACGGTGAACGCAGTGACATAACTTGCCAAAGTTATTGTACATACTGTTCTGCACAGAATGTATAAATTATTTACACCTACAAATGTTTTACGTGCTACACTCGTGTATACTGAAACGTATTTACCTTTTTACATATTGTATAAGGACATACGTTATACCCTTCTTCCATCTTCTGCAATTTAGAAATGATCATTAGCTGCCTGTTCAGAGTATCGATCCGTGTTGAAATATTGCACATTCCAAAATTTGATTCAACAGATCCTTCAAATATCCGTCATAATATTTAATTTGATGTTCCGTTCATGGATTCGGAAATACTGACATTTAATAGCTGATAGAGTAACAGATACACCTATATGAAATTGTTGTGCTTCTGTCTTCTTGTTGCATAGATTGTCCTCTTTTTCGATTCACGTAACCTTTTCATATAAATATTATTTCTTTGACCGAGCAAAATTGATTTTGAGCAAAATATCACGGCATTCATTCTGATACCACAACATGCAAAATAATGGTAACGACCAAATGTCTACTAGCGAGGAAGGTAGATAATTTTTTGGTAGTACTTGTAAATAGTGCAATCAGTTTTGTCATTATTCAATGTTACTTAAGCAAACAAGATCACGTTATATATCGTGGAATATTTTGTTTCTCTGGGGACTGGGATTATGGATAGCTCTGTGTACAAGTAATATGTACTATTCAGGCATATTAAACCAACAAGGTAAATTGGTAGCATCATGTTTCCACCATACGGTACAGTTTCATTAATATGATACCTTTTCTTCAGCTGCATTGTATTATTTACAAAATTCATATCTCGGAATTGCATACAACATTTCTGCAAAACCAGAAACCATAGAGGACATACTACAAATCGCAGCAACAAATTGTACTTTGTATAAGATGATACTAACATTTAAAGCCGTCCTCCGATATATCTATATCCTTGTATCCGTGTTGTTCTTGGTACTCTTAACATATTCCCATGAATATTTTGGACACATAGAAAACGTGTGGAATTGTATGTGAGTAAAAATATCTTGCATTGCTACGTTCCCTGATGGTGATTACATTTTAATCAGTATCGTTCTCAGCAGGATGCGTAATGTTCGCTCAGTCATCCCTTATTTCAAAGACCTTACAACAACTTATAAGATAAATATCTTTAATCGATTCAGGAATAAAGATGACTTTATTACCTTGCAGTCTAAAGTGATGGCAAACCTTAGGAACAACGTGGAATGTTTAGAGAAGAAAGCAAATTCTAATGAGGAAGAATATGATACGAGCGTTTCGCATACAGAGACAAATATCTTACAAACACAATTTGTTTTAAGCAGTTATACATTCTTGCTTTTCAATAATTACGAACTCTACCACTATTTCAATGGTAGACATTTAAACAATACTTTGCTATCAAACTGTTTAGTAGGTCGAAGTACAGAATATATTGGGAGCCAGCTGGCTTTTCCGAATAACAATAAAAGGAATGTCAACTCAGTAGCGAAGAGAGATATGAGAAAAGGCATTGTTAGTTCTTCTCCCGAGTTTAAAAGATTCCTATCCAATTTACAAAGGTCACGCTTCTTTTATCCGTACATGTTAGAAGTGTCTACAAGTTATATTATACATATAAAATCAATTTATGAATAGTTATTTCCAGAGGAACCATCCAAATAAAAGTGTGCCTCTTTATACAAACGTTTTTATTTATAACTATCATCCGGTATATACAGTGATGAACAAATATCTCCATTAGATTACAGTTCTTATATTTCTAGTGCAAGAGAATAATTTTGTACATTCATGCATCATCTATGAATGCTGTTAAGTCAGCTGTTTATTATTCCACTACCAATGCTTATACATATAGAAAATTCATGAAAGCGATTTTCATGAGAGAACGTATAAGGACGCGTACAAAATCAATTGAGAGATAAGTGCCCGCGGCATACCATTTCAAAGGGGAGGATTTAGCACTTCTTACTTCGGAAGTTTTCTTTGTGATTTTATTCATACATCTGTACAGTAAAATTTAGATTCCCTGCTCGCCAAGCAGTTAAACGAAGTGAATTGAAAGATGTCAATACGTCCACGGAAGTGTTATCGAACTTAATACTATTCGAAATCGCTTCGTCTCCCTTGTTGGCAATAGTTGTTAAAATTTTCAGGCTCGGCCGATATTCTCCTCAAAGAACTCTGAACATTTTTAACAATGAAAGTTCGAGCGTGACTCCACAATTAAACGTAAACGCTGAATGCAAACAATTGCGGAGTATATTTCATATTAAACTATTTACATTTTTCTAATCATTTGAAGAAGAAAAAAGCATAAAATAATATAAAAAGGACTACTGAAATCGAACGTTTGAAACAGAGGACAGTTTAAATAGCATTACACGTGTATGAAATGTTCAACAAGAATATCATTTTAACGATAATTCATGCATTGTTCTGTAAAACTGTCCGCGCTCTCTTTATATTGCCCGTTTTACAACTGTTCACGTTACTAGCAAATCTCAGTGAATTCAATGTTTCATTGTAACATTCGTCTAAGGGAGATATGTTCAACAACATGAGGGTCTTTGAATTGCCACCCAAAGACGGCATCAATAAATGAGTGAGCTTCGAGTTTCTGTATGGAATATGTTCCTGTTTCTTCAGAAGGGCGAGGATAACGTTGCCCAGATTCGCCAGCGATTTATTAATGTTTTTCGTTTCTGCCATTCGAACCGATTCCTCGCCCTTTAATCTTTCCGAACCCGCTAAGTCAACCAAGTTCAAGTTTCCTATCGAAATTTCTTCTTTCGCCTTATGCGTCCCAATGAGTCGTATCCTCGTCACTGAATGCGATCTGGATGATCTACAAATGAAATATTCCCATTTATTTATGAATCCTTCGCATACGCATTCGTAAAAGAAAGGACATTAACGTGTACCGTTCGTTCGATTTGGTAGCAGCGACAGCTCTATTACGCTGCGCCGTTAAAAGACACTCGTGCAGTTCCTCGGGGCTACGTATCTCCTCTATTTTAAGATTGCTGACATACAAATCATGTCCCTTGCTATCGGCCATTCGGATCTCGTGTACCTTTGATTGAGAATCGAGCAGATCAACAATATGCTCATTGTAAATTTCGAGGAAACTAGCTTCTATCTTGTATTCCCATCCAACTAATTGGAATTGCTTCATTTCTTCAAATATATGTCGTACCTGCAGCAGAAAAGCAAAGACGTGTTGATTCGTGGTGTAATTAATAAATTAGAACATTTGCAACGAATGACGCGTACCGTTCGTGGTATCATGCCTTCCGTTTCACTTCCAGGTATACCCTCCATCGTGTAGGTTTTACCAGAGCCAGTCTGACCATATGCAAATACGCAGACATTGTACCCTTCCAAGGCGGATTGAACCAACATCGCCAATTCTTCGAAAATATGTTCCTGTTTAGCGTTCGGTGGGAAAACCTTATCGAAGGAAAATTCTTGTCGAGTTCCCCTGAACTTTCCGCTACAGCTAACTGCGTCGGACCCATCGCTCTTGCCCACTTCGATGGTACATTCATCTATAAAGTTCATTGTGCACGTCCTGCGAAATAAAACAGTTCCATCTGTTAAAAACTATTCGGTATTTACGATTGTTATTATCCTTATAATACGTACGGTTTTCCAAGCTCACTCGGCGTTCTAGGACGTACCCTACAAAATACTCTAATGTTTCCTTTCAATTCTTGTATCGCATTGTGCAGGACTCTTCTATCTTTGTCCATTGTATGAACTAAAGTCTCTAATGCTTCTTTAACCGTCATCAATTCCTCGTTAGCTTTCCTTTGAGCTTCCAAGCTTGTTTCTAGCTCTCTTAATACGGATTCATGTTCCAGGAGTATCACTTCCTGCGAGGCACATTTCTTTTTAAATTCCACCAGCATACTGGAAACATTTTTTAGCGACTCCTCTGAATCTCCCAGACGTTTAGTTAAATCCTGTCTCTCTTCCTGTACTTTGTTTATCTCTTCTTTTAGCTCCTTAAGCTCGTTATCCAATGCTTTGTTTGTGATTTCCAACTTTTCCGCTTTTGCTCTGTACATATCTTCGTTCGCCTTCAGTGTATCCATCTGCTCCTGAAGTTCGCTATATTTTGCTGAAGCTTCCTTATACTTTTGTCGTACATCAGACAATGCGTCATTCGTATGGGCCAATCGACCCTTTAAGTCCCACTTGGAGGGAGCCTTAGCCGCTGTATTATTTTGTACTCTTTTAGTCGCAACAGTCTGACTAGATTTGCCGGTAGCATTCTTGCTTGTTAACGCAACACCGGTACGTTGCGTGGTCGGTTTAACAGTAGGCTTAGTAAATGGTTTTTTAGCTTCCCCGTGCACCGGTGCAGTGGGGGCTGGCCGTTTCACGGCCCTAGTAGTAATGGTCGACATAGTCTTTGATCTGGTCAGGGTTTGTTTAACCGGAGGTGGTTTATTCTCGTTGGCGCATTTTGTATTAATATTCATCGTACTCTTAGCCTTCTTCAAAGTCTCCGATATACCGTTGGAGCTTGCTGCTTCAGGCTGATTGGTTTGGCCTTTAGTCACTTTGTGATTATTCATTTTCATATTATCGTTCGTTGTATTAACTGCTTTCGTTAAATTGATCATTGGCTTTGGCAGGCGCGACTCCATCTAAGTATAATTATTAGGATCAGTAGGAAGAGAAATGGCAAGGGGAATTGGTACGTTTAAGGACGCAACTAATCCTCCGCATGCGTTACCCGAAAAACTTTCTGTGCATCGATTAATATTCTTATCAAACAAATTTATTCCCCTTCTACGATTCATGCTGCTTCCCCCTTAAATCATACCTTAAATAACTAAGTCGGCCCATCATACAGTTTATACACATTTCGTCGAATAATAATTATTCGATCATCTAAGTAGAGTCTAAAATTCATTCGTTCGTGATCAGAGATAATACGTACGAGCAAAAGTGACAACAAATTGAAAAAACAAACCTCTTTCCTCCCAAAATAATACACTCACGTCCCTCGCAGTCACACGATAAGAAATAATTTGTTTACAATTGAATTACCTAATGATTCGCATAACAATTACATTTATTTAACACGCGAACGCATATTTTCTGCCAGCGTTCGGAACACAATAACGAAACGATCAGAATCTTCGATGTAACAAGCAGAAAGGACGCTTTATTTTCTACTCCACACCAGTTGAGCGGCGGTTAAATAACATGCAGCGTTTTATTTGAACTTGAATTCGCCTGAGTACAGCCAATCAGGGGGCTGGAAGTATGACACCCACCCAATCGTACGAAGGCATATAAACTGATTCGGCCAATAGCAATCGCCTGCAAAACAACGGTTTCGCGCAGAGATCTCCGTTGCATTGTACGCCTGTGCGTACTCGGAGCGACTTTATCGTGAATTTTATTTACCTAAAGTGTAGAGTATCACATTCATGTAGTGCAAAGCAATAAATTTGTGCATCCAAGATTTGATTAAATCAGTAGAACGTGTAAAAGCATCAAGTTTATTAATAAAATAAGGAATTTCCCGAATGCCTAGGGGGCGCAAGCGATACTTCGTTTCCCTGTTGAGTCGGTAAGTCAAGGCAAATGGAGGTAAGTTCCAGATAATTCAATGGAGGCAGCATAGATAGCACTGTTTGTTACTCCAACGATATGACGTTTGAACGGACACGTTGTCACACGATTCTCCACACAGTTCGCGTGTGCGCATGCGCAACAAGGTGGCAGTAGGATTTTCGATTCTCCAGAACACAGTGCAAGTATTGTTTTCGAGTAAACTGAAAGTTCTTGAGTAAGCACTAAGTGGAAAATGTCGGGAAAATCGAAGGCATTTACCAAAGAGGAAGAGCTTCTTCTTCAAGACTTCTCGCGAAACGTCTCGACGAAATCCTCGGCGTTATTTTACGGAAACGCCTTTATCGTTTCGGCGATCCCCATCTGTGAGTACGAAATGTTTCAAACTCTCTGATAATAGACGTTAGTACGATAATTGATTGCATCCTACGATGCATTTCAGTATGCGTTTATATTATGATTTTGTGGAGAAATGAACAATAACATGGAAATCTCAATTTTTGGGAGTTAACCCCCTATGTGTCTGTTGCAGGGCTCTTCTGGAGAATTCATTTGATCGACATCTACGCTAACTTAATTTCCTTCGTTTTAGTTACATTAGCCAGTACATACGCACTTGCACTCGCGTATAAAAATACTAAATTTGTCCTGAAACATAAGGTATTAGAAATTAGTAGTCAAAGCTTGAAAGAAAATATTGCATTCTCGCTTGAATTATTCCAGAAAGAAAGAAGTATTATACGTGCTCTTTGCAGATCGCAGTGAAAAGGGAAGATGCAGTTACGAAAGAAATGAACAGAAAATTGGCGGAGGATAAAAAGATGAGCAAAAAGGAGAAAGATGAAAGGTATTTAAACATCAGTCACCTTCCGACGTATTAAACATTGACCTAAAGCTAAAGTGAACAAACTTTGATGTTTAACAAAACTTTTTAGGATCTTATGGAAGAAGAACGAGGTGGCAGATTACGAGGCAACAACGTTTTCGATTTTCTACAACAACGCTTTATTCTTAGCTCTTGTAATTGTATTATCGTTCTACGTTTTGAAGACATTCACGCCGGCTGTAAATTACATCTTTTCTGTGAGCACGACAAGTGCACTTTTAGCGCTGCTGTCTACTGGATCTCAATAATGTATAGTATTCTATCCATTTCTATCGCCGAACAATTCTGTGAGTTTTTGCAACTGTTTAGATGAGCGAATGAGTACGTACAATAAATACCTTTTCTATTTATAGTACGTTGCAACTTATTCTATTTAGTTTTTTAAGCCCAAGTTACGGCTTATCGTCGTTTACACGCGGCCGAATATTTTCGTACGAATCAATTGAATTGGCCCCCTATTGCGGATGACGAATTATAACGGATCACAGATTGCAATCCATTATACGCAATCCAACGCGGACCATTCTCTAATGCTTTATTTGCTTGTTTAACGTGGACTCGTGCCAACGTATAACCCGCCGAGGGAAAGCCCCCCGCCAAACTGTATATTCTATTTCCGTAGAAAAGTGAAAATGCAAACATTCTGCTTATACGATAGCAAACTATTATCACCTGCAACCCAATTGCATGAACGTCGCAGCGTATGTATAAAATGTTCAGCATTTGCTCTGTACACCTGAGAGATGAAATATTTGCGGGCTGTATGGTTATTAGGACTTTTACCGCGTCTCTAACTGTTTTCGCCGTGCATTTGCCAGAAGGATATCAATTTCCTGATTTCGTTTAACGCTGCCACGTGATAAGCGAGCAACGTTTGCCTTTGGATAAATCGCAATTCGATTATTACGCATAGAATATTATAAAGTTCGCCGCCTGTTCAATGATTACTCAAATCAGCAGTAGATAGTAATTTGCCACGTTTACACTGAATCTTTCCCATACTCGCATTACTATTCGACAAATTATGATCAGCTCCGAATTACTTTTAAATTACAGTTATAAGTAGAGTTTGGGCAGTGAAATATTTGTGTATTCGTCGGTCAACAATTGATTTGAGCATTCATAATTGTTTGAATAATTGGTTCGAGTATCAACAGATGTAACACGCATTTGCTCCTAATTATTTTGAGCGCCAGACACCGCGAACGATAATAGTTTTCCATCTTCCCATGAGACAAGGTCGGCAGATGACGGTCCAGACGTAAATTGCTCCCGTTTGTTCCCGCGACACCGCGATGACTCTTGCCCCGTTCCGTTTCCAAGCCATAAGTTCTACATCGATTCTGCCATCTTATACGCGACCGCCGTTTTACTGTCGTTTACGCTGACCGCAGAATTTTCATTCTCTATTTTCGTACGGTTGCAGCAATATCGTTTTCTTCTTCTGAAAACGACGCAGGCAAACGTAGCGTCGTACAGCCGCATAGTCGTCTGAGTGAATCGGGAGTCGAAACGAACGAGAAAACGTTCGTTGCCTCGAAGAAAAGTCTTAAAATAAAAAAGGGATCTATCCCCACGGATTTTCAGGTCCCTCCACTGTTACACGCAGTCTCGTATTCGAATTATTTACGACGCTGTAGGAGACTTTCTTCGTAAACAAATTTTTTATCACCTTTATAATCCGTTTACAAGGATCTCACAGTGGTTTCGAGCCAAGGTAATCTGGATTTGATTTAGGAGAATGGAAAATCCGATCTCGCTGTGTTGGCAAATGAAAAATCAATGACAATCTGTATGCTGAATCATTTGAAATTGTTGCAAGTAAAATAATGAAATTGGAAAATAATATTCCACTGTAACTGGTCGTAATCAGACTATGAGCTAAATAATCAGACTCTATATATAAAAGTCGTAATAAGACTATGAGCAGAGCCCAGATGATGCACATTTCAAAAGGCCGATTAATATGCTAGAAAGAGATTTTTTGCTATGGGCGAACGAAGAAAGATAGGGAAGAAGCAGCCCGGGGGTAAAAGCTGGAGCGTTAAGAGCGAGATGACGGCCCCGATTTCGAGTCTCGCGGCAGCGTTTGTATCCCAGAAATAACGCAAGCGCCTTTCCAAAAGCTTTTCGGGCCCGCGAAGAAGTGAACGATTGGCTGGAGGTTGCGGGGTGCGGTCCGGCACCGTCACGCAACCGCTATATCCTCCTTTTCCAATATTACCGCGACGATAGGCGTTCCTCGTGACAGTGCTCGAGAGACAGCATCCGCACGTAAACTTGCTTCCCAATCACGTACAAATCGTCTTCCGTTTGCCCTCGCCGCGTACTAATCCAGTCCAACGACGCTCGCCTCGTCGTATCTAAAATACAAAGTGCTTTATACAGTCAATTTTGAATTAATAAAGAAAGTAGAAAGTAAAAAGAGAATCGCGCCACCATGGTATGTTCTATTGATGATATCGTAAGTCGTCGCCCTGGTAAACATACACGTTTTCTTTCTATACACTCTCGCTCTTTTTATTTATCGTATTTTTTTTTCTATCTGACTTAATCTCGATCATCTGCGCCTCGCCTGATCTCTGTGGTTCCTCTTTGCAACTTTTCTTCATGATTGTCGAGTGGAATTGGAATTTCGAGGATCCCAAACGAAGAGAATATGCTGCTCAACGTAATACGAGCACCAATGATTTTCTCTTCTGTTCGAATTGTTTTCTAAGCAGTGTATTTGATACTTCGGTTCAATAGGCACGTGTTGCAGCCAGCGATGTTTATAATATCCAGGAGCAACAAGTGCAGGTTGATAATTCATTCCTCCACTTCCGCCGACTCTATAATGAACCCACTCTACTCTGTTCTCTTCGTTTCTTCACCATTTTTCTCGCATCGTAGTAATATTTCTTTCGGCCTGCTATGACTTTTGTTTTCGTATTTTTTCTTTTCTGTCTAACGAGTAGCAGTGATTGCGCTCTCGATCGGGAAATGTGTTGTATCGGTCCAGAGATGCGAGGTTCTGGAAACGTGATTGTTTCTTTCATGGCGAATTATCCTCTCTGGCCACCTTTCTTCGTGTCGATTAGCTGAGGAAAATTTCATCAGATTGCGATACTACACCATCAAATAATAAAGTATTAGATATCGTAGAGCAAGAAATGGAACTTGAAAAAATCGACAGCACGAAGAGTCGCGGCCCGATTTCTAACCATTCGCGAATATAATATAATAATAGCAGTGTTGATCGAGCAGCAACATTAAATAATATTATGATAAGATATAATCTGCACACTTAAAGAAGAGTGCACGTTCATTCTGTTGAACATTTCTTGTTAACCATGCACGTACAACACTTTGATCGAGTCCTCTTTCTTCTACTGGTGTCTAAACTTGTATGGAAAGCAATATACCATTAGAATTATACTAATATATCGTTTTGGTAATGCAGAGATTGAAGAATTTCATACTTGCTATGTTCACAGGCCGATGAACTTCCCCCTGAACAAATTGCTGGTACGTAGAAATTGCTATACAATATTTCTTCAGCCTGAAAGAAAATAACTTGATGTGATAAATTTACCGAAAGCAGTTATATTCGAAGCTGCCAAGACATCTATTGCGTTCTCTTCAGGATTAAATAGAAAAGAGATCTTTCCCTCCTCTATTTGAGAGGTTCATAATGAAAGAGCCGTCGCCAGTTCTCTAAATAAAACGCAGGACTCGTGTTAGGCCCTGGTTACCACTCGACGCTCCATTCTTGGCTTTCCGGCATTTGAATCGCGTCGAAATGGTATCGCGTTTACTGGACACCGCATGCTAAATTTAGCAGTCTGCTGTTTCTTCGTCGCGCTTCCCTTTCGGCTACCTGATGACCCTTCCATCGGCAAAGCGAAAGTAATATCTTTCCGGAAGAGGATCCCGGCGGCACACAGATCTATCGTTAGTTCTGTCCATCGTCTTATGAACGAGCTCTTCTATTCGAATGCCAGGTTCAAAGAATAAATACGATTAGCGATAGTGTTCGGCGAACTAGAAATTCTCTACTCTCTAGATATTTTAGTAGCGTACTAAGGAGCCGGAAAGGTAATTGATGAAACGCCACCGTTCCCAGAGTTCATTTTGCGCTTCGATTCAATCGGAGCAGCCCATGTATAGCTGCGTACGCGATATGGATGTGTATATGGATCGCGTGTCGATCACGGGAATCGTATCGGTAAAAATAGCCTCCAGACGAATTGAAAAATAGAATCATCGTCCCACTAGTTTTGAGGAAGAAAAAACCTTCGTACAGTAATAGCCCCAGCGACCAAAGCATTCGTCGCCCAGATCATGCCTAGGTCTGAGAAAATCTTGAAGCTTCTTTCTGTACCTAGAACGGATCGCTTGTCATATAAACTTGTTCAATATCAAATGAAGCATATACACGTTTGGAGAGAGTTTAGAAATCTGTGAAAATAGAAGAAGGAACAATCACAGTCGAGAACGATGAACAAGCGTTCTAATCGGTGTGAGCGATGAGCCAGAATCACCAGCATCCAAAGGGCATCAACATCGGATTCTAAATCTGTAACCGTAGACAGCCATGAACGGAACGCAGCATCATTTAACTCGACCCAGAGCCGTTCTGGCGAGAAACAGAACGACGAGAAAAATCATGCTCTTCTTTCGAATGAATATTCATTTTGTTACAGTGCTCCGTAAGGCGTTCGACAGCTTCGACAGGGAGAAGAGCGGCAGCATTCCCACCGACATGGTGGCCGACATCCTGAGACTGATGGGTCAACCCTTCAACAAGAAGATCCTCGACGAACTTATCGAGGAAGTCGACGCCGACAGTGAGTAGTGCACTTACCTCAAGCATTCTCCTACCAAACGAGCTAAATCGCTGTCTGTAGATTTGTCAACTAAATTGCGTGGCTAATTAATAGAATCCGGACGCCTCGAGTTCGAAGAGTTCGTCACATTGGCCGCGAAATTCATCGTTGAAGAAGATGCGGAAGCCCTCGAGAAGGAACTCCGGGAAGCCTTCAGGCTCTACGACAAAGAAGGTAGCTATTTATACTGTATTATACTCTATACCTTCCTCTGCGTTGCACATTCAATTGAAACGCATAGTCGCGATCTGGGACAATTTGTGAAACGAAACGATCGAGAGGGAGGCGAATAAAATCGCCGCGCAAAGCAAGACGAAAGAAAGATTAAAATAGCCCGTTCCGCGAATCTGGCCGCGTTATCTCCGTTTCGTTTCATGGGAATGAAAGCCGGCCGAATTGTACGCCCTCGGGAGCGCGGCCAACAATCGGTTAAGCCAAAACTTTTCGCACGATTATTAATCGCGACTGTTTGCCCAACATTTTCGCTCGTCCATCGGTGCGCTGATGCATCGTGTTCTTGTATATTTGGAAATTTGTCTTTGCAGGAAATGGTTACATCCCGACTACATGCTTACGCGAGATCCTCAGGGAACTGGACGACCAACTGACGGACGAGGAATTGGACATCATGATCGAGGAGATCGACTCCGATGGATCTGGCACTGTTGACTTTGATGGTGAGAGACATTTCATTTTGATTCATTGCTGCACCTGCTAATTGTTATTCATTTCATTCATTATATTCGACTACCGATTCTCCAACTGCAATTACTCTGCTTTACCCCCGGATTCGAACACTGAAAGAAATTGTAGCAGTATCATTTGTTAGCACGTGTTCTCTGGCCGAGCTTTATTTCTAAGCGACCGTGTTGTTACATCACTCTTACTTTCTTCTCTACTAACGATAAATAGTCATCTTACTCTTCTTCTGCCATTTCTTCTATTATACATATATTCCAAGCTTTTGCACAACTTTCTACATATACGTATACACCTGGTTTCGGGCTGCGCAAATGCGATACAAAGATTTTGGCAGCTTTCTTCGCTTCCTCATCTCTGCCGAGAGATAAAACAACCTGCAAACTGCATCGCGTATCAAAAATAATCTACCTCCGTGCAGCATTGCCAATAATTACAGAGATTTCTAAATAATAACTCGAATGCGTCTACAAGCAGCAGAGAAAATCTCCATCATTATTTCTCTTTGTCTATCTTGGATAAGAGGGCAGTACAAAATGGCTGCTTGCCTTGCAGATGAACGAATAGAAAATGCGCTTCAGTAATGATTCAAATGTTCTGTTTCAGAATTTATGGAGATGATGACTGGAGAATAAAGAAATTGACACGTCAACGGTACCAATAATCCGACACAAGCGCGACGCTCACGTTTTAGTCTAATTATCCGCGTGATTTTTCCAAGAAAAAGTTGTCAGGAAAACGAGAACGATGTCTACAAGAATGCAAATCTTTCAACGTCATGACACGTCTTCGTCTGTTGCTTAAACTCGTCGGATTTCCGGACGATTTGGAAATGCTTACCAATATGAATATTCTTCTTCCACTTTAACGAGCGCAGCAATTTTATTACTTTGTACACGAGTTCTCATTACTACTATTGTTGTAAACGTATAACGAATCACGGTCTCCAATGTATACGCATCACACGTCTGCCAAGTTTTCCATGGACAGTATTGATATGATCTGTTGTTAATAAAACACTGCTGAAAGAAACGCGAGCCCTTGGTTTCCCCTAAGATCGTCAACATTTTACCCTTCCTTTGTACTTGGAGGATGAAGGATGAAAAGAACAAATTACTGATCGCCTAAACCTTTTATTTCTTTAACATTTCATTCACGATCGCAAGAATTGGAAATTTCTCGTAACTAGAATACTTTTCAGAAAATACATAGAATCGCTAACAGTAGACTAGAAAGTTTGATAACTATACAAAATAGTGGCACACTAACAAGCTTTGAAATTTCATTGCGTCTTTAATCGAGATTCTATAGTCGCGATTCTGCGATTACAATTTTACTCGAACGCATATCTATAAACGAAACATAAATTAGAGAATAATGTATATGACTTGGAATGCTATTCGCGCAGACGTGGACTAGACTACAGTGTTTCACTGGGACAAGAGATTGTGTATCGGTTCGATTATACATTTCTTGTCCTTTCCATCGAGCAACTTCATTCTTCTTCTTCTTCTTCCTTTTATACGAAATCTTTACTTTGAACATGCATCGAGATTTTAGCCGTGCAGTCAGACTACTCTATTTTATATGTATACGCTAATTTATGAATATCTATGTCAGAATTATTTGGTATGGTCCTCGTGCTTGGAACGAGAGAAAACTTTCTCCTTTATGTGTAAAATAATTTTTCGATTGCTTACTTCTCCTTTATCAACTAGAATCAATAGTATCGTTCGCTAGACAGTTCAAGACTGGAAAAAAGAAATATAATCCGATGCGCTTATAGTTCTGCTAATCATATGTGCGTATTAGCTGAGCAATATACATATTTTGCAACGTAGATGCAACATTAGAAAAATAAACAGGTTTCTTTTTTTGATCGGTATCCCGCGGCGCTTCTGCCAATCGTAGACACCTGAACCTCCTCAAACGAGACTCTGCAAATCGTCTTCCTCCGATTCTTTATTATCGGAGGGCGACAGCAAATGTCACATTTTGAACAAATGAGGAAACTCATTGCTAATTTCCCGTACCGACTGCTGGTCTTCTTGACTCTCCCCAGTTTCCTCGCAGAATATTCTACGGTACAAAACATTTTCCACTAGTTATCACGACAACAATTATAGGCTCTGATTATTACGCACCTTGTAAAGCACTTCAATAGATCTTCCGAGCGATATCTATGTTCATTGTAACTGGATGTTCGAAGCACTCTTCGACACAATTCCAAGTATTGTCTCCGCTGCAAGATAAATCATTGCTTTACAGTTTCTATCCTTTCGCTAACGATACAGAGTCGTTTGCCATCTATCCTGATACCTTGTCACCGGGGAACATGTCGTACAGTTGGCGTAATATAATGTCGATTAGAACTTTTACGTCATTAGTATAGAAGAGAGCTGCCGTGGCATCGTTACTGAACAGATCGATGAACAGTTTCAGGACAGAATGCGGGGGCGATGGTTCATGATCGAATATTCGCACAGGATCCTCTGCGATCGCGAGCTCGTTAAAACTTAATTCGTTTAGAATAAATCCTCCCTTCAAATGATCTCACCTTCTCTATTGAATAAAAATAAAATCTTCTCGGTAAAATTCTTCGCAACTGTTCTTTCCTTCAACGCGTTCAGGACTATATTTTCCGTGTTCGTGAACTGTAAATTGTAGGATAATATTAAATTCACGAACAAGTCTGGAATTTGATCTTCTAGGTCCATGTCAGGTGGATTCTCGATTAAATCCAGAACGAACGCAATAAAATCTGGGCCCAATTGTTCTGTAAATGAAGTGTACAATCAGATTCTTACGGCATGGTAAATATTGGTCGCAGGTTAATGCAACAAACATAACGCATTACCTACTTTACTCACCCAAGTGTGTGACTGGCATGGGTTCACCCATTGAAAAAATCATGGTAAGTAATAATGAGGAATAATTTAATTTCGTTACGTTTCTCGGATTACTCTGCATATCCCTATTCAAACGTACAAGCTAGACTGTTCATCAAAATAATGATAGCACGTGTAATGCTTATTTATTTATCGAGCTAATTACCTGGCTAACTCCATAGGTAAAATACTGTTCAACATTATGGTCAAGATCACAGAATCTAGGCTACACATGACTCCGAACGACTGTAGAAGTAATTGCCTAATAGTCCACCTTGGTTCCATTTGATAATACTCTATTAATATATTAACTCCGTCGTATTGATTCTGTTGTAAAACGTACCTGGACACATTCGCATCTGCATTTGTCTGTAAAATGATTAAATTATAGAAGTATCTGCAACGAAACGACTCCTTCCACTATTATAATGTACAACATACCAGTATAGAGGTAAGTTCCTTTATATAATCAACGATTATACTTTCATCTTCATAGAGCATCCAATTTCTCTGCTGAGAATCCTCCTTGCAGCAAGTGAGCTCAGTAAAAATTACTTTCAACCTGTTTGCATCGTACGTCTCCTCTATGCTCATTTGCGACACCGTGAATGGCGTTTCCAGCTGATGCAGCAACGCGTCGAAATAGTGGCTCACTTTCTGTGGCAAGAGTTGCTGCAGTCCGGTAACAACTACCGTGACCGCCACCTTCGACATCTCATAACTTAGTTGCGTATTTCTACGTACTTGGTCGAGCAACTGATACGCGGTATGGGCATTAATATCAGCCAATGAATTTTTCTTTTTCGCAGGTGAACTAGTAGGCGTTTGTCGGGCGCTGCCCTGCGAGGGACTTTTGCGAATTTCAGGCTGAATCTTTTGCACCTCGGAGGAGGACTCGCGTAACTGCATCTGCACCCTTTGCTCGTTGATAGATGTACGTTCGCATTGTGGAGCGACCGCTGGTTCTTCCTTTTCGTTACCGGTGTGCACAGTCGTTTGTGCAGTCATGTACGACGTGTTACTCTGAGCAACAGTAACATCTTGTGCCTCCTGAGTAGTACATATAGGAGACGAACGTGTTTCCTTGCTAGGAGAGCTGCTCCCAAAGTCTGGTGGCATCGGAGCTTGTTTCTTTGGTTTCTTATTAGACTCTGCCTGCCTCTTTTTCTCAATTAATCTCAATAGTAGCTCCTGCTTGTCCAAATGTAACCCAGGCTGTCTCTTTGTTTCCGCTTTAACATTCGCTATACAATCCTCCAGAAATTCGATTAATACCTGAGATGACACCTGGAAATTGTATATCGTTCTTAAGCATATCCGATCGCTCATCAAATCATCTTAACATACCTTGACAGTGGTGACGTAATTCGACGGAATATATCCAATCTGGCCATCCCTGTTGACCACCTGCCACCAATTCCTCTGCTTGGTATTCGTCTGGTATAGAATAAAGTAATCACCCTCCTGAAAGCTGAGTGTCTTCGCAAACGTGGCTTTGAAATCGTAGAGAGCCTTAAGCACTTCATAGTTCTCTAAGGGAGCGAAACAGTGGCGTTAAAGGGCAGAATGGTGCATTCACGGGACAACGCGGAATTTGACAGCTTCGGAAAATCCAGCGACTCACCTAACCTTACGGTATTATCACCCATATTCGCGAGTCGCAACGGAAAGTGATATTCGTTCCCAAGGAGACAACGCCCAAGTAAGAAGTAAAAGGGTGGCGGCAAGCTGTCTACCACCGCTCACTAATTTCACTTTCATTCGTGCTTGACATAATATTTCACTGTGTCTTTTTCTTCTTTTTTTGTTTTTCTAGGTAAGCTGTATATAGATGAATTCGAGAGGGGACTCCCTGCAGCCGTCCTGTAACCATAGATTAGTATAAGCTGGCATAATGCCAAATGCTGCTAGCGATCCCACTATCAATACGGGAGTGCTGCAGAATAGTGGTGGCGAAATATCGATAATAGTTTCCCATGTTGGACCATCGACTCTCATCGATTTGCCACTCTGACTTATGCTTCGATACTATCGATAGCGGTGAAGGCGGGGGAAAACATCGATAATTTCCCCGAGTTTGACCATCAGCCATCGATAGCTATCGATAGTGATGAACATGCATGTATGTATATATTATTTATTGCACGCTAATAACTTACAACTGTTAAGACCTATCATTATCGATAGGAAATATAAAGTACCAGTAACTTTTGATCATGATGACTACTGATAATTATCGATAGCACCATCGATAGTTCTTCACCACTATTCAAGGTGGTGTCGACCATTTAACAAGCTGTTGTAGATATTTTTAAAGAACAAGCACTAAATTAGTATAAAAAACATTTTACTTGTTATCGATGCAAAAGAACCGCGTTAAATGGTCAACGCCATGTTGAACAGTGCCGACTATCGGTATTTCTACACCACTACTATCGATAGCATCGAAGCGCCAACACAGCCGCAAGCGCCTCTGGTCACACAATTAAGAAACTCACGGTCGATCTTTCATACATCAACAAGATCCTTGTTGTACTGTCAATTACTGTCAAACTCGTTTGGTCCTGTCAGCTGGCGAATAAACGGAGCCTGAACGATAAATATGGTGAATATATTTTAAATAAAAAAAACAGCAAGAATCGCTCATATCTCTATAACGATCGTTTGTTCAATTTCTAGTCGTTCGCCGATAAAATATCATCGATTATGCAAAGGCCAGGACAGGACCCTGTTGCCAAGGACGATGTACCTTGGTGGATGAAATATGCTGGCCGCGGCCTCGGTACCGTGGGCAGTTTAAGTACGTTTCCACGTGTAATACATCTTTTTCAATGTGCACGTATTTCTGTATTACTTTCATTTATTTTACTTGCAGCAGATGTTACGAACATCTATAATGATTAGAGTGTACGATTTACGTTGATACATAGCATTTTCTTACAGTCGCAATTTTTCTCGGAGCATGGAATTGTGTGGCGATACTAGTCGGATCTGTGGATTGTCTGATTAGCGGTATATGGCAAATGGTGGCAGGTTTCACAGTCATAATGATCGAAGCTCCGTGTTGTTGTATGTTTATTGATTTTGTACAAAACTTGAGCGATACTGTGGAAAAGCGACCGTATTGGAATAGAGCAGCGGCGTATTGTTTGTAAGTATATTAATTGTTAAATAGATTATTCGCGTTATAATGACGCTATTGGAATTTCTCACCTGCATACTGATTTGTATCGCTAATACTCGGACACGGCGTTGCCTTTGACTATTTTCAGAATAGCGCTTCCTCCAGTCTTCCTTTGTATAGGAATGAGTAGCATATTTGGCAGTGGTCTAATATTCGCGACGGGTGTAATATATGGATTAATGTCACTTGGAAGAAAGTAAGTCACATCTGTTTGCTTCATATTTTTACAGTGTGGATTAGTAATGTGAAGATTATTGACTTATCTGCATAGGTATAATTAATATAAGGATAATACAAATCACAGCGTACTTGGTTACTTTAGCTGGCTTGGAGAAAAACATGTGTGATGCGTTTTTGTAACAGCAGTTGCACACATTCGCTTACGGGTGGATGAATAACTCTGTTCTATTGTCTCACGTTTGTTTGTGTTTACGTTTGCCGTGGTTTTGGGGTTCCTATCGTAATACATAAATCGACTAACATAATCTTCATTTCGTTATTGAAGCACATGTACAATCATTTCGCATTTTCTTTTAATATTATATTATATAGCAGCACAGTGCTGTTGAAATATAATATTTTTGATTAGTGTGTTTCTTAACTTTGTTACTAATACACTAATCACAACAGAGGAACCAGGCCCGACCCAGCGGGAATGACGTCGGGTGTGGGTTCCCCACAGGGTACTACTGTACCTCCTGCTACAGATCACCATACGACTCTCGTGGAGGATCCCGATGTCTGGAGGCCTACATAAATCATCAAACATTCATTGCACCACTTCACTAACCAGGCAATAATATGCATATGTATACAGTTTAATGTCATTTTCTTACATTCATAGCTTTTCCTTTTTTCTCTTTCTTAGATATCGTATAGCATTTTAGAGCTATATCGTCATATTGATCTTGTTGCTGTATTCATCAATATTCTCCGTGGTATAAGTTTAATCATACAGTGACACAAGTGTATGTTCATTTACGTGCAATGGCTTTTGCATATATACCATTAATCTATATTTCATTAAGCTTCAAACGTAATATTTAATTACCTGCTTTCACAGAACCAGTTATGCTGTAATGCAAGGCTTAAATGTGTGCCTGCTCAGATGGAAATTTCATTTTGCAGTTATAAATGATTACTTCATTTGTCTCTATGTTTGTGGAACATAGTCGTACCATGAGTGTCCATTACTAGCATGCTATTACTGATTTCCTTTTGTTGCCATAACTTACGATTCTCTAAGTATCCGAGTTAAAGCAGCATGGAATATTTTTTGTTAAACACTAACTGTTGTAAGCGGTGAATTGTCTTTAGATGTAGAGGTATTATTATGCCATACAAAAACCATAATGATAATAAACCATAAAAAGAAGTGTTTCAGTTTGAATCGTTTCGAACAAAAGATATTGTTATTCGACATCCGTGACTTGAATGTTTTAAGGACACGTTTATGTAACGATACTTTTATAGTGTTGCATTTTTTGCTGACGTTTTTACTAATATTATGTATTTTCCAAACGCTTACCTATTTCTTTATACGTAGGTATGTGTTTTATTGTTTAAATAATATAGATTGTATAAACTTTTCGTATAACTAGAAGTGTTGACAATATCTGTACGTTGTAGGGCAACCCTTCCTGAAATGAGATCAGCAGCGACGATTGACGAGGCTCCTTCATCGAGTATGCAAGCTACGCTTGTTGAAAATGCTCAACCAATCGGTTTATCCACTAAACCAGATAGTAATGTTTAAATGAAAGGATTTAATTGGCAGGAAAAATTGTATTATCGCGTGAATGATGGCGAATGTTGATGAAATGTTCAGTAACCAAGTCCATGAATGTGAAACACTTTGCTCTACCAATACTCCAACAATATAATTGTAGTACTTCATTTTGGTTGCGTAAATTGCTTGTGTCATTCGTATTGAGATGTAAATAGTTGTATGAGGTGGACCTTTCGTTCTCCTTCTATGTACGATTCTTGAATGTAATTCATGTTACAAAGTTTGATGTCGATTGCATAGCAGCAATATGAACGACAATGACATATTTACTAGAACGTTATCATTCTATGCATAAAACTTGCATAACTTCAATTTATCGTTTCAAGTAATGCCAAAGTTAAAGACTGCTGTAGAAATATTTCGAAATGATTCATGGGCTTTGTTTTCTAGCGACCTGATCTTCGTATCTATTATCGCCTGTCACAATGCTCGACTAATGAAATCCATGTGGGATTTCGGATGAAGTTGTCGATTTCAATTTTACGTTTTATAGCGATGTATTGTAACATTTTTAATTAAGATAACTCTTCCAAAATCAAAGCATGTCAAGAGTTTCGGACAGATCATTATTCAGTCATAGAGTGAACTAAGGGGAACGAGTCATAACACGTTAGCTTTATTTCCACTTGTCGTGTATACACATGTATGTATGGAGTGAGTCATACACTTGGAACAGTCTTCAATTCGTTCATCGTACAGAATGAAAAATTATTTGGAAAAATTTAAAGTTGTCAGAGTCCATTAATTAGTATTATATGCGAAAATGTTGCGAAAGATTCTCAGTGAGACTTATAAACAAGGAAAACAGCATTGTCGCATGAAACAATTGCATTCATTAATATAAATATATGTGTACTTCTTAGAAATACTCTGCAAGCATATCACGTATTTATACATGTCAAGCTGGCACTACAATGAAAGCATTACCTGATCTGCGAGGTCCATCTTAAATGTCAGTAGCTTAAAAACAGATAAATTAGAGCAGCGGTGTCATGCCGCTACCCCAGTAGTCGTAGATCGATTGAACTCTTTTCATGGAAGAGTAAATTATATGCCGTTGTTCTTACTTCTTTCTCTTCATTTTCTTTCTTCTTTTGTCGAATTTTGAACAGCCGAAAGATACGGACACTTCTAATTGTATGAGTTACTCCATGTACTCTTCTCTCTGCCAAATGAACTGTACATATGTATACCCCTATGCATACATTTATGGAAATTTATTCGTTACGTCCAACATTTAAGTTTATATTGCGTGCACTTCCGTATGATATTCTTCAGTCCCAGACTTCCAAACTCAGTATTTTTTAGCAGGCATTCAGTTCCACGTACCATCATTTTTGTCAAATGTAGTTTTGGAAGGACTAGCTACGATTTCGTGTGATACGGCAGAGAGAACTATTAATCGGTTTACGTTGGTATATTCGAATCTGTGCAATGTCGTCGCTTCTGTTTCAATTTGGCAAGATGCGAGTATATGTATAGCATTCAGAACAGTAACAGCTTTTGCTCTATTCAAAACCGTTTTAGTCAGCATATCTAGAATATTTAAACGGTTTGTACATGTAATTTTAATTTAACAACAAGCATTTACTTCTTAATCCGAACTGTCAAATAGATCGATCATTATCTTTCCCTACATTCCTGTTTTTAAATTAATTAATTTATTAAGAATATAAGACTCTAGGCATTGAACTGATTTTTTTCTTTTTATTTCAAATGCAGGCGATCCTCGTGTTACGTTAGCCAAACGAATGAAGTTTAGATGCCGCTTTTGGGGGCGTGTAAATGACTGCATCGTGTAGCCTGTATTGTCAAGTTACTGTTTATTGTGATCTTCGTATTGTACTTTATTGTGATTATTTATGGATTAAGCAGACGTAAGCTATCTACGCTCGTATACGTATAATAAATTAGTAGATTATATCGTATGTAATGTAGGAAAATTAGCACGCGCAAAAAGATAAAAGAGATCGCATGCAATTTTTTACCATGCTGTATATAGTTTGTATGGTAAAGATACGTGTTAAGCATTTCCGGCGTCCGTGGTCTATTATTTATGATTGTTTAAACATTAGAATGGTGGTACTGCTTGAGCAGATTCAACATGCAGCAAATAAGGGAGAATAGAAATGAAGAGGAATCTCCAAAGGGAAGATGTACGAAATATACATATAAGTTACATATTGTATGTACAATGACACTTTACTGATGTTAGAGAAGAAATAGAATCACTACGATCTTCTGTTGAAAGAAAATGTGTTCAACCGGTATACAATATACGTTACACGTTTTTCGCCAATTATTCTTGGACAGAGTTGCATTGTCTGACCAATCGCGTAATTTGCTGTAGTTAACGAATTTTGCATACATGTCGAGAATATAAACAACAAATTCGGATTGTATGGAGAATGTGTATTTAGATGTTGAACTTTCGCTGAATAGGAAAGCAGGCGGAGTAATTGTTAAATACAATAATACACTGTAATGATTTCTAGGCAATTTCGAGCGTAAACATGGAATGTTTGAAAAATGCATACATACATCGACTCGGTTACAAGTGCCCTGTTAAGCATATTTCATTTTACACGCGTAGAAACCAATAGGCAACAGATTCAAACGTATTGTTATTATACACATTGTATTAGTAACTCGAATCACGAGTTGAGAATGGCTTGATTCGTCACATTATGCATGTATAGTAAAATTGTCAATAAACATTGAAATTATAGTGACCTGGTCTATTTATTGGATGTTTGATAGACATTTATGTGATACATAATTAATTGAGGATATGGAGATAAATTACGAAGAAATTATCGAAAGATTGTATTGACATTTTTTGAAAAATATACAATTATTCTCTCCTTAAGCCTACATTACTTTGAGTTTATCGTGCAGGCTAGAAATGTATATACTACTTGAAAGATGATATTTAATTAAGTAACAATATTTTCATAATCATACGAAGTGTATGTGTGTATAAAAGTAGTTGCAATTTTCAAGTAGTATCCAAAGTGGTTTTTATCATTATTCATTACTTATATTAACATCTGAGTAATGCCAACTTTATAACTTGTCCAAGCTTCGAAATATGTATACATACATATCAGTAAACGAAGAATGATTTTAGAGTAATTCCGAAAAATTCATAATCCCCAAATGTAGTTTTATTATCAGAAATAAACGATTTATTGTTCAGCCAGATGACATGCGCACACATTATTTCAATTATCAGTCACATTTCTGCTTCATTTATACATACATGTACATATGTATATGCTCTATATCTACTACGTCGAAATAAGAGAGAAAGTAAAAGAAGAAATAGGGAAAAGAATCCATTTAAGTGGAACACGCATGCATACAACTATATGTATGTACATGTATGTATACATATGCATTTAGTCCGGAAACTTTGATATTCCAATACTCGGTGCTATAATACTTGTTCTAAATAATACATTTCGCTGTAGTTCCACTTTTGCTTTTGCAAATTCCCATAAATCCACCCTTTAATACTATATGTATGTAAGTCGTAATCGTCTTAAGGCACAATGCGAATATTATTACCCTAATCATAATCTGTTTCATCAGACAGGAACTTCCATTGTCCATTTTGTTTTTACACATAATAATGTGATATGCTCACTTTGTACAAAGATGATTGGGCGATGTTAAAACAAAAACTTGCTCCTTCTCTTCTCTTAAGATCTTCCGGTTCGAGACTTTTCAATTACATATGTAAGTTTTGTTGGTAGCCTTCGACTTCGTTGTACATCTTTCTCACAGCATCTTTCGTATTGTTCGGCAAGTAGTTTTGCACCGTAGGCGCAACTTTGTTATGGTTCACCGCGATTCCATTAGCAAGGTGTGTCACGCCGTTTTGCAAGAGGTGAGCGGCCCCGTTCGCAATACCATTTTGCACATGAGCCGTACCATTTTTCTCAGCTTGCTTCGCATTCTTCTTCAATCCGTTGACGATTCTAGCCGCGCCTGTAAACAGAAGAGGAAATTTCATGAGATCTGATTAAACGTTCCCTTCCTTTCTTGCCAGTAGTGAGAAGCGTAGGTTTAACATTTCTATGATTTTTATTGCAAAGAGACAACACGGTTGTCACCTTGTATGGTGATTCCATTCATGTTCCTTGTAACGCCAAGTGTATTTTCTCTGTTTGATCTTTCACCAGTGGGAAGTGGCGAATGCGAATTCGCGCTACTTTCGATATCTTTGATTAGGGCTGTTTCAAGCTCGCGTGGTTCTTCTTCCTCCTTGCGTCGTGTTTGCGTCATTAGTTGATAAAGTGCCGCTGCGAATTCTTGTTGCACACTTGGCACGTCCGTATCGCCGTCGATCTGCATTTATAGTTAGTCTATGAAGTTGTTAGTACAAATATAGTTATCGGTACTATTCGAAAAGAATCTTAACGTCCCGGCAATGGTTTCCTACGAATAATGTTACATCCGTCTGGACGTAAATCACATGTCGTGATGAATCACTTACAATCGTTAGACGATTTTCGTTATCGAGGGTCTTCAACATTGGTAGCGACACTTCGCGGAAGAGCTCCAATCTTTTTCTAAATGCAGAAACACTGTCGTCTAATCGCCCACGGCCAAGTTGCAGTTTCGAGCAGTCTAATAACACTAACGGCGGTTCCTGGCCGAACTGGTAAGGCATTCAATAAATATACATTTATTTATGTACATATACATATATTTGTGTGTTAGTACCTTGGCTTCGAATTCTCGCATTTGATTCAATTCCCTTGGATAGCCGTCTATTATTATACCATCCGTGTCGCGATTTAACATTATTTGTTGCTCCACTATTTGCATCACGATATCCTGCGGTACCATTTCCCCGGAGACAATGGAATCGTTGACAATGGTGTTCGTGGGTGCCATCGTTCGAAGCAGACCTCCGATGCTGACGTGAACCCACCCGGGCATATTTCGAGCCGCCTGCGTGCACAGATTTTCCTTGTTGCTTCCTGGACCACCTGGAAACATCGGAATTAATAAGAAACTTATTCTCGGAGACTCCGGTGAAATTGTAACCCTTACCTATGACCCAGATGAACGCAGGTAGCCCTTTCCTAGGTTTACTAGCAGTTTTCACGGGTTTCACGTTCACCGTTATAGGCATCCGCGTCACCTCAGCCTCCGCCTCTTTCTTCGGCGACGCTAACTTTGGAATAGATTCTTTCCTTCTTTCCACTTCTACCTACAATGTCATGATAAATCGTTGCCATTTCACACGGAAAACATTATTTCATTAGCGATTTAGCGATTTAGAACAATTAATGGGGGATTATCAATTTCATGGAAGACGTTGATTTGACGGCACGTATTTAAACATGTGATACTGCACTCGTAATCGTAATAAAGGAACTTGTAGATACATATGTATAATGTCTAAGGCATAAGAGAGTAATAATTATAACAATATTACTTTGATGGTTTCAGATGATTGAATACACATGAAAAGATCGGAACGTACTTTTGCTTCTAATGATTGCGGGACAGTTTTCCCTTCTACCTTGCCGCTCGATAGACCGAGAATTTTGAAAACCGCCTCACGAAAATCGACGTAAACTTCGTTTGGGTTTCTTTCTCCGTTTACCTGTAATTCTCATTGAAAATCGAAATTGCTTGTATCTTGATTAACAATATGAAAATAAAAATCTGTTTTCCGCTTACCTCTACCAACATTCCACTTTGATCAAAGTATTCTACGACGGGCATCACGTTTCTATAAAAATTATAAAGTTCCATTTTTGCCAGCTCGATCACCACTTGCCCAAGCTGTGCCCCAAAGTCGATTTGCCTTTCGAGAATCTCCTGCCTCCAGGACACGAGTATCACACCGTTCACAATTTTGATCTGAGAACGTATCAATCGCGATTGAATCGTTACTTATACGTATGTACATGGAGAATGCTACTATTTCGTCAACGATTGATGCATTGAAATAATGAAGCAGGTGAGTAAGGCACGGAAAAGAAATGACAGAAGTTTCATTTACAATTGGCTAGCTAATTGATGCCCCAGTTTGATTTGTTTGTTGATGATGTTGGCTTTGGTGGCATAACAACACGAATGACAAATTTAATCGATAACACAAGCAGTTTGAGTGACTTACTTTCTCCGCATATTCGACCACGTCGCGCATATTTCGTGGATAACCGCTGACTAGAAAGACCTTTGAACCCGGAGACATTTTTATTTCGAGCATAAGGACCTCGGCAACAGTTTTACTGCTGAGCTGTCCGAAATCTTGCATATCTATCGAAGGAATGCAATTAAATTCAATGACAAGTAATACTATTATTTCCTATTTCTTTTTTACCATTCCCTAACGCGTACTGTTGTAGAAGATCCATCATGTTGATATGCGTTATGCCCTTCTTCTCTTGCATCAAATTATCGCAATGCGTCACCTTTCCACTACCGGGACCACCTGCAAACCATTCGATATATTCAATCATTTCAGTATTTAAGGTATATCTATTCAAACAAGACTTGACGATACAAGTTTAACGGACAGTTTGTTCCTTCATATCGAATGAAATCTGGAAAGAAAAATCGTGTCCTTCACAAAATACACATTTTACTTTCTCTCCCACCATCTGACCCAATCCTTTTCTAGCAGTTAAAAAATTAACACAGGAAATCGATGACCTCTATACGCCTCTACAAATTCATACAATGTATGCAGAAAGTTTGAAGGAAATGTATTAGGGTCAAAAAGATAATTTTACTAGAGGTGGTACTGTACAGTTTATGTGGTCTTTTCGTTCATTGCAATTCTTTTCTACCTACTGAGAAATTCATGCGAATACAAACCAAGCACAAATATGACTGGCACTTGTGGAACTTGAAATTTAACCGGACCAACGTTCTGCTGTGGAAAATGTCCGTTCGGGGGGGTTGATAAGAGACCGGCCTCCCCTCGCCACTTTCCCGCACTTCCAGCATCGGTTTCCTCGAACACCTTCGATCCATTTTGTTGATCTGATTCCGGTTAAACAGTGACAAATATTAACATACATATGATAACGATAAAGACGTACAAGATACGATATTGAATTTCTCTTTTTTTTCTTGCCACTTGTCATGAAATGCTCCCAATATTATTTTCTTAATAAAGTCATATTCATATAACAATCGCATCGAAATCATTCAATATGTTCCCCCTTTCATTTTGAGCAATGTGTGTTACGGTGTAACGATACCTCCGCAATATCGATTCAACCGTGTACAATACAAATTACTTGTACTTTTCTTTTCACTCTATGGAAGGTGCTCCGATATGAAAGCCTCTACCTACGAGCGCGTGCGTGTGTGTGTGTGTGTGTGTGTGTGTGTGTGTGTGTGTAGGAAAAATGAGAATTACACCATAAAGATTTGATCGAAAGACTTCCGACTGTCGACTGAATTCCGAGAAACACAATTTCATACGATATTGATAGGCTATTAAAAGCGTCATACTACCTAAACGCGATTTTCACGACTTGCAGCAATTTCATTTTTGGGAATATCGTTGACAGCTTTTTCATTAAAGTTTTCTATATTCCTTTCACTATTCTGAAGAATTTCGAGGAAAACAAAGGTGTAGTTACACTAATTATTTATTAGAACGAAAAAGGTGCGAACACGTTTGTCTGACCAACGACAGAAGCATGAACTTGTTTGCAATATTGATTTACTTACATGAGTCATGGCTATAGAGAAATCTTTGTTAATGTAGAGCTATTGTGTCTGTAAGAAATCTTATGGTTCTCAGAACACGGTATAACTCATTGCCAGCGAAGGAGTAAATACATGTATGTATACATACATATGTACGTATGTATGTATGTAGAAAGCGGACACATTTTCGCTTCTTTAACACTATCTCCAGTAACAAAACGTTTTAGCGGTGGCACATGAATGAGTTGTACGTGAAATCTGAAAGATGATAGCACTCGGAAAGCAGCGCATATTCTACACAATTTTATCCATAAATATATTTTATCTTGCTATAGCACATTAAGGGCTGACTATTTTATGTAATTCGCTATTTATACAGTCTTCTTTTGGAAATCGCTGGAAGACTTATTGATCGAGTAATATGTGTAATGTCAAGTACAAGGTGTATGTGGGTCACACGTGTATTTCGTTCACATTGTGATTGAACAAGTGGAAAATGAAATAGAAGACACATTTGGAGTTTTCCAATTTGAACAGTTTACCAGTGAAATAAAATGAAATATTTTGAATTGCGATTAGCATGTTTGCTGCTTTAAGTGGTTGCCACGACCTATCAATTATCCGACGACGTAATTACTTTCATATAACGTCGGTTCGATCGATGCGATACTTGAAAACAAATGCACAGAAAACAGTGTCAGAAACGAATTCTGAATTGATTCGTTTTATAGTACATATGTATACATATACAGATCTTGGCGCGGCAAAAATAAAGGAGCAAGTATTAAAACGCCATTGGACTTGGGTATGAAAACTTCATTCGTATTGATTCTGACGAGTTCATAACATCAGACAGCCGCCTAAGGCGTGTGTGTCGTGTTACACTGTTTTCTAATAAACAAACGAAATAATTACTATTCATTTGTGCAATGAACAATCGGGATATATTTGAACGGGTGCTCACCAGTGTCCAGGCAGATGCCCATAGTAGGTTGCTCCAAGGATGCCAAGATCCTGTCACGGCCATTTACTCACATGCTTCCGACAAACTGTGTCACCCTTTCCGGCCGCGTTACCCCCCGAGAAATGATCACTTTCTTCTCACATTCACAGTTCTTCTTCTGGTTATGGTTTCGTTCAACACAGCTATCAACGTTCTGCACTTCTTCTCAAACAGCTTGAACGGAAGCTAATGGTACATCCCTTTGTGACAGCAATAAGTTTGATCAACCACGATGGTTCAGTTCAGGCCGATAAACCGACATGCGAACGTTTCGTTTCGAAATCTTTCCAACCGATTTCGATTCAAGCGACAAAGTTTGTTCAGCAAACGTTTCAGAACGATGTTTAATAGTATCACTAGCCACATGTAGTCGGTGATCTTTTATGCACCATGCGAGATTCAGCGCGCGTCGTACTTTGGAGCGCGTTCACCTGTAGCATACATATGTATATCACTTTGCTGATCGTATAACGTACAGACAATTACGATGATGAGTGTAATGTAAAATAGTTAAAAGAAACAAACGAGATTATTTTGTGAAAATTCTAATGGTATCAGAATGTTTGTTACTGGAATGAAAGAGCATTCGAATTGTTGTGTCATCTATCGAAGGAACATCGATCGAGTAATCTTCCAGTACAGATGCGACACAAACTTTTGCTCGATCGCATAGAAATGAACATTAATCGCAGTTTCCTCGTTTTGCCATACCTTTCTTTAATGCTTCGAATATTCCCACGCAGAGTGACACGAAAGAAAATACTATTTCTATTTGTACACATCGGTTCTTCTTCCTCTTCCTCTTCCTCCTCCTCGTTTTTTCACGTTCGCGGCGATTTTGTTTGATTCGAACGGAAAGAGCTTTGGTTTCCAGAACGAGCACTTCCAAAGGTTCCCCGGTCGCGGCGCGATAACGCTTTAATGGATTGTTAGAAACGGCTAAGGGTCGTAGCAGGAGTCAATCGTCACCATAGATACGCCCATGCGCAACCACCCCTTTCTTTCCACGACCATGCTCTGTTTTGCATACACTTGAATTAATGGCAACCTATCTACGACGTGTATGCAGGCGTGAGTGCTGAAGCTACAAGTTCAATGTCAAGTTCTTGTCTAGCAGATGGCTGGCTGGCTCTTTAGGAACTAACGCTTCCACCCTATTGTCCTTTGCTTCTAATACGACGTTCAGTTGTCAGCAAACGTTCAAATGATTCTCTTCAAACATGGGCCACAATGTTGTAATGTAATGCCATCCCAAGGGAAGAGAAATTGCAGATGATAAAAAAGATTAGCTAGGCTAGCTGAGAATAATGTATCAGTATACATATGTATACAGAGAATAATGTATCATTAAAATAGGAAAAGAATCCAAGTATTTGGTTACATGTGTAAAAGCTTGGAAATACCGCCACCGTAAGCAAATAGTTGAATAATTCAAGCGTTCATTATACAGCTGCTCATATGTCTATGAGAGTAAAGCTCTTACAAGGCAAGTCGTTTATCCACGCCCTTTTCTCAATGACATGCATAGCTGTAACAACATGTCGTTTCTCTGCAAATCATTTAGCTAACTTTCTTTTCCAAACTTTCCGCCACGTAACTCCAAAATTATAAGCACCAGTTATTTGACTAATTAAACCGGCAATCAAAATAAATAAAACGTTTAAGGATCAATTTGGTTCTTTTTGTTATTCCATTTACTGTTCGGTAATGTCCCGTAAAACTTTCTATTTCAAATGAAGCAACAACTTTATTTAATATTGATGCATAGCATGATTATTGACGTCCACTGACAACTAGCTAGTAAGTAAGCAACCTTTGTTATTTAATGCGAATCGAGGACATAAGATACATGTGACTTGACGAAACCTTGTTCCATCATTGTTAATGATACCTTAAACACTTTGAATGGATTGAAGAAGATGAACAACTAAAAAACGAACGCAATTTGAGTAGTATAGCTATTTATGTTATACATAATCGAACCACCACTCTACGCCAAACATTGCCAGACATTGCCATCGATTTTGCTCAAACGGATTTCTGCTGATTAATATATTACATTTATTTGCATTTTTTAGTATTTCCATGACCTTCATGTTCGATTGTTGCATGCATGTCGCAGAGATATTTATGCTGCCTGTCTGTGATTCATACAAATTGATTGCATTGGCGATACTTGAACATTTCATGGAAGCACAGAAATATGTCAAGTTTATTAATTTACCTTCAATTAATTTCTGCTATACAGGCCTACCTTAAATTTATCAAACATTGGTGCTTCGCGGGGATTATAAATCCCCCCCCCCCCCCCCCCCCAGCTCATACGAGGCCCTTGCAGATAAGGCCAATAAAAATGTTAAAGGTCGATTGTGGAAGTACTATAGTTTGCTAAGAATAAGAAGGTTCACTTCCGACTAAATTCAACTATCCATTGTATCACTTTCATTTCAAGTACGTAATTAGTTGGTAACAAGTAACAACAACAGTTAAGTAACACCAACGAAATAGCTGAATCCTCGGAAAATTTTATTTTACGCAAATCGTAAGACATAAAAATAATACATTCATTTAACCCCTGCAGGATATCAATCGAACTTACTTACACTAATTGCATATTATAATTGAACGAAACGTGCTGTACGAAAGTGTGTGGTGATTTCAATTAATCCCTTTAGAAATGTTCATACTCGGTGTTTGAAGGTATAACCAAATGCAACAAGCGTCAGCTTGTTCCACACACTCCTTTGTAAGAGAACACTTTCCAACGCAGCAGTAGAAAATGAATTAATCGAAATAAAAGTTTGCTTTAATTAATGAAATACAGTGTGCAGTAAAGTAGTGATTATTCTCGTTTATACATATGTATGAGATTCTTCTTATGCATAGTTTGCTATACCGGTTTTCATTTGAAAATCCATGGTGTTTTACGTATCAATACCGTGTATAAGAGAAACTAAATGCATAGCCAAGTATTAGCAACAAATTCGATTCACGTTCCAATTCTTCAAATATCTATAAAAATTCGCTTCCTTCATTTTCGAGGGATTCGAGCTACCGGCAATAACTTCACCTATCGGTCCAGGTACTCTTGTTAAGACATTTGTGATGTCACATAAGTTGAACAATACGCTTCACGTTATTTTATAGAATTTTATACTTTCTACTTTAAATCTACCTAATAATACGACAATATTATTGCACAAGTTGTACCATTCGATCACAGATTTGACCATGCGTACACATTGCATGATACGATATTACTCATATCTTTCGGAAGGATTCGGAAATTTAACAACACTGATGACCATTCCTCAAAGATGAAAGCTTTGATATGCGCGTGATCGGATCTCCCTCTATTAACAATTCAATAAATAGTTGAATAAATTCTTCATATCATACGATCGTTGGTTGTTGTTGTTGTTGTAAGGAGTAAAGGGGATGACCATTGATGTCGTTGAAAGGCACGAAAAACCAAATTGTAAGTCGATTGCTACGAACAATATTATCGTTATTGTTCCTGTCTTGACTAGTGTCTGGCTTATGCTTCACCATTAATTTTACATCTTGATTTCTCCTGTGCCACTGTTGCCACGATTTCAAGTGAAATCTGAAAGTATTCATTCGAATATCTAAGAACCACTCTACATGTATACGTTTGTACGATGCATATTGAATGAGACAAACAATAAAGATATCTCTACAAATTTCATTGCAATGCAGATGAAATTTATTCAAGCAATTATCAGATTTCGATTCAAGTCTACACGGTCAAGGGACTGGCGGCACATTTGGATTTTCCAGGAAGCTTTTTACCCTATTACCTGCACCAGCGACTAATTGTCAGCCAAGCGACTCTATGTTCTTCCGAAGCACGTGGATGGTTGCCACGTGTGCGGAAAAGTCTGTTCTGCTAAACCGATTTTAACTGCGAGCCATTTGTACCAGCCCGAGCGCAGCGGGGCTGCGGACCGATGTGGAAATCCCCACAATTTCCAAAAGGACCATATAGTTTAAAGTGACCTTCTTCTAAATCAGTTAGACTCGAAGAATTCCATATTTGGAGCTACATTATTTGTTTCTTTTCCAAAGTCCGTTAATGTGCTTTGCAAGTTCGTTAATATGCTGACCGGTATCGATTCATTTTTTATCACATGATATACGCGTAGACGCTCGTTAGTCATCGAGCGGCAATGAGCCGCATTAAATATGGTTAGTAGCTTACTCATTAAATCTGTCACAGTCTAGCCATTTCTTACAATGAACCTAGAAGGAAACTGCTAATCACGTATATCGAGATACACAACAGGAAACAATTGGGATTTGAACGCCAGTCTTAACGAGATAAAGAGGGTAGAGTGATTCAGAGATGAAAGAGTTTAAAAGGATATGTATGTAAGTGTGTACGACGTATGTAGATCGATAGCGTTGCTCCGCGCTATCTCATATGGGGGCACAATTTTCAAATAGTAGCCAACGACGTTCTTAGATTGCAAAAAGGAAGCGGAAATCTTACCTTATCGTGACGACCAGCCACAAAAAATAGGTGGCCACCAGCGTGCAACAAAGAACGGCCAAGCCAGTGCCTTCCCAAAAGCCGAGCCTGGTGTAAGCGGATGCACCAATTGCGCATAAATAAGTTGCCGCAATACATAGTGGAGTTAGAACGATTAGGCACATTAAATCGCCAGCGATGCCTTGTGGTCCGTGTATGTTCTTGCTCCTCCACCATTGTCCGAAAGACTACGGTAATTTATTTTTAATGGCAGTCATTAGGAATTTATTCCAACTTGAAGTTTTCTTCTATTTTACGGATTACTCTCATCCGGGCAGACAGTTTAGCAACAAAGTACAACAGATTGTATTATTAATATCTCATTATCCTTATCTCTATTATCATCTAATGTAGTAGAAATAAATGGAAATTTACCTGCGACAAAGGCTTGTACTTTCTCTCGATCAGAAATGTATGTTTACAAATCTCACAACGGTCCGTGTTCGAAGTGGATAACCACTTCTCCAAGCAAGTCGTATGAATTAGGCCCAACGTGCCGGAACACTCGCAAGGATTTATCAATTCCTCGACACCTTCATCTGTCGGAAGCATCTTTCATTAGGTTCAATGTTTATCCCTTTCAATGAGTTTACATGTAAAGAGTGTGACATGTGTTCCACTTGATCACAAGCACCATGTTTCGATAAACGATTGCAGCAAGATCTAGACAATGGTACTCGACGTTATCTTCTATTTAGTTAAGGTCGGTGGATATGAATTTAAATGGCTATCAACAAATCTACATTCGTATTTGCAAAGAAAAATTGTCTATCCTTTGTGCGAAATATTCGTTTACCAAGCATTTAGAATGATTATTAATACATATAGATCAAATAATGTATACAGAAAATGTACAATGTATACATATAGAAAAACAAATGTTATCTGTAAGTGAGTGTAATACTTGTGCTAATATTAGTAAAAGTATTGTATACTTCTTTCGCGCTATATGTATACACGTATTTGGCTCCCTATACCCTATGGCTGTTAACAATTGATCACGGAACGTACCGGTGACTCAGAATAAATTTCCAAACGTCATTGGTCTCTCTTTGCGGTATCATCGACCCAGTGATAAAAAACAAAAAATCAATTACACATCGAATATTCGACAAATTGAATAGTAAGAGCGTTTAGGTGTCTAAGGATACATCTTTCTGATCGTCGATATGTCAGCAAATTAATTATTACACCGTGAGACAAAATCAACCGGATGTTTCAAGATTGTGCGATGTTATAAGTCTTTTTATATCACCTCGCTTATCACAAGATTGGTGCGCATCAAGATCTTCAATATTAATGCCTTTGTTTCTCATTAATGCTTTCTAGAAGACCAGTGAAATCTATATAATTCTTCACTTTTCAATTTTTCATCTGATTCGGAGCAACACTTTCTTTGAAAAATGCAAGCTATTGCCTGGCCGCTTACATCGATACCGAATTAATCACAGAATTCTCAATAAACTGATCTTATACACTGCACCCACTCATAAGCAAACAACTGTTGACGCTTTTCAGTTAAATAATAAAAAAGCGCGTTGCTTTCCCACTCCATTGAACATCTGTTATCACCAAAGACTTCTGCACGCTCTGTACTGGAACCATTTGATCCAAGATCGACAGGGTAGTGAAATATTGATGAAGAATCGCGCGGGTCACACAACGGAATAAATGAAAAGCAGTAAGAAGAAAAGAATAATATAGAAATTGCCGTGGCAGTGTACCTTCGTGACAGATTCGGCAATGACCGGAGCCGGAACCCCGTTTATCCGGCGTCATGTTGCGTCGGTATGCGGGCAAAGAGATTTTTGGCGTGTCACTGGACGCGGCGACGCCGGACGCTACCGTCGTTGCACTGTTCCGCTGAAATTCCATGGGACAATGAGAGACCCGTTATCGAGCTATTATCGAGGAATTATCACCGGCTATACGTTCGTCGCCGGACGTCGTTGTGCTTTTGTCCAGATGAAATGAACCGGTCGCTTAGCTCCGGGAATCGATGCGACTTCGATCACCGATCGAATCCAAGTCCTTATCCTTGACATTGTCATCCAACTGTTTTGGTCTTTACGAGAATTACCCCTCACTGACGGTGGGGGTTGTTCTAGAAGGGGAAGCAAAAGGCACACCGGAATGTACACATACGTATACTTACTATTTAGTTTTGAAAATGTATTTAACGCGCCTTGTAGAATATGCGCTCCAATATATCGAACGATGCGAAGGATAGACTGTTTTGATTTTATTTGAGAAAAATTCATTGCAAGCTTTGTTTTATCTTGGTTTTAGCATGACATTTGTTTCTTGCTTTTCAGCAAGTTTCTATAAATTGTTATGTCGGAGTATCATTACTCTGCTGATTGTCTTGTTTCACTATGTACAACTATTTGTTTAAATGCTAATTTTTCACTACTTTCCGTCTACTTACCCTAATAACTAAAATCATAATTTTGAAACGCCTGCAGGTAGGCAACCCAAAATACGACCGCGTGATTCCTAACAGCGCCGCAGTTCGATCGCTTCATTCTCAAGTTAACCTAACAGAGTGTAAACAATCGCGGTCACATTAAATTGCATTATAATTCTATAATAAACTAGAACACAAGGTAATCAAGGAGGAGAACAGGTCAGTCTACGTTACTATTGTAATACTATGACAATTATATACAGTGACATAATATTGCTCACGAAAATTACGTCGTTCGACGAAACACGTGTTGCGCGTAGCGTGTCAATAAAAGCAATGACATGAGTGCGTCAAGCGAAGGCGGCGAGGGAAATTTTCATACGCAGGATGAAAAAGACGAAGATTTTCGAATCGAGGATTATCACAAGGATATTGATAGCGATGATTCCTATTGTGACATTCCAGGGACTAGTAAGGTAAACAATGTAAGATTGGATGGATGGATAAATGTCGCATTTGTCATCTCTATATCTTGTTATAATAATTATATGAATGAAAATATTTGTTAGGATGAAAATAAGGAGGCTGAGGGGCCAAAGAGGCACAAAGAGAATCATCACAATGGACCGGTACTACTTCCTGGTGGTCACAGATTGGATACGAGGTTTATTTGCGTAAAGTATCCTGGAAATGTTGTTAATCCTGAGAAAGCTGTAGAGACTTTAGGTGGCATCCGCAGTATTTCTACGGTATTCTATTCATCCCTCGTGACGATGAAAAGTTTATATTATTTACAAGATGGATAGCTAATTATCGTTTTCTCTTATCCGTGCGGACATCAATAGGCGATAGGTACTCCAAACAGACGCTTGGAATTGAGATTTAGACCAGACGATGTTTATTGCAAGCCGACATGCGGCGATAGATATAGCGTGAATGGAATCTTGCTTAGAGTTAGAATAAAGAAATCTAGATTAAAGAAAGAAGAGGAAGCTGGGTCAAACGGGAAAAGGGAAATGGCTGCATGTGCTACCAATTCGGATGATAATGGAGATAACGTGGATTTATCGACGTCTCAAGATATATCTAGCGCAGAGAAAAGTAGTCAGCAAGATCGATTTATGACTGAGCTGACCGATCGAGTAAAACATTGCAGCGTTACCTTTGACGACACGGCTGGTCCCTCTTGCAAGGGCTCACTTTCAGAAAGCATCAAAGATCCGCATGATTTGTCGTTAGATACAAACGACATAAGCTTGCCAAAGTGTAAAGCAAACATTCCACCAACGTTTGACCGTAATAAATACGAGAATCTTTCTGCAGATATAGATTATGAGTTGGCAAAAGTGAAAATTTTGGGACGCATTGATTCGGAATACAGATTCACGAGTATGTATTGCGTGATACGAAACGTTAATTTGTGCTCAGTTGGTATTTAGGTGCTTAATATTTCCAGATCTTTGCGATTTCCAGTACTTACCTATGACACAATGCAAGGAAGGCAGACAAAAATTAGAATGTATATACGATGAGATATATCCGAGTAATCTACCAAATTACTCATGGTTGAAAAGCGATGTGCCTTACTTTCTGCCACCAGCTGCGTTCAGCAGAATGGATACAGTACAGCAATACGCACCGAAAACTGAGATAAACTCATATCCGGACAATGTAATAGGAAAGAATAGAAAACGAAAGACGGGTCTCTCGAATTTCATTTATTTCTCGACAGCGGAGGTTCCTACTAAACCTCCGGCGGGCATAGAAACCGCGATGCAGGTCAAGTTCGTTCAAAACGCGCATCTCGAACAGATGCGGCAAATTTTCGAGGAACGACCAATTTGGTCGAAGAATGCGATAATGTACAAAACGAAATTTTCTAGCGAGCGATTGAAAGTTTTGTTACCTTCTGTGGCGTATTACTTTATGACTGGTCCTTGGAAAATTATGTGGGTGAAACTGGGATACGATCCGCGGAAAGATATCTCCGCGAGGAAGTATCAAACTTTAGATTACAGATTAAAGGCCATGCGTATGTTTTTCAACGTTTTCGTTAAAATAGTAACACCAATGTCCAAGGACTGATCGAATAATTTTCATTTCATTCAGACGGCTTGGGATCTACTATAAAATGTAAGCGAAATTATACGGAATATACGTTACCATATAAATCGACACCAGCCGCAAAACATAAGGCAATTGTACGCAATCCGGGTTCAAGCCAAGGCGCGAGTTATAAAAAGGATCAAGAATTAACTGAAAGTGTGTATATTTACCGAGAGGGAACGATACCTCCTTCGAGGCAAATGTTTTATCAGGTGTGCCAAGAATATCTTCTTTCTCACACTTCTACCCTCATAATATTTTTGAAGAATTTACTATTCCAAGTGTGTGACATTCTTTTGTAGTACTGCGACGTACTTGTAGACGAAATACAGGAAATGTTGGCAAAATTGCCTGATTCTTTACCTGGCAGCAAGTGTCACGAGAAGAGGGGCTGGTTACCGAGTGGTTTTGATGTACAGTGTAGGGAGATAATTAACAAACAAGTCCGGGCCGTTTTGAGGAAACAAATGAACATACCTGACGATCGTACGTATCGATATTTTAATTCATGTTGAACGGAGGCTCGCCTATAATTTTCTACTCTACTATTACACACTTGCAGATCCCACGTCTTTACCGCGGAAACGAAAGGGTGGTGCTAAATTAAAGCGTGGTAAACCGAAGGGTAAAACAAAGAAGGAAAAGAGCGAGTCCAGCGCAGAAGAGTGCGAAGAAGATGTCGATGATCTCGAATCTACCGTCATTGCAACGGAAAGTGTGTAAACTAATTTTACTTGTACGACATTACAATTGACACTTTCTCTACAATACATACATATATGTAGATGTAGCTTGTATGATTTGATAAATAAATACCTTTTAAATACCTACAGTTATAGTTTATTCATAAATGTACAGACTCTGTCTGCCAAATATCTATTAATAAATATGCTTAACACATTTGCTCGTAAACTGGTAATTCAATCACGAATTAAACACCGTGTGGAAGATTATTGAGCTGTTTTTTGTTCTGTTTGTTTTTCTTTTTTTTTTTTCTTTTTTTTTAAGAATGAGTGCAGGTGAAGTGCAGCGGCGAAACACATACCGACAGTACTGTATAATGAATAACTACGCATCGTATAACATTTATGTCAATAGACGATGAGAAAAGCGAAATGTTTTAGAGGAATTAGAGAAATTGAAGAAATTCGCCCGCACACAAATGTTTCAAAGCTGGAGAAGAGCAATTTGCATAAATAATGGCCCAACAATAATATATAGTTATTATTGGATTATAATAAGTATTCTCTTCTAAATTGTGTTTCGACTGAACTGCACATAAAAAGAATGTATAAAACGGGTGCTGATGACGCGGATTATTCATCATTGTAGGTATTTAGAGGCGGAGATTAGGATTGTTCCTGGCGACATAGCTCAAAAGTTCCTCAGAGTCTTCGCAAACGAACGGTTTCTGATGGTAGCATGCAACATCGTGCCAGCTGATACCATCTTTGTAAACGTTGTTCAGAATGGACAGACACGACTCGTTGGTACCGTTGATGTCGAATTCTGCGTTGTCCGGCTGTCTAACTTTCTTGTGACCGGTCTGGGACCATGGGTTGAAGGACCAACCTTCTGGAACTTGATTAGTTGGAGATATCTTGCTTCTGTTGGCCGACCAGAACCATCCATAAAGGGCTTTGGGTTCAAGGTCACGGCGGTTCTCGCAACCCTTGAAGTCGCAGAGCCGTCCGGATGTCCAAATGTAAGGGACATTGTCTGTACAAAGATAGTTTATTCAGTATTACTTAATTATTATCCACTACCTCGTCTTTGTCCTTTTTGCTTCAATTTTATTGAAACGCACACGCGCGAAATGACTGATACGTAACATGATGCAACGATATGTATGTATACGTATGAGAAAAGATGAGATTCCTCAGCCTCAACCCACTTAAAGATCCTTCGTTTCGCCTTGAAGATTCTCTCGTTGGTTCGCTAACTTCGAGACTCTAAAGTCCCGACACAGATTCTATCACAGATCTTTGCACTTTCGTAATCATTTAGTTGTATGCAAATGAAATATGGTTCATTGCCAATTATTGATTACATCCATTGTCGTCTGTGTTGTTAAGAGAACATAAAGATTACGTAAAGACGTGTAAGAACAGGCAACAGTTAATTATAATAATATTGATAGAAGAGGAAAGTGTTTCTGCAATAGCCGAGCATGAAATACATCTTTCACTAACTTCAATAACTTCACTAAATGTGAGAAGCTGAAACAGCGTCTGGCAGCGATGGATCATTCGTTTCGAAATTTCTGCACTATCTACATGTACATACATATGTATACCTGGTCGGAGAACGAAAGTTCGTTGGGTAATAAATTGTTCGCGAAGCTTCTGTGTTCCCGTTGCCGATTTCATCTTACAATTACTGGTGGTAGAGAACTTTCTAAGGCTGATGTCTAGTAAACGAATCTAAACAAGTATCTGCTTTTCGCTGCTATTATGCCAATTTTTCTCGTACTCTGGGCAAACTATGGGAAAAGCTTGCTCAGCTATAAATTACCGAAGATATTTTCTAGTATGATAAATCATGTTTAGATGCAATATTATGTTGTATATTGTTTCTTCCTCCTCGAGTCCTCCCCGTGCACGCGCGAAAGGATCAGCACGATCGTTACGAAATGATAATCACGTGAATAGTAAGAATAGAGAAGAAAAGAGAAGAAGGGGGGTGATTTGCAACGCAATCAGGATACGTGTACAAAACACGAGTTAAAAGCGTTTCGTGATCACGCGTGAGCCGTTCGTAAATCGGCATTGCACAATCATTCCTGCGGTAGTCGTCACTAGAAAGATTATTCAGCGGAGAAAAACGGGTCGTCTTGATTTGCCTCATGAATAAACAAATTACGTCGAGTGTTCATTGTTCGAGGCAGCTTCCCTCGAGACACTTACCGAAGGAACTATTTGAAAATTCATTTGTCTCATTTACTTACTTTGTTGGATGAGTCTGAACATTAAGTTGTTCTCCTCCTGGGTCTCCATCGACACGAGGTCCATGCAATACTCCCTACAAATGTTTCTGGCATCCAACCAATCCACCCTCTGGTTCGCATGGGCTGGAACATGTCCACTGTAGAAGTAATTGTGTCCTCTGAAGTTAAATTCTCTTGGCCCTGCGAATGAAATATACCGAAATGTATTTCTTCGATAAAACATTCCTATCTAGATGCACGAAATTCGACATTACATGAATAGCTGAAGGGTGCATTTATCGAAGAACGAAGATCATATCGAAAACGTAATAAATGGTATTTGACATTTCGCCAAGGTGCCCAGCAGAATTGATCATCGCGTGAGTGCTTTGTGAAATGCCTTTCGAAAAAACCGTCCGCGATTCAATTCTCTCTATCATGCGAACAGGCAAGATGACTCCGTAATCACGGGAACGTGATTATCGTTGTTCGCTTAAATGTCAACGATCTTACACTCTTGCTCGCCGTTTTACGCAGGAATGTTTCTCCGGTCGACGATTTACGACGTGTGCTTCATTATGGGAGACTAGCGTTTCGATTGCGAAAGGATTGCTCGTGTTGAGCAGTATTACAGACCGACCCTGCCTACTTCGTGCCTACTACATCTTCCTTGGAACGCCGACAAAGTTGTAATTCTCTCTAATTTCTATATTCTTCCAATCGTTGCGATTTATAAACGTGCTTGCATTGCAGGCCACTTTGAAGATATCATTGTTTGGGAATTTGTTGAATATTTTGGATACGAGCTACGACTGTGTACATACGTATACAACATATGTATGTACCACTTGTAGTGATGAATAACTGCCGATTAGCTGAACGGTTAAGCGAATCGATGCACTAATTTGGAAACAAAAGAAGAAACTTTCCGCTAATGTATAAAGGGGAAATATTGAATCATAAATAAAGTTTCGAATGGACAAGCATTTGATGGAATCCGAAAGAGTATTCTTTCAGGTCACTCCACTTCCCCTTTTACAATGAGTTTCCTTGTGTCAAGTTCTAAAACAGACGTCCGCAACGGAGAACGTAGGAACAATTATGATATATCGTATACGATCTAACGTGCGTTTCATAATATTTGAGAAATTGTTTCCGCCATTTGTACCACGAGTTTCCTCTCATTTCGTTTCCCAATGACAATCAATTTCTTCCCACTTCCTCCAGGGAGTGAAACAAACGTTCGCCTTTGTATGTTCCATTGCTTTTCTCATTATTCTGATAGGTTACTGGCCTACTGACACCGCTCTCGCGCATTCATTTTTCAAATCCAATTACTTCAGTTGTTGACATTGGACAAGATTATTAAATTTTAGGTACATGTTCTTGCTATCTAGCTATCAAGGGAATCGAGTGTTTGCCTTGAATAAACTTTTGCTGAAAAACAATTGATAGCTGTATGAAAATATGTGAAAAAATGCACTCTATCTACAAAGTAATATATTTCAGGAGAAATTGGATCCTCCGACTATAGTAGTGGTTAAATATCGATTTTACATTATTAAATCGTTCATTACGTTTGGCTAGACTCCTCTTGCTCGTCATTATTTTATTGCTCGTATATTATGTGAAACAATATAGTCAACCATCTCCTCCTCTTCCGTTACTCCGATTTTCTCCAACTTGTTGTGTCACCGTTCATTAAACATTTACGCGTGTCTTTAGAAGCAGTAGCACGTTTCACCATTATGTCAAGGTACTATTAACGATAATCGTTTGCGTGGAAACCTCATAACCGTTTCCCTCATTAAAAAGTTACTACCTATAACTAATCTTACTACCATTTAATCCTGCCTGTAGAGCACCAACTTTAGGCAATTCGCTTCGCATATTTTTCGACTGAAAAATTCTCGATGATCGAACAACTCTGCAGTATAACACCTAGTAAAAATATCCGTACTTAATCTGAGTATGTACTTCATTTAGGACAGAGAAAGCATATAGGATCGAAAGTAGATACCTGTCACACTTTATACTCGCTTCCGGCGTAACTTGTATGCATATCTATATTAATCATATTTGCACTCGTGTTTGGAATTTATGTCAACTCTAAAATAAGCAGATTTTCCACGTTTCAATGAATATTAATACGACGAGATATTACATACATACGAATGAATATAATATTTATCCACGGTGCTACGGCAAAAGAAATAAAAAGAAAAGATAATACAAGCGACAGTGGGAGGCTTGTTTTAACATTCTAAAGTGGTTCTTCAGCCGCATGGAGCTCCAAAGGAATGGAAAGCTTTCGCTTTCAAGTGTCACGAGCTGTATTATACAATGTACACGTGTTTCGTACGGCAACGTTACTCAAAGGTTCCAAGACAGCCAGAAACGTTTAATTTATACGAATGAAACTGTCAATATTTACTCGACAGTGCTTACGCGGCACGTCTGCGACATTTCTCTAAAAGGAAAGAGGAAATCGTACGATATTCTTTTCTCTTCGAAGACTAGAGGAATCTTGTAAAATTGAGTGCGGTGGGACTCACAAGTTCTTTTGGGTAACAGCTAATCGCATGAGGTGAATGTCTCATATAATTAGAAAATCGTGTGTTTCATTGTGGCAGAGGTCGTCTAGTGAATGAAATTGATACAGGCTAGAATCTATGTAAAGTTAGACGATAAATTGCTGAGTAATATCATTAATTAACTCCTACGCAGATCGCGTAATAAGAACAGATAAATAAAGGATAAACGGCGAGGGGAAGGTGTGTGTGTGTGTGTGTGTGAAAAACGAAAGTCAAGTCGGAGGTGAAACTTTTTCTCGTGGCACGAGTCAATGGGTCAAGACTCGATTGGTCTTGTGACTGGGGATAACAGGTTTTCTTCCTCTACATCGCCTCTTTTATTTCTAACCAGTTACGCGCCCCTACTTGAAAATATCTATGTTATATTGAACTACGACACGTGCAATGCAAATCCATGAAAGTTATCAAATTGAGAGAAAGGCTGGAAGGAAGAAGCGCGTGCACGTTCGTTTGAACAGCGGCTATTATACGCGGCTATAATAATTCAGCGGTTGTGCTGAAATGATCTCGGCGGTTGTTGTTGTTTCGTTTCGCAACGATTCTTGACATTTCCGTGGCATCGTCAACCAGACTGCTTGCAAAAAGATCTCGTCAACGCAAAGTCGACGGAACATCCTGTTCAGGCTTTCCCGCTGTCGTTGACCGCGAATCGTTATCTCTCCCTTAACTTCATCTCGTTGCAAGTACTCTCAGCAATTGTCGCCGCGCGATTGCGAGATGTCTTCACAGGCTTCTCGATATTGCATCCTATCCGTGAGAATGCGCATCGAACGAATGGACGTGCGTATTTATTTCAGACAAAATCATACGTGAATGGAAAAAACGCGAATAAATCGCAATTCCATTTTGAAGCCTCTCAATTTGTGTCAAGTTGCTCTATCTGAATGAAAAGCAAAAGCCCTATGTATGTAGGTACATAGGTGCTTGCACAACAGGCGAGCGGCTGTTAACTTTGAAAAATGTACGATCGTGAGATTGCGCGAGTACCCCCCCGCCGTTGGCTTGTATCGAATCGGTTTCACCTCGTTTCCTTTCTGCCGCCTGGAGAACGTAAATGTCCCGCATTCGCCGAAGACAATTGCAGCATTTCATCGCGGCGGTTACTTTATCGGCTTTTCAGATAGAAATGTTAACATTTCACCAATATAGAAATAATATTTCAATTGTCCCCTAAGAAAACTCGAAATGAAAGGTCCACTCACGATTTGCACATTTCTGTGGAACAGGAAGGGAGAGGAATCTTCCCGGTCTGTTGCTTTGTGGCCGAATTTCGTTTATTGCTGGTTCAGCGTTCGCCAACGCTGCGAAAACTACCACAGCCAGTGGCACTAGCATCATCTGAAATGAGAACAGTCAATCTTAGAAAGCGCCACTAATGTTCAGAGGATTCGAAGAGGCGTCGATTAGGCCCCGGAAAATCGGCGGACCAAGAGTTGATTAGAATTTTCAAATCGTCATGATAAAAGAAAAAAAAAGGAAAAAGAAACAGTGAGAAGAGTTTCTCGAAGAACAAGTGTCAATGTTTCTTAAAGGCAAACGCTACGCTTTTGTTTACGGACAGTTAAAAGTGTTGTCCGCGGTAATTGACGTCAATTATTTTCTTCGAAAGGCAAGAACGTTGGCTTGTACGGTCGAAAGTAATGATCGTTGAGTTGGTTCATTGAATGTCACTTCTTCTTCGTTACCTCCAAGCGAAATGAGATCAAGCAAGAATACCCCCTCCCCTCATGTAACGGGGTTGTAATCAATTGCATAATTCATGCACAACTTGGAATTTAAGCCTGCTGCTAAAGGGATATCTTTTATCCAAAATCGTCGTTTGCCACTCGTGCACAAACGGTATTCTAATCAATTCAATCGGTAATCTAAGATTATGGACCATGAAATTCAATTATTGAGAAATTAAATTTCACCCCTCTCGGACACTCACCTTGTCAAAGTTGTCCTTCTTTTCTGTTTTCCTCAAATAAATACGGGAAGAACGAAGAGATTGCCGGTTAAAGGAACGTGCTCACTGATAGGTTTATGAAGAGACAGGCACCATCGCCGTCGATTATATAGAAATAGTCCCCACCAGATCGTAGGCTCATCCCACCCTGAATTACAAGGATCCATCGAGACTCTTCTTGGCTCGACCTCACAGGTAATTGGTTTAATAATTGAGGAGCTAGGGACTTGTCTCCATATGTATACCTCACATTTGACATGGATCTGATGATTGTGAGTCGAAGTTGATTGGGAGCTTGTGGGTGTTGGAGCACCCTTTTCCCGGAAAGTCCCGTAGACAACCGGAATTATAGTTTAAAGGAGGTAGGTTTATCTTATTGGGCAATGATTTGGTGGTTCACAGTCACGTGAGACTAAGGACCGGCCTTGGCGGTCGCTTAAATATACATATGTATGTATTCTAGCTCTTTTACATTACTTTGCTCCATCAATTTCGTACATTTTTATTCACATTTCCATTTCTTAGTAATTGAATATGCTTCGTATATTCAATGTGAATTTAAATAATCTAGCCCAATACATTTTACGCTAGGCAGTAAACTAGTATCACAAGCACAATTATTTGAATAATCTTTTTGCAAATAAGCACAGTTCAAATTATTGCTGATCCGTTTTTCGTAAATGCAATGCTCGGTTGTGAAATTTCAAGTCACTTATAATCGTTACGCAAAAGTTTACCGATCGTAACATTTGAGACAAGAGAGAGCAAGATTAACATTTCTGTGGTTTTCTAACGATTAGTTAGAGGCGAGTCGATAATTGATGCTCGACCCAGAAGAAACGTACAATTTTCCCTGCATCCCGCGTTGCATTTACCTCTGAATGTGTGTTCCGACAAGCTTTTCTTTTCATTCAATCTCTGCGTTGTTCGTGAAAAGTTCGCAACAATCCCCCTTTGTGTATACATACATACATATATGTATATATGTATATTTGAAACTATTTCGACTGCGCCAGAGAACACTGATTTTCTCGATGGAAAGCTGAAGAAACACATAAGAAGTGAGGAATAATGAATGATTTGTATAACAACGGAAAAGTCATGGAAGTTTATGCAACGATGTTCTACAAAGAAATTCTAGTTCCTCATGGTACAAGTATCTTCACTGATCACCATGTAGCATGTTTACATTAGTTAATGTAATATACATGTAGCATATATATTACTTAAATCGTAATAGCAGTTGTTGCAATAAAACTGGCAACCGAATTTCCAATGTACGTAGAGATTACTACGAACGTGCGATTTTACACGCGGTTCTGGTTCTTACATAACGCCACAATAAAAGACCACCGCATTTCCATATTAAATGGTGCTATACATACATATAGCCTCCCTGATGTTTATCAAATTTATACCTCCGTTCTGAATACTGGAAGATATACTCGCGCTAATATTGTACCTTGTTAAGCCAGAGTTGAACGCGAAATAAAAATGAAAAAGATGATCAATTTAGTTAGTCAGTTTTGTATATCTGTCTCATCCCTTTCGCGACGAGGCCACTTTTTCAGAGCACTTGTTTATACGTATCGGTGAGCCTGAGGATGCAGCGCCTTGTTAACTTTCACGGTGGTAATCTAGGATATCGAACAAGAGCCATGATGTTGGTCAATGCCAGCTGCAATTGTATACATAGTTCGGTCTAGCTTCGATTTTCTATATTTCGTAGAAAATGATCACCATCGTTCAATCCGGTGAACATCTTCTACATGTATGTATGGAATATCTGGGCCGGCGGAGAATGTAAAGAGTAGCGAACAAAGTATAATACAATGGAAGCAGACCGTTTTGTAAATTAGTAGCCTGTTTCCGACCAGGATGATCATCTTCAGTTTGAAAGAAATGGATGTACATATCTCTTAATGCCATATTCGCTACATCATGCTGACAAAATTCGTGTTGGAGAACAGGTTTGATAATTTGCTCGTTTATCCAGGTATACGTTACATGCAAATTAAAAAATAATATTATCATCTGAGCGAGATCCCAAATGAAGATTAGCAGTCATTGAACATGTCAAAGACTTGATACACCATGGCTGAACAATACGAAGCAATAAAGATGGCTATTTTTACAACGACTAGTACATTTCCGATAAGAGTGGATCGTAGTAACAACCGGTATGCATAATAATAAATCGTTGTTGGTTTAGCCAAATTGTCCAACTGCAATCTGTGCGGAGACGACACGAACAGCTAATAGCACTTTATTCACGTGCCAGTAGAAATTCGTACACATGTATCGATCACGAATTGATGTAACACTCTCATTGCTCATAGAATACACTACACCTGTTACACACGATACGTGTTCCTAATACTCGCTATGGCAAACCCTTCCTCCTTTCGTGTCTGAAATTGACGAATTCGCGTGAAAGTTATTCTTGAATGAGAAAACGAAGTTTAAGCTTAGTATGGTAATGACCCGATAATGAATCCACTAAATGGTGGCTAATTAATCATACATTTTGAAGAGAGTCGAAACCGGGAAATAGTTTCTGACCTGTTTTCAACTTTCGCTTGCATTGTCAATGAAACGTTCACTTGGCTTCGTTATTCGTAGATATTACATAATTGTACGAGTTTGAAAATACCTCATTTCATGGATTTTTATGAACAAAAAATTGCCAAGAGGGATTTCATTGAATTTTTATAACACACAGCCAGCGAAAAGAACAAGTAAAAGTGGGTCGGTGGTTCAACGACACTTCGAGACTGACTTGATTCAGAAATGTTGGGGAAACATCTACCTAAACTCCTCACTTGATGTGGGACTAACAGAGAGATTGTTCCACTCGCCAGAAGGATTAGGTATAGTCCCATTGCACAGCAACACGTGGTCCATCATTTTAAAGCTATTGAAACAGAGAAGATCACCTCTAAAATTTGCCTCTTTTAATGCGTCTTTTCCTTCAGCAAGATGGATGTATCATTCAACGTAGCGAGTACTTGATGAAAGTTTCAGCACAAGTATTTACCCCCTTCTTCGAAGGAAGTGAAGCAAAATGAAAATTTACCACGAATAAATCAAGAGGCATTACATCTTGTACGTGCCTCAATGCGATTAACAGAACGAACCAAGTCTACTGTATGTTCCTCAATTGAAACGGTCCGATAGGGATCTATGGGCGTAATCAATTGTCGACGGCGACCCTTGAATTTAGTCGAATCGAACGGATGGTCGTTCACCATCGGGAATGATAAACGATCGGATGGACGAAAAAGTTGGTAAACATCTTTGCGGGCTCGTCCGAATCGTCGTGAGGAGAAAGGTTCTCCTCTTAAGGCCGTGTGCAATGATGAAATTCCAGAAAGCATTTGTTTTCTTTTTTTTTCTTTTTTATTTTCGAACCCTTGCACTGGTTAAATGTACTCCATTCAGATCAACTAATGTGCAGTGGCGTTACCCATGTAAAACAATAAACATTTTCCCGAGACAATGGTGTGAATTATTAAGTCTCCCGATAGCACGATCCAGCACGATAGTTAGAAAATGTTTTCTTCTTACTCATTGCCAGATCTGTAAAACGACCCGTTTTCCTTTCATTTTCCTATAGCAAACTCCTTAAATATTGATTTTCTTCGCATTTTGCGAGTGCATCGTGCGAGTGTCCGGAAAGAATCGGTATAGTTCCTCTGTCAGTTACTGGCTTCCTTTCCATTGTTCTTCATCGTTGATCTAATAGGAACAGTTCAATATTCCCATCCGCATATAATATTGCGACACTACGTTAACTGCTGTTTTCCGAGTCTTTCGTTGCAGTTTCGTCAGACGTTTGCAGTTAATCATGAATCAAGGATATTCTACATACATAGGACACTCTCGTATGAGTCTTTACCTCTATTTGATCATCGTGAACGATGATAGAAAGACATATTTTTGTTCGATTGTGCAGTCATCTTCAGAAGTACAGTTCATTTAATTATTGTTATTACCTAATTACATATCGATCATCTCACAGACTACCACTAACTATAATATCAATCTCATTACCCTTGTATCATTTACGATTGCCTCGACTTGCAAGACAAGGTAATCCTGATTTCCCTTGAAGATGCGCTTTATGGACAACGCTTACTGTATACACAAACAAAACATGTCGAAATCTTATAAAACACAACGAACAACTGAAGGTAATCGTTGGAAAATCTTATTAGTCGCAGCCATGTATTGGGTGTAATTTCTTTATTCATAACATTGACCGTGATAAATAGGTCAGATCTTGTCATAATTACTGGTCACAAGTTTCTTTTCTATTTCAGAAAAGAAACAGCAAGACTTGATTCTATTTGCAAGGACAAGAAATAATTACAAACACCATAATATCAGGTGTCGGTCGCAGATAATGGTCTTCATCAAACATGCATCCCAATCTGAATTCCATAAAAATGATAAAAACGATCAAGTGCTTTCATATAGCAAACAACTATCCTAAGAAATTCATTTCTAGCGATCCCGAGATCTTCGGAAAGTTATACACTTTCGATACGAATGCTTGTACGCAAGGCCATCTAAAGGTCATAAAATTGTAGACCACAGGAAGTTGTGGGTCATTGAATTTCTCTGTTCATCGACTGAAAGACTACGAACGCGCAAAGTTCAAAGTGTTCAAGGTGCAGCTGTGAGGGTTGTACGAAGTAAGAGAAATAATTGGAGCTGGAATATTCGTCGACGAGAAATTTGCATTCTCAGCGAAACACTATAACACTATCTACAAAATATTAGATCTCGTAGGAATTATACCAGATAAATTCGATCTCTCTGTCTCTCTCAAAAGAAAAAAAGAAAAAAAAAGGAAATGTATCACGAGGTCAACGATCGGCATTTAACTATACATATATTTAAAGTATCTCGTTTTCAACCTTGCTCCTTGAAAGTCAGTGATGAGATCCCTGTTTAAACGGAGAATGATTCGAAAAGCTTCATGTTTATGCTCATTTGGTTTCCCTTGACATTTTACCTCATAGAGACAAGGTAAGAGAACAGCTCACGTGATACTACCCATGACTGGGTATAAAGAATAAAAAGAACAAGTTACACTCTTGAAGAATGTCATTCACTACATACGTATGCATACGTTGTGTTGCATGCAACTAACAAATTTTTATCGATTTCTTTCAAATCCGTAGGTTTATAAATATTTATGCTAACGTGCCCTTATAAAGCGTTGAATTGTTATCTTCGAACGGTAGATACAAAGCATGTCATTGACATCGATTAAATAATGACAGGCTTCATTCTCGACGGTCATTCAATCTAATTCACATGGTCTATTGACTGACAAGATCAATAAGTTTCTGCTAACAAAATGATGCCAGAATATACTTGTTTATCTCTTAAATGTTCTATTCTGTTCTATATTATACATATTGTTCTATTCTGATAATAAGCCAATGACTTTTCACAATTACTTGTCGTACTACACACATAGAATACATACGTATCCCTTTCCTTTTTCTATGAATTAATTAAAAGACCAGATATTTCTTCAGCCCTCGGCATAATTGAAGAGAGTGTCATAAGTGAAAATGGATAGTTATGACCGCTATAATTTTAAATAGGTATCCTATAATTCGGAGAAATTGATAGTTGCATAAAAATTAAAAGTTAATACGAAACTGAAGGAGCTACATGGAATACTACTGCCAAGGCTATTTTGTCATTGTTCATGTAAGAAATGCTATTGCCAAGGAAGGCTGCTCATTATTCGATCGATCTTTAGCGAGATTAACAGTTATGAGGATTCCACGATCAATTATTAATGATATCTGATATCCTGGTTCACGATATGAACATTAATATGACGACGCCATTGAAGAAATATGTTGTATACAATCGATACACTAAACATATTTGGCAATCGACACTTTGAATAAGGAATTTAGCAACACTTATGTAAATAATGATAGTAGTTTAATGGCAACGTAACATATACAATGTAAATTACATCTATTTATTCTTTTATAAGACCTATTCTCTCACTATCCATGTCTTCTTTTTTCCCTCCCTCCCTCTCTCTCTCTCTCTCTCTCTCTCTCATACATACTCTTCTACTCTCTACTCCCTAGGTACATATACAAAGTACAATATACCTTTGTTACAAAAAAGCAGCACATTTCTTTCCCTTGTCCACAGCATTTCTCCTTTGTCCCAAGTAACTTGGCTTCTGTTTACTAGCCTTGCTTTACAAGATTTTTACACGATCCTCTTTTTCTCTACACATCCCGTCGACACGAATTAGTCCTCCTTTAAATGTCTACGTCGCAATATCAAATACAATATTGCACCATGGTATCAATTTTCTTTCACCTTTTCTTGTTTTCTTAATGCAGACAAGGTCGCCTTCACGACAGTACGAACACAACGATGCCAGTATTATGCGGTATTATGCGTAACAATTTATAAAAAGCTCCTCGCAGATCGTTCGGCAAGGAATTAATAGGAAATCGTTTAATTATACACAGTGGACAAACCAGACCAAGCTGTGTCGCCCTGTCGTAACAACTGCTCTTCAATCTTTATCTCATTCGAGCAACTCTTCAAAGTTACGTGAGGTTCATCTCTACATCTTTTCTACGTCTTCTCCCATTAGAAAACAATCTTTCTATCGAAAAGAGAAGGATCCTCCTGCTGATAATCGTACTTCTTCACTGCTCTTTTACACGTACCATTTGGTTAAGAATGATTGACAGTAAAAAACTATAAAACACGGTCGTGATTTCTGTAGAAGCTCCACCACTTGTCGTGTACAAATTTATGCACTATCGTAACTATGCCTCGAACGACGGTGCAGCTTTGTTCCGTTTTCCCTTCTTTGTTAAAACTTATTACAAACGTACAACAAACTTTATACAACGTGTTATAAATAAGTGATAAAGCATAGGTGGGTGATAATACAATCTCGGCGTAAAGATTGAAATTACACGTTCGTATCTATCAATCGATTATCCTACATTTCCCTATCCCTTTTTCTCACATTATTCTAATTTTCACATTTCCAGATCGTTGCACGGTTCAAATGCCAAATATATTTACTTGGATGCTAATCGAGTCCTAGGAATGTCTTAATTGAATTTCAACGATGAAACTAATAAAGATACGTTCCAGATAAAATGCGTAACACACTAGCCAGTGGTCGGCCGTTAATAATCGAAAATTACCTATCACTTAATGAATTACCTTCTCGTCAACTCTATTCCTGTATGCGTATACGGAATCGGTTTACACGGTAAGCTTCTCTCAATGCGAAAACTTCCATCAAAAGCCCAGTATCTTTGGCTACTTTCGGCTCTGTTTATTTAAATAATTATAATATAGTAATATTGTATAGATTGAGTTACAGTACAGGATGAGTTTCAAACACGGTGCATCCCTTTACATCATGTGTTGCCCGTTCGGTGGAGCATACTGAGGTTGTTGGCTTACCGAAGACGGTCCCCCCGTTGGACCTGAGGGACCGTATGGGCCGGGCATAGAACCACTTTGAGGAGGATATCTGTTGCACATCATCAAAGGCCCTTTTGTCAATTTCATCTTGTTAACACATTCAGTGCGGTCGATGTGGGCGTACACGTTAAGAGAACGTCCTTTAGTACAGGCAAGATAAGCGGAGGGAGATATTGAGCTTTCCAGGTATCAGACTTCTCCTTTGCAAAAGCATTCACTACGTATGCTACTATATGTAGAAAGACCATGTCTCAATTCTTGGTTCCGCATTGAATGTGTGAACCCGTAAGTGTAACCCGTAAAAGCGGTCAACATACTTTCACATAAATATTTAAGACCGAGGAGACCAAAAAATAAATTCTTCAACACTATTTCTGCATTAGTACGTACCCTTGGTGATGCGAGTAAGAGATGTTCGTCTGCTCTGGCACTGGTGGACCCTGAGGATGGCCCGGAGGAGGTTGATGACGTCCTGCTGTCTGTTGCCCATGAAAATGTTGTGGTAATGTCATGTTCGGCATACTTGCAGGCCCCATGTAATCGTTGCCTGGAATAGTGGTATTATATGGCCCAGCCGGGCCACCTCCAACAGGGAAGGAAGTCTGATGAGGTGGTGGTACTCCATTAAATATCTGTAAAGAAACCAGAATGTTTCGTACTGACTTGTCAAATGATTTATCACAAAGGGATCGAAATGTGTAATAATCTCGTACATGCGGAGGCGGTGGTCCCTGATTTTGAAACTGATAAGGATGTACGTGCATTGACATCTTAGGTAGGGTATAGTTTGATGGCGTAGGAGGTGGTGGTTCTCGCATCAAAGTATGATACAAATTAAGAGCATCCACCAAATCTGAACTCAACTGAGTTAACTGTGCATGCCTCCTGTCCACTTTCTCTAGAGCTGCATCTATTAACGGTCCCATTGCAGTGACTTGTTCTGTAAAACGTTATCGTTCCAAATCAACATCAGTTATGTTTACAACTACAGAGTATCGAGCTTCATATACAATACGAGTAGGCCACCTTCTAAGTCAAGCATTTCTTGCGGATCCGAAGTGTCGCATTGAGGATCGGCTTCGTGTAATAAATGAACAAGTCTATCCATTTTCCTCTCATCTATTTCAACTTCAATCACATCTGGTTCCCTTTTAACTGTCTTTACTTCTACTTCTTCGGCAAACTGAACCGTTTTCTTGTTACCGTGTTCCAATTCTACGAATACACACTTGTAAGTAACTCTCTCAATTCACACAATATATACAATCAATTTTAATATATTTTTCGTCTTACTTGTAAACTGTTCAGGCTCCATTGACAAATCAGCGGTAACAAAATTAGAAGGAAACAATCCCTCCCCCGTTTGATTACTGCCTTTCCACCAGTTTGGATCAGAGTCGTCCAAGATGTTAACTAAAATACATTTTATTATTGCATTACACATTCGTCATAGTTACCTATTTCCTTTGCCTGTAATTCGAAGGTAACCGTTTAAGGACTATTCTTAGAAGAATTTATGTCGTACTTATTTCTCCTGCGAAAAATGTTAATTCGTTATCTTCCGCTGCCTCGAAATCATACAGAGCACGGACCTTTCTGCCCTCGGCACTGCTCGAAGCTCCAACCGCCGAATTTACGCTTGGATATAAACTGGAACTCTTTCTAGTGGCTGGTGAACTGTGGGAGGAAGATGCCTGACTGTGAGCTTTAGTTTCTTTTAGCGAAAGTTCTATGGCTAGAAAACAAATAAAAGAGTCGGTTCGACGTTATAGTTCTTCCACACAAACATACGATATTAGTGAGAAACATTTGCCAATACCTTTAGCGATATCTTCTTCTTCTTGAGAATCCGTTACCACGTTCGGATCTTTATTCAATATACTTGTACGTTTAGGCTAAAGATAGAAAGTTGATTTATTAAAAAGAATGATCTTCTTTAGTGGTATTTTATACAAAGTTCTACCAAGAAGGAAACAATTAGCCACAAGTAATTGAGCATTGGATAAAAATATATTCAAGGGATTCGGTGAAATAATAGTTTACTTGACGAATGATTGGAAAAAAAAAACAGCTGGGAATCAATAAGCGATAGTCTTATCTGATTACTACTTAAGTAAAGGGGTATGTGCACCATGGTGCATGTATTTAAAAGTGATTCAACTTACCGTATCTGATATAGTAGCGAAATCGAGACCCTCGTTTTTAAGTTTATTGTACAAACTAGGAATTAAATTTAATTGAGGATCCATTTTAAAATCACCCTCTGCCCATTTCTTTAAAAGCCCTTTCATTCTCTCAGCGACCTTTGGCTCGGAATGGTTAATAAGTTTTCTCAGATCGTTCTCAAAGTCTCTTGACGCGATCTCCAAGTGAAATGTTTTTCCACAATTGCTGACGCACGCATCCAATAACTAGATAAACATTCAAAAGTTTAGACACTGCTGTCCTCGGCATCCGCATAGCTGCTTTATATACATTCTAATCCATACTTACCGTTAACGCCTGCATAACAATGTGCGGGTCCGGAGAATACAATCTCTTAACTATCGATCGTAAACAATCCTTTGCATTTTGGGTTGAAGTTCCTACTTTGTCGCAAATATCCATTATTCTCCCCCATTCCTCCAAAGTGTTTTTCTCACTAGTTGCCTTTTCTATTGCAACAGATTATAGGAGAATCATACAGTTATCTGTCTGACACATTGTAGGAATTTTAAATGTTAAAATGTGTATGCGCACGAAAGAATGTGACAATTAAAAAGCAAGGATCAATCGATTCGTAGAAAAATCTGCTGTCTCAATTGGAGGTCAAATGTCAACAACCGCTTAACGCATCCATCAAACTTGGGATTGTCGGGTTGTTAAACATGTAGTTGAAAGGCAACGAGATGAGAGGAGGTATCACCAGGCAATAGATTCTCTTTCGAGGTGTTAGAGCAACGCGATACAGAACGATCATTTTAAGCGAATTAAGGCTAGGGAGAAGTTTGCCACTCACCAACGTCAGCGTCGAAAGGCGAGGAAGTCTGGAACAGACCCATTTTCGTCGCAAATCCTACGAACGGTGTATGTTACGTCCCTTACACGCTGTCACGGAATCGCGTTACACTTTTCTCTACGCATCCAGCTGATATTTACTTACAAAACACGACACCGAATGACTAATAACATTCTAATCTACCATCGGGGGACATTTTTCTTTCGACCTGCCAAAAAACCTCGATACTATCGAACCACCTCGAGCGTAATGCGAAATGCCGTAACAGAGAGGAAATTTCCGCTCTGGCCGTAACTAACGCTCGACAACGAGGATAAGATTACGTCAATAGGCTCGGCACGCCTGCGACGAGAATACAGATAAATCCTGCATACGTTGGAAAGTTTACAACACTTGGTGCAATTAAAGGTACTGACAATTTTAGCTACATAGGTCCTAAGTTTTCGAACTGGACATTGAAATGAGCATCGATAATCGATACATCGTAAAATGAAGAGCGTAGATCCTGACATCTCATGGAGTTTGATGCAACTATTTGATTAAACTAGCGTTTACCTATTGTTGTTAAAATGGCTGCGCTTGTTGAGTTCGTAGGTCCTAAATTAAAAATTGTCAATGAATGCTGTTACATTATATTATCGCATAATGCGGCCTGTATTGATCAAGCTTGGGTTAAACCAATGCACTTGAATTAGAGATTGCTTAAAATGCTATTACGCATCCTACCAGAATTAAGCGGGCTCAGTTTCTATTGTATACTAACATACCCACTAATTACATAAAGGGACAGCTGGATTCCTCCTTGGGAAGAATCAAAGTGACGAGAATATTTTTGTGGAAATTCACTTCCTCTCCCTTTTGTACAGGCGAAACGCTTTTTAATGAGATTCATGTTGTACTTGGGTACACGCGTACAAAGGAAAGCCTCTTTCCCATCCACGATATTCGTACGTACATACATACAATACTTTTGTTTCTTTTCTTCACCTGCCTTGTGAGATGTCTCGATAAGGGTATAAGAACATTATGTGTTTCCTTACGTAATATGTATAGCTATTAATGTTTGAATCCTCGAATATACACCGCTTTCGTCTTTCTTTTATCGCAAAATTATTTCTGAGGATCTCTAAACAAATAGGTCAGCGTACAAAAGATATGTCTTCCGCTCTTCTTCTCGAAGCTACGGCCCATTATTTAAGGTACTCCCTTGTTGCGCAAGATTGAAGGAAAGGGCAATAAAATGAAAGAAAAAAGAAATGTAAACTTTCTCGCATCTTGCAACGCGTTCATGATCCTCGACGAAGTTTTGGAGATCTATGGCCAACAAGATATTGTTGTTATTAATAATTGCCAAACATGCCAATGTTTAGAAAAAGTTTTCAATTTTCATTAGAGATGCAGCCTCTTCCTTGCAAAGATACATACATTGTATATTACTTTAATCAAAATAGCGATTACATTAAATATCTCGTTGAAAAGTTGTACTTTCTCTATTTCTGTTTCATCGAAGCATAAACATTCTGCAATGCGTGAACACTTTCATTTCCATAATAGTACTATGTACATGTATGTACATACGTACCTACGGTATAACACTATTTCTATAGCAAGATGTGCAAATAATTCTTCCCTTTTTCATTATTGCGTTGCAAGATTCGACAATTGATGGCAAATGTGCTGGTCTAATTCAAGCGCGATGATTATAATATATGACACTAAAATAACAATTTATTATCGGAAGTAAGTGCCGAAAGTGTTTGTAAAACGGTACGATGCGCTTTTGCGCGTACCCCGGAACGTTTCTAGCGGAACTGAAATAATTGGACGACCGTTGAAGCGTTTCCGTTCAGTCCTATAGCATTAAGTAACCGTATCCCTTTTCCACCGTTTAAAAGACGCTCGTGCAACGATCTTTCTTGCATGCATTTTTCTTGAGAAAAAGTGTCGGCTTATTTCATTGCAACCGGCTTGTTATCCCATTATTCTCACGAATGAATAGATGCCTGCTTATTTTGCTTGGTGTGTAGGCAGCAAGCAAAATAATACATTATGCTGCATGAATTTGCAAAACACGTTCGTTGATAGTTACACCATACTGGTTGTTTAATTAATACGTAGTGTAAAGCCTACTAAATCAATGGGGTTATAATAATGTTTGTAATAATGTAGAACGTGCAACACTGCTCTAAGTATTATACGAGAGGCAGAAAGGAAGAACAGAAGTGAACAGACGTTCACCAGTTTGTCTCCCACCTGGTCTGTGTCGGAGGAACTCTTCCCCAGCTGAAGGAGTAAAACTCTCAGACATTTACCGATCTCCAACAGTCCCGAACTCGTCCTCGTCAATCTGTGAACTTTTCCGCCAAGAAAACGATCCTTCACCATTGTCCTCCGGCTTTCGTTTCTCCAATTAACTGTGGAGTACTGAACAAAGTACCACACGAGATCTTTTCCTCGATAGCGCGCTGAGGAAACGACTCTCACAAGAAGATCTTCTTCTTCTCCTTCGTTTGCCTAACGAGAGGAAGGAAGTACGTTTGTTTGTCTGACCAACGAACAAAAATAGTGTAATCGCGTTCGGTTCGACTTAGCCAATTCGAAAGCCACTTGGCAACGATATTAGAAGAAGAAGTATAGTGAATCGTCGATGTTCCGGTGGTGAAGTTTAGAAAAAAGAAAAGGGTAATTTTAGTGCGAGTATCGACCCATCATTAAAGAAAGAAGAAAACTGCTGCCACGATGAGGCGGAAGAATATTTTGTGCTTCCTGTGCATCGCAACGATCCTTAGGATCAAGAATTTTGTTGGGGCTGAAGTTGAGCCGGCGATTCTGCCAGGAGCTGATTTCAGTCACTTCCAACAGGTAAGGAGATTGTGACTTCTTTTTTTATCAGGCAGTGGTGTATCCCTTGTTCGCTTTCCTTATTACCTTTCCAAACAATCGAACAAGAGTTTCACTAGCTGTAGCTGGGTGGTTAACCCGCGAGAAAAGTTACATTTCACACTGTTAATTGTGCTCGCTCTATTCATTTGCATTGCAATTATTTGCATATGCTTTCGATTTCGCTCTAATTAAAGTTTCATGAAACACACAACGTCTAGTTGGCTTTGGTGAACGAAAAACGTTTACGCGATACCAAAATAATTATTTCGAACACAATCACTCCTTGAGATTCACAATCACCATAAGGTAAAAATTGTTTATAGAATACAAATTGCATTTTAAGCTTACCCCATTTTCAACCACATTCTCATATCTGATAGCATAAAACATTTGAATTGACGTCTTCATGGTGGGTGCAGAGTTTCTTCTATGCTCGAGAGGAATCTAGAAATTAGAGGAAAATGCTGCCAAGAAATTATACGAAACTGGTACGGACCAAGACTACATACAATTATGTATAAGATAGGAAAGGACGATGTTGGATAAAAGTTTGCGAGTGAAGGTAGAAACGTAGGTCAGAAGTCACTCTGTTAGTGGGTGAACATCGTGGCTCTACTTTCATGCTTATACAGTACGAAATACATCTTACGCTTCACAACTTTTCCGAATAGTTTCAGACCGAAGAAATGCATGAATATTCAACAGATGACGTTTGATAAAATGGTAATAGTAATTAATTTTACTGAAACATTTGACTTGAAAAGAGAAAGAGAGTTACCTACATTGTATACGTCTGTCCATTATGCGTAGAGCATTGCAAACAACCAGAATTGATATATGTTTTGTCAGATGTAAGTAAGATTTAATATAATTTCGTGGTTATTTTTATAAAGCTTCCTCATCTGAATACTTTACTTTCAAACTTTCTACGGCGCCCCGATAAAATCTTGCAAAACAACAGCATAAACATCTGATGTTTCATAAACAGGCCCCCAACGTACGATCTCCAATGAAATGAGGAGAAAAAAGCAAAGGACTAATAATGCTTATGCTAATGATCAATTATCAGAATTTTCTTGATGAAGAAGGACTGTGAAAAACCAGGACAGACATTCTGATCTTAATCGTTGGTTAATTGAGAGTAGTAAAGCATTAAGAACTGCTTCGGAAAGAGTAAAAAAGTCGGTAGAAGATCCTTTCACTGTCGTTTGTCGGAACGAAGGGGCAATGAATTGCGGTGTTCGATAAGAGAAATATTCCTGGCTTGCGGGAACATCGTGCCGATACCTGCGATCCGTGTGGTATCCGACGATAAAAGGCGACTCTCGATGTCACGGATGCTCACCAATACGACGTACAAAACCGTTCGTAAGAGAAACTGTTTAAAAGTAGAATCGGTGTTTCTTGGATGTCGCGCTCAAGCTTGTGAAAGTATTCCCTGGCGGAATGACAGCAAAATGAGATTTCTTATTGTCAGTGCTGTTGCGCTGTTACGTGAATTGATTGACCCCCTGACCAACCTTGAAAGGAATTCAATTTTGCGTACTTGGAGATTCCCGAGGGAAATTGAAGTTCGCATACATACATATATCTCTCGTATAGTAGCTACTACATACGAAGCACTAATGCTTCATACCCTTTCACGTGGTTGAAATTCAACGAACTTTGCAGGAAAGAAGACACGAAGCAAATTTTCCTTCCTTCCCTGATCATCGATGTAAACGGCGCTCACACGATATTTTTCGTATCCCGGCAGACAAGATTTAGAGCGTGTCGAGAACGACTGCAAGGCAAACTGCGAATCATTCTAATTATTCTAAACGCGTATGTATCGCTTATAAGGCGTGACAGAAAGAAGTGGGTCCACACAGTAATGTAACCGTTCAAACATATTTCTTGTCATTTAGAGAGCTGTAACAATCTTCCTTTAGAGATTATTCTGTAAAATTTCCAATACTTACAACATTCCTATTTTCATGCGATCATAATTTCTACTTTTTGGACAGCGACGACTTTCCGTGTCTGCCTTGAGACTTTCTCGAATCAAATTTCAATACATTATACAATTGAATTTTCCACATACGTAGAACTTTGCTAATCGATATTTAAAGGCCCATTCTATTGGTCGGCTACTCGATTAATCAGCCGGAGGGAAATGAAAAGTGAAAGATCATCTCACTCTGTAACATACGTATGTACAGCACGAATATCGAGTTTCGTTTTTCAACAAGAAAAATGTAGAGGCAGGAAGTGTGAAGAGGTAGTATCGAGACAGTAAAATTGAAAGTGCGACTTCTGCATGACCCTGGGGTGAAATTTCTCTCTTTCTCTATAGCAAGACCTATCTCTTCCCGGAGAAATTCTCGCTTAGAGTAATCTTAAAGAAACGAATGATAAATATGTAACGGTTCGCGTGAAATATACTACCTTCGATTAGCAATTGCAATTCTATTATTGAAATGTATACTATACATTGTATGTAGTGCAAATACCATCCTCAATACGCACAGAAGTTAAACGGTTGTTGGCATCCTTTCACTAAAATCGAATGCTCTCATACATGCAATACGAGTAAAGGAAGTAAAAGCAATCAGTATATGTACATAACATCCATCTGTGCGGCATGTAGGTACCGTTGTTTCAAGTGCAATGACTCGCAATAGTGCAATACGCTTATTTGGAAAACGAGGGCAGCAACAATACGATAATAGATTTATTAAACTCGCCACTTCCGGGCGGGGAGAAGAGGTTCGAAATTAATCAGGAAGCAGCGTTAGGTTTCGAAAGTCATGGGAAGAAGAACAGATCGTCCCGTTTAAAGATATTACCGACTTTCTCTGCGCATTAATGGGGCCTGGTTAATTACCGGTGTCGTATTTTACGAAGGGAAACAATATTGTGCTTGTTAAAAATGCCCGCAAAGCTTTGCTAACAGCTTTGCTCGAGCATCTAGTTCTTATCTAAAATTCTCATTCATCTGTTTCAACCTCCCCCTGACTAATATTTAGTTCACTAAACGGAAATAAGCAGCAAGGGGAAATGATAGCTTTTACGAAAGGAAAGAAAAGGGAAAGGCGGCAACGATCCTCCATCAGACCGAATACCAGGAATGCTGTAATCTTCCGGGCGTAAAAAGTGAACGAATACCCGTCATACACTGTACGTATGTGTAACAGGAATTGAATGCAATCGTTTGATCGTGCATGCCGCCCAGTTATGCAATCACTGGCATAATATGAGGATAATGCACATACTTGTCGCACACATATTCATACATGTGGTAGGAATACAAGTGGGATACAAAATGTAGAACATCTCCCTTGAACGATGAAAAGATGTTAACACTTTGTCTGATTCTATTCAATTGATTTGGTTCATTGGAATCATCGCAACTTTTCCATTGAAAATGAATTTAGTGATTTCCTCTAAACGCGCGTGTAACCATTCATTACTCGAGATGATAAAGGAATAGCAAAACATTTACGAAAGCTATGAAGCTCTTTTATCATTAATTAAACTGGCTAAACCGCTAAAACAGTATTATGCATTTCATATGCATAACTCAAGTGCAAGCAACTTTAAAATGTGAAAAGAAGAAGGGAAACAATATCCAATTGCAGTTTATTGAGTGAAATTGTCATAAAAGTTCGAATTAAAAAGACGCTATTAACATGATTGATTAGTAATGAAATTCCACTTTTTCATTGCTGTCAGAATCAACCATGAAAATATCGTTCCCGTAATTGCGTTTAATTCAACACTGCCGAACGAGTTATTACGCGAGGACGCTGCGAAATGAAAACCATGACGAGTTATACTTTCTCGAAGCTCCAAGGAGATTGTCCCACAGCCTCGATATACACTGGACAGGGAGAAGGGAGCCTGGAACAATGCCTCCTCGGTTAATTACCACCAACTTAATTGCATCGGACTCTCTTTCCTTTCCCGGGCAAAGCTAATTATTCATTTGAATAGTTATAACTATGTACATATCAAAGGCCACCAAACGTGTGACGAAAGCTATAATCATTTAATGTGAACGTGAACTTTTGCTACCACTGTTCGGAATTTTTTAGCTGGAAAAGCAAATAGCGGAATCATTCGCGATATACATACGTATGTATAACTATAAAATACTCCGCAATACTTTCCCCTATGTTGTTATATCATTCTAGTTTACTCTACAGAGTAAACCAGTAAATAAACAATACGTTATGATTAAAGTTACGTAATTGTACTAGGGGAAAGTAGACGGAATATAATTTGTGTATCAGTTCCACAATTACAAACTGTTCTAAAAGGAGGACGCAACTGGCGATGCAGCTTTCTCATGGTAAAAAATCGCCGTGCCGGGAACAATATTAACTGCAACTATACTTTCCACACCAATTATTTGTATCTCACGCAATCGGAAGACGAATGATTAAGTTTCCCTAACAATTATACAACAGTTGTATAAGAGAATTCTCGAACGCGAGAGTGTAGAAGGATATGTACAATATGTATGAATTTGTAATTGTATCGTAAATTGATTTTAGGGCCAGTCAGCACACGACCCACGGCCTCGTCTCTCAACCTCCCAACAAGCCCAGATACTCAGCGATGTTCAGCAACACCAACAACGTTACCGACGACTCCAGCAAGAGCCATCCAATTCTCGAGCATCTTCTGCCTCAAGCTTGGATGAATTTCCCCAGAAAGCACAGAACGGTGCATCCTATTCGCCGTTAGCCAAATACAAGGTGGATCGTGCGAGACAGCTTCAGCAGCTGTTGCTGCAGCAGCAGCAAGTCCAACAGCTGCTCCAAGAGCAGCAGCAAAAGATAGCGCAACAGCTTCACGGCCAAAATCAGTACCAACAGGCTAAGCAGCAGCTCCAGCAACGATTCAGCAACCAATACCAAAACGGAGATGGCCAATTTCAGCAAGGCCTGTTCAGCGATCAACAAACGGTTCAGCTGCACGAGTATTTGGAGAAGCAGCGCGAGCTGGAGTTGCTGCAGAAGCAGAAACAGCAGTTATTACTGGAGCAACAGGAATTGCGAAGACAACAGGAGGTTCTGAGGCTGCAGCAACTTCACAAGCTCACCTCGACCACATCCTTGCCGATTCCTCTCTCTAGCACCACTGCATCTCCCTTTCTGGTGTCTTTGCCAACGGCAAGGAAGATCACGCCATCCGAAACGGATCTGTTTCTAAAAGCAATAGCCACTCATCAGAAGAAATATTCTGGCACAACGCCGATTCCACTTACGTCGACGACGACTGTAGGAACAACAACGACGAGCAAACCAGCACCACCGATTACCTCTGCCTCTCCCAAGCCTCGTCAGGAAAAGGTATCAGAAAATTTACTCAGCCTGATTCGCCAACAGGAAAATCAGTTTGTCCAGCAGGGTAAGCCAAGCCCTCAGATCAAAGTTATATATCAGACTGAGAAAGCAGCGACTTCGAAAAGTGTCGTCAGCAAGAATAGGCTGGCTTCCTTGGGTTCTGAAAGAGACATTCTGTTGAAGCAACTGAAGCTAGCCCTGGCCCAGTCTGTCGATGATGATGATGATGATGATGATGCGAGAAACGTAACAACAAGGGAAGTCGTGCTGCCCGATGGGAAAAAGATTCAACTGATCGACGACTCGACCGGCAGTTTGTCGTCTCTAGTTTCTCCCACGGACGAATCTTCCACGACGACTATTAAGCCTCCCAAAGCGATCCTCGAGGAATTGACGAGAGGCGTGCTTCCTCCTGGAACGGACTTTGAGGTGATCCGACAGAAGAGCGATGGAAATTTGGAGGAGATCGGGAAAGCACCGATTCAAAGTCTGCCAGCAAAGAAGGTGACTTTCGTGGTACTGGAGGAACAGCCTGATGGAAGCTACAAAGTGCAAGGGGTGAAAGGGAATGCTGAAAAAGAAGGAAGCGATGTGGATTCGATTGTGGAGAAGATTAAAAAGGGAGAGTTCAAGTTACCACCAAGTTCCTTCAACCCGACCGCCTCGCCGACCCTTCAGAATTTCCCTTCCGACCCAAATTCCATTCCTACGCGACAGAGTACTGTGACTTCGATGCGTGGTACAGATGCCACTTCCCCAAGACCGACTACTGTCCAGCCTAATTCTATTTCGTCGAGATACACAGAGAGGTAAGTGATGGTACAGTGGAATTAACTTGTATACGTACCACATTATTACTATCGAAGAAATACATGTTTTCGCAGAAAGCCTGCAGAATATTTTCCCCGTGTAACAATCTCTCCGAATTCCGTGTCGACGACCGACAAGTACATCTCTTCAGCGTCGAGCGTGACCAGCCACGTGTTCAACTCTCTTGGCACCACGACCCCTAAATCGAATCAGGATAAATACCCGAGCGTAACCAGAAGCCACTTTGTCCCGACCATGGCACCGGTCAACGAAATCATTACGACGACACCTGCTGCACCGGTGCCGACGACTTTCTCGCATCATCCGACCAACTCTTACATTCACTTCACCGTCGGTCCACCTGCTGAAGAAACTGTCTCGAGACCATCGGCAATGTTGCATAACGAAAGGTCCACCCTTTCACCGACCACGGGATCGCTGTCGGCCAACAGTCAATCACCGGAGAGCTTGACCACGTTGCTGAAGAGGGAAGGGTTATACGCGATGGCTAAATACTTGAGGCAGTCTGGTCTGGATAACGTATTGAATGAAACTGGTGAGTGAATGATTATTATTATTCTCATTTCCTTTTAGGAAATAATCTATTTAAAGTTTCGTTCTTCGTATAGACGACTCTTTTCTTCCTTCCCAACGTCCAACTTACCAATCACGCACCGTTCACATTAGAAAAGTGTTCTCACGGATTGTCCGATCTCGTTTCGACACATCTGTATCAACACAATAATGGTCCGTTATGCGATATTCTTTAAACTGCAAAGCTGCTTCCACTCCACACTTTTACGTTAATTGGCCTCAATCGATCCGGTCGTCGTTACCTTGATAGACCCAACAACTGTAATTCATTGATTAACTCATTTCACCCGACTACAGGCAATTAGTGATAAGGGAATGCACGTCTTTTTTACAATTGGCACAAGATCGTAATAGTTCATTATCGGTTGATCCGCGAATAATACAAACACAAAAAATTTGAAAAATCGTGTCGACTTCCGTCGATTAGAAGGCGGAGGAGCGTAACACCACATCGGACAGAAAAAGGCCGGATGATAATTATGTTGCCTCATTGAGAAAGACGCTTTCGAGTCGCGTTGCACCAGAGTTAGAACTGATCATGCAGTCTGCTCAAGAGGAAAGCAGAATCGACCAATCACTGATTAATCGCGTTTCATGTTACATCGCAGGTCCGTATACGATATTCGTGCCGACGGATAAAGCTTTCAGGACATTATTGGTACAACTTGGTGGTCCTGAAAAAGCAGAGCGAAAATTCCGAGAGAATCCACGACTACTGAGCGGGGTATGTATCCAGTTCTTTTCAATAATTCAATCCACTATGATCATCGTTTAAAATATCTACATATGTATACATATAGCATTTCAATTACAAAAACAGCTCCTGCTCCACCACGTGGTACCAGGATCATTCAGGATCGATTCCCTGCAAGACGAAATGACCGGTGTTAGCTTGGCTGGAACACAGTTAAGAGTAAACGAATACGCCATGCACGATCACGAATGGAACGATGTAAAGGTATTTGGCTAAACGTGCTGCATCAGTCGAGCCAATCACTACTCATATTGTAATCAACTCTGTACTATAATTATCGCTTTTCACGATCAATCATTTCTCGCTGGCCGAGTTTTCTCAAGCTGCTAGAGAACGCGAAGAAACAGTCCATTCACTCGTTAATAATGCATGATGCATTCCGCATACTTCGAGAAGCGATCGCACGATTTTTTCACCAAACGAGAGATCAGCAAATAACTATCCAGCACGGAATCGTTTGACTCTTTTTCATTTTAACACTTTGCCGAACGACAACGACTCAATGCGAACGCAGTGTTTTCATTCTTTTTCTTCTTTGCTTTACAAGCAGGTGACAACGATAAATGGGGCAAAGGTAGCGCCCAATAAGCGGGATATCGAGATTCCTCAGGGTATCGCCCACGCGGTTGATAGAGTGATGTTTCCACTTCCGGTTGGCGATTTAGTGCAAACATTGCAGGCCGACCGCGAAAGAAGATTTACCACTTTCCTGAGAATCCTATACGTTTCCGGTCTTCAGGATACCCTCGCAGGTGAATAGAAGAATCAAGTTCTTTCAAATTCGGAAGAATTTCAAAGGCCATCAAGCTCTCTGTCATTAATTATTATACAATCATTTTTGCAGGGCCGAAAACGTTCACCGTTTTCGCTCCAACGGACTCCGCTTTCGAATCAGCCTCGAAAGACGGAGCACCGGTTTGGACGGAACAAGACGGATCGGAAGCTGCTAAAGCGATCGTTTCGAGGCACGTACTACCATCGAGCCTTTACACAGCTGGGATGAGATATTACTTGCAAAAGGATACTCTTCGTCCCCATTCACCTGTCCACATCCACAAAAACGGCGGTAAGTAGTAGACAATTAATTGAAAGAAAACAAGAGATATTCTTCGTTACCGCTTTTCATTCAGCTGAAAGCTGTGAATCCTTCATTTCCTGCCTCGGCATAATTTCATTCATTGCACAGAGGTGACTGTTGTTGCACGATACAGTGGAAAAACTGGACGCGTTTCCCTTTCGCAAAATTTGCTCATTAAACAAAGATTCCACCACCGTCACATTCGAATAATTTACAGCCCCTTCATTCGGCAATAAAGCAATCGCGCAATAACATTCCTGGGAAGAGATATTGCAACGGTAAATAAACATAAAAGAAAAACACTGTTCCAGGTGGGGTACGAGTGAACGAGGCACATGTCGTAACACATAATGTGCCAGCAACAAATGGAGTTTTACATGCAATCGATGGTGTACTATAAGTATGCAACGCTAGTTACATTATCTATTTTGGAAAATCACGCGTTTTGCAGCAAACTTGCAGAACCGGAAATTTTATTATTGCCTTCGTACTCATTAATTCTTTAAAATTCACGCAATAATAATAATAATAATAATAATGACAATAATAAATCGTGTAATTTATAGATGAAATAAGATTTGTAATATTTAACAATTGTTGCGGTAAATTGCAAAGAATTGGAGACTATGAAGGACTTGCGTATTGTCAAACTTTTTCTCACACGGTAATTATTAAGAAAGCAAGAATAGAATCGAATACAGTTTGCCATCGATACAGTAAAACTGTACAAGGGGAAGGCCTGTTAAGGCATACACACAGGTGAGAAAACTAATTTATGTAACATAGGTGTCTGCCGTTTGCGAAATATCAATTACTTAATGGTATAGAATGATAAACCGATAATACCATGATTAGTATTATTGCAGCGTGTATTATTTTATAAATAAATGTACATAAATCATTGTCCTTTAATATTGTTCTCATCTAATGTTATATTTCATCAACACTTTAAACACGCAAGACGCATAAGAATAATTTTTCATCAAAAACAACAGGACAGGAAAAGATCGATTTACCTACGGAGTAGGTGGTATCTAGCAATGATTGTAGCAATATTTAAAAAACAGTTTCTATAGACGGAAAAATAACGAAATGTACGAAATGTGAAATTCTGTCTTTCGCAATAATTGTGTGGAACGCTTACGTTGCGATCCAGATCGATAGGATTAAAATGATCAATCATTTTATGCAACAACCAGGCTTAATTTGAAAGATTCCATTCTTCTATTTTGTTCTTCTAATAGGTCGCTTTATATTTTTTCATCTCCACCATTATGTGATGGAAATTTGTTAATTGAGTACGAGCATTTGGCGGTAAGATTTTGTGAAACCTATGGTAATACTGAACCAACTGTGTCATTGCGCGTTGAACCAGCGCCGTGCCGAGTACCAAACTCGGAAAAGATTTCAGTACTTCGTGGTTCATTTCCTCCAACGCCCGTTTCCAATTATTTGTAAAAGATTGCACTAGGACCAATGCTTTTCCCTCTTGCCTCTTCGAATCATCAGCTTGCCCTTTCTCAATCATCGATTCAGATTCCTTTACAAACTGTATAATACCAGCAAAATGAGGACTCAAGATTTCCTCGACATACTCCGAAGAACGTGCATTCAATTGATCCCGAAAACAGTCTGCTTCCTTTGAATTGTCCCGTGTTCTTTCCTGTAAAACAAAAAACAAAAACAAAAAAAGCAAAAAAACAACAACAACAAACAATATGATTATCCTAAAAGGAAGATCTCTCGATTTAATGTTTATTAAACTGACCATTAGTACACCGAGTACCAAGTCGTAGTTATTAATTAGGAAAACCAATTGCTGAATTCTAGTAGTAAACGTAGCTGCCATTCTTAATAGAAAACACTGAACAGCCTCTCTCAGCTCTGCTAGTAATTGCGTTGCTCCTTCACAGGGAAATCCTTCGACTACACTGACCATTGCGGCACTGAACTCGGCGTATCTTCGTGTAATCTGCAAATAAACTTGCCGATTTTTTATTCCTATTTACTACCACCGACAAAGATCCATTTATCCAATTCAAATTTCACATCTTGCAACGTACGTAATGAGGTCCAGTTTCCTGAGTGAGTTTCCACGGATCACAGTGTTTTATACTTTGAATGTTCAGTTGAAAAACATGTTCAAATCTAAATAGGTAAACGACAAACGTATAATGACAGAAAGTATATACGGTATATCCGAAACGGCAATCGTAGTGTGCAGTACAAATTGAAATACCTGGGCCAAATTACCGATGTCATGTTGTCCCAATATTTATCTAAAGCCGGTACAGCCCTTTTGTGGCAAATCAACCGGTAACGCATTACAAGATGCAAGCAAAGGAACAAAGCAATCGTGTCGTAGCAATCTTCCACGAAAGACTGCAAATTTTTCACCATCAAATTTAACGTTTTCCCCATTACCTGAAATGTTAAATATGAAATCCTGTAAATTCTCTCTCTCTCCCTCCCTGTGTATGCGTGTGCGTGCTTACTTTTGCCAAACATCGTGAAGCAAAACTCGCGTCTAGTTTACCTGATTAAAAATATCCATTGCTTGGACCCCGCGTACTTTAAAGAATTCAGTCAAGAATAAATACTCCCTACATGCATTATCTACAAGGGCATATTGCTCGCTTCTGAACAAAGCTTCATAGTGGTACTGTAAATGCACGAATTACATTGTCATTTTTATGTCGTGATAAATGCACGGCTTTTGCGAAAGTCTATTATTATACAGAAACAAAGAATTGAAATTATATGATAATGATGTTCACCCTTGTTTTAGATGCAGTGTGAGGTACAATAATAGGTGCCTCCAATTGAGAAGCTAACACATCTCCTCTGGTACCTATGGAGAACACGGTACCTCTATGCTTCAACGTAATTTTATGAAAGATTCCTCTTCCCGCAGTGTCCTCGACTCCCATCAAATCGTCCTTAGTAGCTCCTTCTTCGAACTGACAAGTTTCATAATTTCATTATTTTACTTCAATCATTCGTCTACACTAATTTCATCATTACGCACTGCGAATCTTTTCTCAAGACTTTACCTGCAGTTTCATTAATCGTGAAGAGTACGATTTAAAATACGAATAATATATTTTACTCATAGTGCTAATATATTCTCCGCAAATTTCTTCAGCGACGTTGCGCTCATTTGCTAAAATGAATTCGAAGAAAAACTTGTACTTCAGCATATTATTCTGCGGCACTTGATAGTTGGTCATTGGTTTCCTAAACTTATAAATCTGTTCTAAAAGGTAAGTTCTGATCTTTGCCAGTGCCTTTACTTTTAGCTTCTCCAATATATCTCTCACGTCGAGGCAAGACTTTGCTTCTTTGAAACTCTGCTCCTTCACAAAATTCATCTTGTGATTTAAAGTTTGCAACTGCGTTAAAAATTCTTTTTCCGTCACTGGGCAATCCATGATTCCACTATAGACATTGTACATTAGAAATTTCAGTTACACCGCAAAAGATATAGAATCTCTTGCAAACGGGTTGCCATTGTATTTTAGTTCTTACGCGATAAGAGCTTCCGACACTGTCATATCCTCGATAAACTGACTGAGCGGACCTCTGATTATTTGCCTATTCGACAATTGTTGACTCATCGCAACGGACTTGCGCTGCAGGGAAAGTATCTCTGAACTAATACTGCCTAAATCAGATTGAAAGCTCATCAACATGGACTCCATTCTCTGCAAAGAAAAGTGTGTGTATTTAATCCTCATCGATGAGACACAAGTGTAAACGTATTATTCTGTACAATATTTAAGGCCAACCTCCAAGATATTATCGCATGCGGCGATCTGATTGTGTAGACTCGCAATATTTTCGCTTTCCTTTATATAATCCTGTATAGATTTGTTCTCAACCTCTTTTAACTCTTTCTCAATTTGCCTGGAATACTGACGTAAGTCTGTACCAGACTTCAGGACTTCTTGAACCACATCATCACCAAGATCTTTGGGCAACTGCGCCCCGTCGTCGTCGTAAATATCAATCTCACCAGACATTTTACAAACAGTCTGTTCGCCTAAAACTTATTTAATGATTTCAATTTATGTACGTACAGTGCACAATAATGAATGTCATCCCTCGACAAGTTTGCCAGCAAGACGACGTACCCCTGTGACACATTGAGGTTACAGCAATGGTGTCTCAATTCGCAAGTCAATTTGCCGTGTGCATGTACATGGCGCCATCCCGTATTTACTATCGGCCGAACCGTCAAAAATTCGCAGCTTGGGAACATCGTTGAGTATGTACCGACACTGAGCACGAGGTGACGCCACATACACGATTTCGGGAACAACAACTCCAAGGAATTTCTCAGAACTGAATTTTGCGGAGCCATTGTACCATTTAACTTGTAATTTTATTTATTACCTAATCATCGTAAAGTCTATTGAAAAGTAATTTATAAGAATAGTTTAATGATAGTAGCGGCCAAGATTAAATATCATCATTGCTGTAATTTGTACATGCATTACTAACAGTTTTCAATCAATCTTCAGTAAAAGAAATTCAACTGATTTAATTTCTTTTAATGTCTGCCCACTGTCCATTCCTAAAAAAAAAACCTACCCCGCATCCTGAGACACAAGCAGTATCGTGGAGAAATTTTAAATGCATATTTCGAATTCTATACATACATACATATTAGAATATACATATAGAATTTAAGTTCCCCGAATTTCCTGGAAAATGACTTCAACCTCCAAGAATCCTGATACAAAACGATTTCCCCAAGTCGGAAAATAATTTCGGCAAATACTTAATCACCCGCACACAATAGGTTTCATAATAATATCATTTTCTATGAAATAAAACAACTGCGCGAATTAAAAAACAGCTGCTGAAATTCAGGAAATGAAACAGTAATATGATTTAATTACTAGGGAAAGTAAATGTACAATTATATAAAAGCAGTATTGTAAAAAGAAATAATAAATAAATAAACATCTAAAATATAAAAACGTCCTGTAAAATACTTAAACTACATCGTATTCTATAATTTCCCTCAATTTTTGCCCACCTTCCTTCAAATAGCTTTTACTAAATTATTCCCATGTATTCCATACATCTTTCACAATTATTTGCTATGCAATTGTTCAATACAGACGCTAAGCTGTTGTAGACGATGCAACAAGTGTCGCATATTTGCGCTTGAATGTCTGAGACCCGATTGCTCTGCCCCAATTTCTTGCCTCTGACCCAATTCAAAATGAAGTCTGGCCAACCGCTCTTGCTGTTCTCGTATTTCTGTCATTTGTTCCATGCTGCAATCTTTTCCTACATTGTAATCGTACCAGTAATTATTTCGGTTCGATAAACAATATTTCATGTGGAAGTAGCAATGTAAACAAAGGTACACACCAAATGCTCTTAAGTTTCCGCTGTGAAAATCTTCCAACAGTTGTAACAAAGCTTGTTCCATACGACGAACATCGGGAACCTCTGACAAAAAGCAATGATGTTTGCATGGTGCCATAGCTTTATTTCATGACACCAAACGCACAACCAAAAAAATACAATAAAAACACATAAATGAAGAAAATTTACGAAAAAGAATTATGATTTAACGGATAACGACATGACAAAATTAATAAGGTCATCTGAGAGCTACAAGTTGTAAAATTAAGTTGTATAATAAAACTTGAAGGAGTTAAATATCTGCATTACCAAAACAATAAAACTTTACAGTGGTATATCTTAAACAATTCTAATTACATACGGATGAATACACAAGATAAAATGATGTGTAGCTGTGGATAAACCAAGATGATTCCTCTAACATTGAAAGAGTACGCAACCATAAGATGAGTCAAGTATCTTTACATTGCCATAATACACAAATTACCTCTATGCTGACGTGTAATTTTTGATAGTTCCGATCGATTTGGCCTTTGTTTTTCTTTCTCATTCATATAAATTAGCCGAGACTGATTGCCATGGTTTGAAATGTTAACAGCCCGACCAGAGACCATGGAGCCTTGACTCGTTGCTTGACCCGAACTTCCTTTACTAACAATTGGTGATGTTTGGACATTATTTTCCCATAAAACTTGTTGCTGAAACCAATTATTTTACCTGTATCGTTAACTTGCGCCAGCACACCTACGTTTATCCTTATTATACTAATAGAAGTAAATTTGTACCGATATGTGTGAACTATGCGTATCGTTTTTACTCGGATGATGAGATCTGGTTGGCGTTGAAGGTGGCGTAGCTTCTCCGCCATGACTTAACGGTTCCTCGCATTCTTCTTCCTGAACTAGCTGTTGCAATTCACCACAACCGGACTCTTCGGCCATGCTAAAGAATTTAAGGATATAACGTATTTCTATATTAGCTATATAGCTTATTTCTGATACTTGGCTAAAAGATAAAAGTAAATCCCCTTCGAACGTATTAGTTCATAGACTGTAAATTAGTATTGTTGGGTTATCATTAATAACTTTTCACTTACAGGAATAGTCTTCGAGTTCTAGAAATATTTTCATACAGCAATATTCTATATATTCATCGTCATTATTTTTTACAATTACAACCTTCTCCTGTCTTCCCTTCTATACAGAAATTCTATATATTTAGGAATTACGTTTGACAATCAAGAATTTTGTTTGTAATGTGAAAACTTAAAAGAAATCCGCACGAATTAATTGTTCACGGTTATGCACTTTACGCATTTCAATGCACACACGCAAACGAATCAACCGATGATCACTATTTATATGCATACACTATGTCTGACAAAGAAATTTAATATATAACCTGTTATGTGTTAAATTTTACTCCGTGACAAGGTATGTGTTAAATTGACTGCTGTAACTTTCAAATAAACATTTCAGTGATCATTCTGCCAACAATATAATCGACGCTAATATACATTCCGCTTACTTAAATATGCTTCGTCAATTTCTTTTTAATCCTCGGGGCTCTATATGTTGATATATTAAAGAAATTAGTACAATGTAATCGTAATGCAGTTTAACTGAAAAAGGTATACCGTTCAAGTGAAAATTCCTGTGTAACAGGCAAGTAATCGCGTATATACATATGTATATGTATGTATATGCATACATCTTTACAGATCATTATAAATTCTTGAAACAGATTTATTATTCTATACTACATTATCGCATTACATTATTTTACAGAGGTATCTAATGTTTTCATGGTTGAGAGAACGCGTTGTAAGGTCTTGGCGTAATATAAAAGTGTCAACAAAAATTGCAAAGGTCCAGTCGTTAACTCTTCTCTCCACCGAAGTAGAAAATTCAAACACAAATTACACAATGTCCAAGCGAGGAGTTATTTTAATTAATGTTGTAAGGTAAGTTATTAAAAGCTATAATAAAAACATAGATTATGTTACATTACATTAATTATAATCTTTTCCTTAGCCCCGAGGGAAAGGTTGCAAGCCTTAATGTGAAATCGGATTTAACTATGAGCAAGGTAAAAAGTACTGCGGTAAAACAGTTTTACGGCGATGATACTTCAAGGAGGCCATCTAAATTTCGTTTGGTACAATTGTCCAAATTCAAATGGCTCGTAGATGATTATAGTATCAAAGATTCGGGGCTCAATGAAAATGGTAATATGTTATATGGCTAAGATATGGAGAATCGATTTGTGGTGAAATTTCTTTCTCGTCCGTTATAGATGAATTACTGTTAACATACATTCGTCCAGCATCCATAAAGGAGAATTTATCAGAAGAAGCGCTGAAAGGTCCTACGGAAGAACGAATTTTAGACGCTACAAATGATATTCCTGTGCGTAATTCGCGCAAATATGTTTCATCTGTTCACCATCCTGCAGAGGTAAATATCCATATGTACTTATTATACTATTCGACTAAATTAAAATAATTATTAATTCACTGTTATTTCATTGTAGTGTCAAAATGAAATACGGCAAATATTCATAACGCTTGTGAAAGCATCTGCGAAAATCATAATGTACAGCCCGGAAGCACAAAGGTTTTACCACGTTTTAAAGGACAAGTGGGAGGCAAGGTGTAAGCCAATCATTAATCAAAATGCTGTAAAGACTCTTACAGAAATGGGTTATTCACAGAAAAAGGTCACGAAAGCACTTCGTTTACGAAAGTATTAAACAATCGACTGTTTAATTTAATACATCTGCCAATCGATGATAAATTGGAGTACTAGTTTATACTTGGATCTTTAATTTATGACAGATCAAATATGATGGAAGCATTAGAGTGGTTAACAGATCATCAGAGCGATCCAGAGGATGATGATAATGACTCGGATATTGCAAATAATGGGAAAGGTCGAATATAAAAGAATAATTTAATGCTAAAAATTTCACTAATACGTACGCTTCTTTATTGCACTGGATTTTGCAATTATGTTTAAAGAATTTCATATTTCTATGTAGAATGTCAAAGTTTGACAGAAGAAGACGACATCATTAGCATGGTGGATCGTCTATTGGAAAACTTGCATCGTCACAGGAAGATGGACTTCACGCCCGATTCTAGAGCACTGCGATTACTATTGGAAATGGGGTTCGAAGAGAAAGATATTATAGACGCATTAAAAGTTACTGGAAACAACCAAACTGGCGCTGTATGTGAAATGTGTACAACTGTAACTATGTAAAATATCGTATTTAATGTATTTCTTCTATTTCAGTGCGAATGGTTGCTTGGCGAAAGAAGATACAGCCTGCAGGACTTGAACAAAGAACTTGACGCAGATAATCCAACTTATAAAGCAATCATGAACGATCCGCGCATTCAACTTAGTCTTACAAATCCGAATATGCTGCTAGGTGATATTGCTCTTATTAATTAACCTTATGGTAAAATTATAGCGTTTCAATTATGTAACTGAACTATATAAATCAAATTTTCAGCATATCTGTCCATGTTAGAAGTGCCAGTTTCATTATACGAACGAATGAGGGATCCCGAAATAGGATCTATACTGGAACACATTATCGCGACTTATCATGCTGAGAAACATTCTACTCATTTAAATCAATATGTACTTAGTTAATATCGTTCTGAATCTGTGATAGACTCTGTTAAATAGAACGATCTATGCGTTGATAAATAAATATTATAAATTGACTGTGAACAATTTTACAAGCACATCATTAACAAAAAAAAAATACATATATATATATAAATGAAATTATAGTTAAACAATGTGTCTTCAGGGTTTAAAGCATATTTATACTGTACATATAAATAATCAATTTTACGAATACTACAAAAGAAAATGTCTTATTATTTTATACTGTTAAACTATTGCTACAGTGATGGATTCTTTTTTATTTTTGTTTTATTACCAATGTTTATTCGTACTTATTATCATTCTGTTTCATTCGTTTCAAAGAAAGAACGCAGCATTTAAATTGGACAGATGTTACGATACGGTCGCTAGTATCGACTTGAGGTTTGACAGATAATAATTGGCCACACGTGTTTGACTCAAGTTTTCGTTCATAATAATGGTGTATTACTTTACGAGTGACGGTATTGCCATTTTCATTTAGTTTTATACTAAATTCGTACATTTCAAGTCTTTTTATTTTGTATTAATACGAATGATAACATTCACCGAGGTTAGACTGATAATCATAATTATTTACAATTGCAGTTGTACAACCACCGGTAACCTTGTTTATGGGGGTTGATAAATTCGAAAGTAAGTCGAAAACCTTTGAATGTACTTTACCATAGAAAACATATTTTATTCACGATTGTTGAAATGTGCGATATCACAGACGAGGATCTTATAAGATGGGGCTGGCCGGAAGATGTGTGGTTTCACGTGGACAAATATTCTTCAGCGCACGTATATCTTCGTCTACGTCTCGTAAGTATTTTTCATTGCAACATTTTAATACTACAAATCTCCCCATTTATGTGTTTCATCTACAGGGGCAGACAATGGACGATATACCGAGTACAGTCTTAGAGGATGCTGCACAGTTAGTGAAAGCAAATAGCATAGAAGGAAATAGGGTGAACGATGTCGATGTGGTGTATACTATGTGGTCGAACTTAAAAAAGACCCAGGGCATGGAAATAGGTCAGGTCGGTTTTCACAAGGACAAGGACGTTCGTAAAATTCATGTCGCCAAGCGAATAAATACTATCGTTAATCGGTTGAGCAAAACCAAACGTTTGGAGCAAGTGAATTTCAGAGCGGAAAGGGAGGAACGCGACAGAATCGAGAGGGAAGATAAAAAGAAACTTTTAAGGGAACAAAAGGAAAAGGAAAAGATAGAAGAGAAACAACGAAAGGAGGAAGCAGAGATGAGGCAAGTGGACGCTGATCATGTTGCTGAAATATTTCATTTTCCAGAACTAATAACTGGTTTTGAACTTTTCGCAGAAGTTACAATTCCCTATTTAGCGCGTCGAATATGACATCAAACACAGAGAACAGTGGATACGACTCGGATGATTTTATGTGATGACATTACAAATACCATTCGTGATTGTCGTGCCTACTCCGTCGCGCAGTGTAGAGTAATAGATAGGCAGGAAATATCTATGAATTGAAGACTCCTTTCTTTTACTGGTTCGAGAGAAAATTCTCGATTTTATTGTGAAAAATTTCTTGGCAACTTATTTTAGGTACAATTACTTACTAGCATATATCAGAGTAATACAAATCAAAGTATTTGTCACTTTGTATTTGTTGTGTATTTACCATGTAGAACTGAGAGTTTCCATCATTTATTTCTGTACAGAATTTAACAAATCGAAAGCATAAAATATATTTCATCATGATAATAAATAATTGAACTGCTCACAGCAGCTTGATATTAACAGCCTTCAAGGCGTTCACTATCCACAAAGGATACTCTTTGTTTGGATACAAGTCTAACATATATTTCTGTACAAATTGTGGAAATGCTTGATCTTTAATACTTTGTCTAATATCTCTCATAAGCCTCATTTGAAATGCAATATTGTGAACGGTCAACAAGTGACATGCAACTGTTTCCACTGTTACAATATAGTGGAGATAAGCACGTGTATACGTTTTACACGTGCTACATTCGCAAGATTCGTCTATCGGCCTCGCATCTTTACGATATTGAACTTGTCTCAAGTTTAGCTGACCCGTACGTATTAAAGCACAACCGAATCTCTAAAAAGATTTCTGTTAATACATCGATTTCACTCATTTAGTATTCTATGGGAAGTTCGATGGATTCAATTCGAACAATAAGGTGACTATAATTACCGCTGTCCTCGTAGGAAATACACAATCGAACATGTCTATCCCCAAAGCGGAACAGACGATTAGATCGGTAGAGAAACCAACGCCCATTAAGTAACGTGGCTTGTTTTTCGGCAGTATGTCCGTAGTAAGGTGTACCATTCTCCAAAAGTCCTCCTTACATTCTCCGCCACTATGAATGATTAATCGGGAAATTATTCTGGATCCAATGCCAATGGACGTTCAGCTTACCACCTAAATTACCTTAGTCCGCCTACAGCATATCCGTTCACTTCACGTTTAATTATCTGTTTGGCGCATTCCGATCTAAGCTTAGGATCGAGACCTCCTTGTACGATTGGAAATATATTTTGCTCATCTGATCTCTTATGCGCTGCTAAACACCTATCTACCCATCTAATTGTTCTACAAATATGTAGGAAATATTTTAAATCGTTCAAACGAGAAGTAACGACACGTTCTTGTACGACTGTACGTATGAATGCAATTTTCTCCACCTGTGCATTGCTTCCTCTACTCTTGGCCCTGTCAACGTACTCTTAACAACATCGTCGAGTTGCATAATTATATCGGCACCTATTATATTTTGGATATGTATAGAATGTTCAGGTGTCAGCATGCAATCAGATCCTATAAAATACCAGTAGAAAATTCAACTTGATCTTCCTTCAACATAGTACCATATGGATAATTTCTATTTTAAACTAAGACTACCATCATACGGAGATTTGAATTTCACTCCTTCTTCTGTGATTTTAGCAAGCTCTAGCAGCGATACCATTTGAAAGCCACCGGAATCGGTTAATATAGCTCTCTTCCAGTTCATGAACTTGTGTAATCCACCAGCCATTCGCATAACATTGAGACCCTACAACATATAATACATTGTTTTAGGTATGCAATTACAAATCACATTTGTTTCCACCAAATACAATGTTGTTGCGGTAAACTTCTTACGAGAGGCTTGTGAAATTAATATTTATAATGCACATAAATTGCACTAACGATATCGTTTGCTTACGGGTCTTGTTCCAAGATGATATGTGTTTCCAAGAATAATTTGACAATCCAACTGTTCCAATTGTTGCGGTAACATACCTTTTAGGGTACCCTACAATATATGTATATTATAGTGTACAGAATGTAATATAGTATTCCAATTTTTGTATTGCAAACAGATGTACCGCATATCATGTAAGTAACGTCAGAAAATGTTATTTATTATACCTTCCGCATTCAACTCACCTGTGTGCCCACCGGCATAAATACCGGTGTATCCACGTGGCGATGAGCGAGAGTCATTCTTCCAGTTCTAGCTTTCGATGTGTGACATTCGCTAAATACTTCGAAGATCAATGGTGATTTTGCGTTATGTACCATTTTTTGGAATCTTAATCCTTTTTCCCTTTAGTGAAAGATAATAATGTTTTCTCGTTTTCGTAATGTACGTACATAGACATACATAGGATATGTATACATATACAATAATAATGATTCACATCAATCGGTTGCTCACGGCAGCTTCCTGAAAATAGAATTAACGGACCGCATTTCATTTATTTAAATTTTATAAGAAAACATGCCACGTAAGTGATTTATCGGTACAATAAATATACAATACACAATATCATGACTGATCAACCTTACCGTATAAATTCTACTGGCAGAGAACGTATACAATACGGATGTGAATTCGACTCTTCGGATGATCGATCTGTAGTATTCGATGCATTGGAAAATCGATTCTTTACCGCGTAAAATTTCAATTTCATGTGTATAAATATTAAATTATGAAATACAATTCGATGTATTCAATTCAAAGTAACGACTTATAGTGCATTAACTGATAGTACCGCTTAAAAAATATGCAGGATGCACAATTCGATTTGATCAATATATTTTTAGGTAAAAAACCAATATGAATGTACAATTCTGCTAAAGTTGATATTACAATTAAAGACGATATTATACATATCAACCCGAAATATCATACTGCAAGGTTCTTACAAAAATACCTTTTTGCGCACAATCGGGTTCCTAGCTGTAGCGTCAAACGATGACAGTTATGAAAACATTTTCGATGAAAGCCATGGTCTACATGGTAAATTTTATGTACAAAATTAAAAACGTACTCTCTACCCCATCCGCAATCAGTAGCGGGAATTGGCCCTTTACGGAAAAATTAAATTGTGGCACATTTCAGAATGTATAAATGGCATTTGTAAGATTTCTCATGAAATCTGGACTAAATAAACGAATAACCTAAATAATTAATTGTAAAACATTCAAAAAGACATGTTACATGTTCATATTACAATTGATGATTAGTTTCGATACCCTATAAGCTTCTATATACAATTAGAAATGTACATGTTACACTATTATAATATGTAAATTAAAGTTGGAAGCATTATGCTAAATAAAAAATACTGTAACTTGTTCTATGTATATACTTTCTTCTCTTAGAAGAAAGAAAGACTAATAATAATAATAATAATAATAATAATAATAATAATAATAATGATAATTCACACGAATAATGAAATCTCCAAAGAATTTCAACTGCAATTATTTCTGGCGCCGTGATTAGAATCCAACACTTTTATTTTCATTTGATACAACTATAATAATTGTCAGATAATTCTTAATAGGTTCTTCCATGACACGAAAGATTACTTTCCCTTTCAACAAGAATGAGAGAGCGAAATGAATGAACCATGTTTGGAGGATTTACCGTGTAAAAGATTTAATTTGTAAAGCATCATATCGGATATTGCTTTAGTCTTGGAAATTTAGAGGAATCGATCGGTACCAAGTGTAATGCTTCCCCTTTTTTCTTGAGAACACGATTACAATTTTATAAAAATCATATGTTCGTACGTCTCGGAATTGGATACCGGAGAACTAGAACGCTGTCCGCTGATATTATTGGTAATACATTGTCACAGTGATGATTCACCAAATGACTTACACTATCAAACACGCGATCTTTTGTGCGAACCTGAAATTTAAATAAATCACGTCTACGTCTACTTCTGAATGTTAAGAAGAAACAAAACTTACGAAACAGAGAATATCGAAATACTTACCACGCCTTCCGGATCGATTAATAATAAATGTTTCGGCGTATTGTTATTCATACCAGTAAGAACATACTGGCCGGGAGAGCCTTGAGATTCTCGGACCAAAAAGTCACCATCCTTTTAAATATATCATGTTAAAATAGTCATATCCATGTATATGTATGTGTCAAAGTAAAGGCATTCCAAATGATTCCCTTATTTACCCTCGTTAACATTGATTCTGCTTCCGCGCGACTAACACTTCCATGGAACCATATCTCTTGCTTCAATTGTTGTTTCTGCGAATGTGGGCTTAATCTATTCATATCCGATATCGCGGAACTAAATGGCTCTAGAAAAAATTGTACACTATTATCACAGCGAAGGTTCCTGTTCTACTTTTTACTCTATTCAATTACTTACGCATGTCAAACACATCGAAAAGCGACGTTTGATCACGATGGCTTTCTCTGGTGGCCGCTATTACACTGTCATTTACATAATTATGTTCAGGAGGCATATTGAAATTTGTTAAAGCGCCATCAGAATTTAAATCTATTAAGTTTCCAGTCTCTGTATTAAATAGAAATGTTAACTTCGACTTGGTTCTTACGCGTAATTTGAGTGAGAAAAGAAATTTATATCACCTGCCCATTGCTGATGATGCCTATCAGTATTGGAGGAAAACGTGTCGTGTAAACCAGAATTTTGCGCACTACTCCGCGAGACATGATTTTGCGCGGAATGATGGTGTTTCAAGTTCGGTAACGTGGATGCTGTGGTTGGTAAAGGTGGAACTGGCGGAGGCCCAATATCTGGAGGTACTTTGCCTGGTAGGTCATTATAGTAATCTCTATCTGCTTCCCTTATACCATTCAACATGGGACTATATCGTCAAGGGACAATGTATTGAGTAATGCGTAAAAAAATATGCGTGTGATAAAGAAGATTCAAAGTAGTTACTGTAATGTGGATGGCTTTGTAAGAAATTCTTTAAATCGCAATTCGAAAGCTTGTCCAATAGTGGATATAACGTCCTGTGCTAGGCCTCCTCCGCATTCCAATACGTAACAAGCACGCCACTCTTGCATATTTTTAGCGACGTACGCAACAAAATCTAGTATTTCCTGCAAAGAAATGTAATTATTCATTTATACTTTGCCGCTATACATATAAAAGTATCATTCCGTGAAGGACAGTTTACCGTGTCTCCGCCCGAAGCAAAAGATATACGTGGCATTTCGTGTTTGGCGATAATGTGTCCACTTTCTATATTAGTCAAAGCTAAGCTACAACTACTGATAGTTAAATTTATTGTAGCGCCTGTGTGTTCCATGCGAGGCTTGTCCGCTATAGCTCTTAGCACTTTCCTGTCCACCTTTAAATAAGGTTCATTAAGAGATTCAAATAGAAGTTGCAAAAGTAAGCAAAAGAACGAAATGAATACCCTTCTCTTCTTATCAGCTGATTTTAAACCGGCTGCTTCACAGACTCTGTTTATACATTCTCTGGAAAAATGTTTTTTTCTTAACGCGTCGAGAACATAAATTCTATAAATTTTGCTTTTACGAAACTATATCTTATATATACGCACACACAAGGGACTTACTTGGCAACGCATGATCTTGTTTCAAAGTCCAAGCTTTTCATAGACGTGTATACCTCGAGACATCCTATATACTGAAAATCGTATAATTTCATAATTATGGTATCATAATGTGATACAATGCATTTTATTGTGAAAAAACCTGTACCTTAACAGTATAAGTAATTCCTTCTTTACTAACTAAATGGTCAGGGTGTAACCATCCCCTGGCGGGTTTGCTTATAAAACTGCTACTTCCAGTTGCCATTTCTGGATTATGTGCGTACACGTATCACTGCGCGCAGGAATATTATCATCATATACAACAGTATGTTTTGCCTTTTCTTAACAATAAAATGAAATAGCTACTGATATCTATACTATTCGACACTCTAAAATCAATTTTAATATCGCGCACCTGATTATTACATAATACAGGATAACATTGCTTTGAAGTTCAATATAAACTATATTTCTTGTAATGTCAAGCAATAGTGACGCAACTATAAAAGACTCTGTTACTGCGAAAAGGGAAACGAATTAATGTATGATGGATTTACCAGGGAATGAGATCACACCTTGCAAACCGTTATTGCGATCGTACATCCAAGGTACGATTATATGTATTCAGCCTATTAATCATTTCGTATAAATACTTTGAACCCTATACAAAGCGAATAGGCTGCATCTGCATTTCCACCCAAGTCAATGGTATGAAACACAATTATTGTCTTTCAGATTTGCACAGATGCATATGCTAAACCACAGATAAATTAAATAGGAATGACTGCAATATATACAGTAGCGGTGAACGAATTCGACAGTATATACATATACATACGTACATATACATATATATACTGTGCAAAAACAATAATATGTATTTGTACAAGCGTATTTTAAGCATTATGCTCTGTTTCTATGAACCTTGCGTTTTAACCAATACGGCAATGCATTACTAAATGTATTATCTGGTATTATCTTGGGGAGGAATGGTTTTAATATATAAATCAAATCTCACTCTTTTCGCATCCATTAGCAAAATTATAGGCACCGTTTGATCGATGCAAACATTCGATTAGCACAATTCCGGATCTGTATACATACATCGAAGGAGCCAAAAGGGAACACGTGAACTATAATAATTAATATTTTCCTTGAAAATACATGTTGTTTTTCTTATCGTTATCGAATGGCACAATTCATTAAATTTTATGCAATCATCGGTATACTGTATACATATGTACACCTGTCGCAAATGCAAAAATAACGGGACATCACCTGCGTTTAACCGAAGTAATAAAGATACAAGGGTAAAATGTATAGGCGACGTGTAATGTAATCATTTGCAAAGTGCGTGGTCTGTTTAAAAAGCGACAAGTATAAAGAACGTATTGAAAGTTTTTCGAAATGTTTTTAACCGGAAAGGATTATTGTATATAGATACATCGATGCTGTGTTGACTTTGCAAGGGAAAAAAGGAATATTTCAGAGAGCGCCACGTGCAAATTAATGAAAGCACGTCACCGTTACATGCAGTTACATGTAACGTGTATACATACAAGAAGAAGAATTGAAATTCTTTCAGAAACATCGAAATTAACTATGTGAAGATTATATCATCCTGTTGTAAATTAATTATTTCTCCATTATGACTGAGGGGTACTTAAAATATGTAATGTTCGTCAAAGAATTATGGAGGCTGTTTTAAGAGATCTTCCCCACTTTTGAATGAACAGTATTTATCTAGGTAAGCTGATTTCGATGATACGATATTTCAGATAATAAATAACTCTGTTTCGAAGTTATTTGGCATGAATAGCAATATTTTTCAATTCTACCAAAAAATATCTTTTCCACGTACTACTATCCGCTGCTGTATTTCAAAACACAGTGTTTCATTACAATTCTCCAAGATTATAAATTACAAATACTACAAACAAATTTTATCAAACTGGAAAAAAAGATTGGACTTTTTCATAAGGTAGAATAACCAGTTTTAATCCATTCTACCTACCCCTTTCTCTATTATATAAGAAGTCTGGTCGTTACTTGAAAAAAAGGAATGCAGTGGCTAATAGCAATCTTATTCATATCTCTTTTTTAGATCGTAGCATAAAGAATGACGTCCAATGTTGTTCGGAACTTTACCAAGGAAATTGACGGAAAACCAATGTCGAGCAACGGGGATTGTACTTCCTCGGCATCGTCGACATTAAAGTCTCCACTGATGAAGCTCTCTTCGTATTTCTTAGCCGTACGACCATGGTCGTTGAGTGCTTCATTAATGCCGGCGCTCCTGGGATCGGCGTTGGCGTATCGTTTAATAGGTTTAGCAAATTTTAATTGGATATCGTTGATCCTCACGTTGTATACAATTTCTTGCGTACACGGAGCTGGGAACGTGGTAAATACTTACTTCGATTATATAAAAGGCGTGGACAGCCGAAAAAGCGACGATAGAATACTGGTGGATCAAGTTTTGTCGAAAGACGAAATAGTCTCGCTAGGGGCATTATTATACGCGGCGGGATGCTTGGGGTTCGTTTTATTAACGAGTATATCCCCCGCGAAAATGGAGCATCTCGCGCTTGTATACTTCGGAGGTTTGTCCTCCTCGTTTCTCTACACCGGAGGAATAGGATTTAAATACATCGCGCTAGGCGATGTTCTCGTATTAGTTATATTCGGCCCAGTCTCGGTTCTGTTCGCGTTCATGACTCAGACTGGTTACATGGAACTGGGTACCATATATTACGCTATACCTCTCGCTCTGAACACAGAGGCTATACTGCATAGTAACAATACACGAGACTTGGAGAGCGACAAAAAGGCAGGGATAGTAACATTAGCTATTTTAATAGGTCATACTACTTCTCACGTTTTGTATGCTTTTCTGCTGTTCACACCGTATGTAACTCTGATGGTGCTCGCTTTGAGGTATTCTATTTGGTTTCTGTTACCAGTTATTACACTGCCCGCTGCCTTTAAAATAGAAAAACAATTCAGAAGCCCTCACATGATACAGAGCGTGCCTAAACAGACGGCCAAATTGAACATGTTTCTAGGTATTTTATACGTTGTTGCTTGTTTACTCGTGCATCCTCTTCCCTATCTGTAACATATATGTATATACGTTCCGCATATTCAGAAGGGAGTTGGACGGTTCAAAGAATCAAAGGCAGCTGACAGTCTATCTAACATGTAATCTCATAAATGAGTTTCCTTATTTTCATCATTTCTGGATTGTTGCGAATTATCCACTAAGGACAATGTGATGATTCTTTTTTATGCAATGCAATCGCATTACTCGGAACCTGATATTGTACTTTTCCAGCGTGTATTTGTAACAAGCATAATATTTTCAAACTTAAACTAGGTGTAAAAATGTACATTTTAAATACATCATTATTTAAACGTATTTGTAATAATTTAACTTGTTTAGAGTTGTAAGTAGTGTTATTTGTATGGAAATGTATGCATATCTCGAACGTTATTTTTAATCATGGAAACTATTGACTATGGAAATTGACGTGAAAACCTGTAAAAAGTTCTCACATTTGATAAATTGATAATTTTACAAGGAAGGACAATAAATTCTTATACTGTATCAATATCAAAAAGTAACAGAATATTGAATGACTTGTTATCGACGCAAAACATCGATATTATAAAATTTTGATTACAATTCTGATTATAATTGCTGTACTATACATTTTATTTGAAAGTGCAGAACGTGATCATTCGTCAGTACGTATGCGCTACATTAAAAGAAGAAAAGTAATAACACGGACTGCATTCCCTTTATTCGGAATTTGTATGAACCAATATCCTGTATTTAATTCTTAAGTATTCGGTTCACAATGCTTGTTTTCTTGAAATACTTCTATATCCAGACAGTCTGGTCCCAGTGTAAATGAAATGAAATATTATCGGACAAAATTATCAATGACAAAACTTCGTTCTCACGGCAGTAATTTAATAAACCATTTTTTTATCCATAAGAATTTGCGTTTACTTCCAATTTGTATAAATTGGAACAAAGGGTCATCGAACTTAACCTGAATATATACCGAAAATTAAAAACCTATATACATGTATATTGTTAAAAAAATGTTGTGCAGCGTTATTTAAACGAAACCTAAACTTAATTCTTTTAAGTCCACAATTTCAAATGTGGACCACGCAATTCAAATTTCGTGCAATCTCGATTACTGACATGCATATGTACAATAAAATCGATTGCAGAGGGCAGGTATATGTGTATGTACATATCGAAGTGCACTTCGAGTGTTTAACCAATAAGCGCACGAAGGAGTCGCGTTTCCTTTTTAAACTGTTCCTACTTTTTCTCTCATTTATAAATATATTCGATAAAGTACTGATTACTTTGTATAATGTTCAATTCTCGTATTCTCGTTGATCCAGTTGTTCTGTGTCCTTATAACAAAAATCATTTAATTGCAAAGTCCCGGCTTCAGAAGCACATTGTTAAATGTGAAAAAGTAAGTGGATTCACTTCGATAATGTCTCGTAAAGGTGTCAGTCTTTTTACAGTTCGACAAAACGAAATCACCTTTATGCAATAAGGAATACAAGCTACTTGTACATCAAATTATTTTGAGCTTTTTATTACGATAGAAATATCCGGAAAATTATAAGGTTATGTGCCCGTACAATGCGACTCACCGTTTGTTTAAACATGAATTAGAGGAACACGTCGTGTCATGCCCCATGCGCATTTTGTCGGAAACAGCAATCCTTTCAGGTCTTCTTAATTATTAGATATTATTTTTCTTATTTTCATGCTTACCATAATTATTGCTAGAACTTTTTGTTTCACAGAAACGAAAAAACGCGATGCGACGTATCTCCCATTGCGTTCAGAGATTTCAAACACGATAGACTGTACAGAAAAGTGGTATTCCAAGTTTGACGATAATTCCAGTATGTTAACGGAGAAAACGTTTTCCTGTAATACAAATGCAGAGACTTTTAAAATTATTACTGACAAAATGTAATGATGTATTTATTTTTTTGTTGCACACGTGTTTCTTACATCTCAATCGTATTTCTTAATTTGTCATATGCTTTTAGTTTTGATACCAGCAATCTTGAAAGTAAAAGGATAAGGCCTCCTCGTGGATTCTCCGAAGCTATGATGAGGGAAATGAGCGAAGACTGTTGTGTCGAAGATGCTGAATCGATAGTTAGCTCAATGGGAATTGGAAGAGGAAAGATTACTTGGTCGAGCGATAAAGTGCAAGCAATCGGAATGGGAAGAGGAACACCGATAATGGACAACCTACAGATGTAACTTGCGCGATAAAAAAGACCAAACGGTACATGATTTTTTTAATGAACACTCAAGTGAGAACCCAGTATTATTGAAACAGTGTATTCTACTATATAATTTACATATTATCACTTACATACATATATTATGTAGACATTAGCGCCGCGAATTTCTTTTTCATTTCAGTAGTTCACATTGATCCAAGTATTTACAAGCATAAAATCAATTGTCATTCAATCAGCAAAACGATGTTGCAGTTGCACCAGTTTTCATTTCATTTTCAATTATGCTCAATCCTCTAAAACTTTCAAATGCAGCTTTTCCTTTTTAATTTTTTCTTTTTCTCTTTTACGAGACACAGAAGAACGAAGATTATTACATTTGAGAGAAATATAACTAAACATTTTATGATTGCAGTGCATAAGGCAGGTATGTAACAAATAACATGTGTTCCATGACCATTAATCATTATGAATTATAAGAATCTTAATTTTATTTCTACATTACTTGCCGCAGCGATACATGATGCAAAATATTTGTTTGTATTTACAATTACAATAAATTTCGCTATTTTATGGGTGGGTAGCAGTGATCTTTAAGATTATCGAACGACAAGTATTGCTACAGCATGGAAAATCGTTTCACAAATACAGTTCATAAAGATGTTGCGATCGTGACGAATACGACAATGACAAATGCCCTGTTGGAAGTCCAATATTAATTTCTTCAAGCCTTTGGAATGTTAGAAACTTTTGTTCATTTAACATAATCGTCGGAGATTCGAGAAAGTCATAGGGAATACATTTGTAATAATGATTACGAATTTTAAACCGGAGAAATATTCAATTGACAACAAAGAAAGAATAATTACAAGAACGAAATCAATCTTTAAAAAGCGTTTTGGTTCCAATAAAGTTTCATTATTGTAGATAGAAACGATACTTTGTTGGATGGAATTGTTTCAAGTAGCATATCATTATATGTACACATAGATACATGTGTTTACTCATGAAATTTATTGAACGAATATGCATGATACATTTACCATGTACATCTTTCGAAAGAATCGTGTAATCGCTGCAAATTATCTGTCCATTTTCGTGCAACACGTCACATTATCATCTAACATCTAAAACGAGACTTTGATAATAACAACTTTGTTTTAGGTATCCCATACAAACCTTTTACAATGAATTTTGCATGAAATAAGTCTTGATTTTTTTTTTTCCGTCCGCAAGCTGCCAAGTTTCGAACGGAAAGAGTGCTGATAAATCTCATAGTCTTCCCCAATTTTATGTCTCTTATTAACGTTGACTGCTCCACCTTTCGTTTTTCAACTTCTCATTACCTCGCAGTCTCGTGTATTTAGAACGTACGAAAGGAACGAAGTAGTGCTAAGTTTTGTAAATAAGATTTTAATTTATCTGGGTACTAACATTATCAGCCAGCAATTATTTACAAGTTTTTTTGTGTCTGTTTAAATGTAATTTTCCTTTCATTTCGTGTAATGTTGTTGTTGTTGTTGGCAGTTACCTAGCTGCAGTCTGTTTCAACGTTTTATAGTATAAAAACCGTAAATTTATTGAGCGCAATATTTTTGCACGTTAGCGAGATCATTGCACTAATATTCATTTACCACACAGAATGACACATCTATGGGCCGCCTGTAAAATGTATCGTGTAGTAACGATATCGGCTACGCAAGTATAGTGATGTGTTTTCGTAAACATTGCGTCCGGATCACAATCTATATATTCGTCGATTTCTTTTTCTGCTGTTTCCACAGCGATATCCTTTCTTTTAAATCGAGCACTGCGAAAAAGCATTAAACAGTTTAACTTGGCCCTTCCAAGATAAAAGAAAAGCGTGTACATGTATAGTGGAAAGGTGATTTACTCACTTGGCGTAAGCATATCTTCACTGAGGGGTTGCCGACTGAAGGGGTCCGTAGCACTATTGAGAAGGTGTCTAATAATAACAGGTTTATCCATAACGATACCAGACGGAAGTTTAACAGGTTCTTCCATAAGAGTGTCCATAAGAGGATCTCGGAATTCCTCGGGCGCGTCACCGTAATCTTCATCCCGCGCTCGATTGTCCCTGGCAATATCCGCAGCACGGTCTGCGAGCGCTATAAATCGCTCTATCTCTGGGATAGACTTGATTACCGATCTCTCTAACCTGTTTGCGGCATCAATGAATAATTCCTTGCAGAACGAACGCTGTAATAGAAAACGGCGTTTGTCAAAGCAAAGACACCTTTCTTCGCCATTTGTTTCCGGGCTTGATTCATTGACATTAGTTCCAAACTTACTTCATCGGCGGCCAAAGCAGCGGCAAAGACCTCGCAATCGAGATGCAAATATATATCGACCAATTGACTGAGCAAAGCTCTCGGCTCCCATCCGTACTTCTGCGGTATTCGCACTTTCAGATTTTTACACTTAGGGCCACACAACTGTTTCAGATTGAAGTTCAACATGGCACATAATCTTCCAACTAGCTCCGGTTGCAAAAACGGTTCTATTATATCGTCCGTTAAATACTGAAACATGGCAACCGTCTCCTTGGCCAGAGTGAGATACGACCTGGCTTGTCTCTCATCCGCCGCCAATTGTCTCATCCGTGAATGCTGTTGTTCACGGGACAACGCTGCCCACGCTTTCATGTCTGACATTAATTCCTGTATCTCGTGGATACGTTTCAACGACTCCAAACTCTCGTCCAGTAGGAACGTGGTGTCGTTCATTAACATGTTTATAAACTTCACGAATTGCTTGCCGTTATTGCTCTCATTGACGATCGACTTTCGATGCACCGGACTGTCCCACATGGATCTCAATATTAAACTAATATGATAACGGATGGAAAATTTGTCGTAGAATTCGGAACTGGACCCGGTTGTCTCAACGTCCGTGTAGAACTTCATCAGATACGATGCCAATAATGTTTTCGATATTGGGTGTGCCATTACTTGATCGTTGAGTGATTCAGTTCGTCCCTAAAATAAATATCGATCATGATCCAGGGGAATAAAATTATTTCACCCTTTTTAGCCGTTCGTCCTACCTGAACACTGGGGTTTATTACAAACAACACTTCGATAATTTTCGCTATTAAATATGGATTTCGTATACAGTGCGGGGTACATACTACAACAAGTAACCACGTTATCAGGGAATTGTCCATGTTATTCACTACCACACCCGGGCTGAATCTGTGAAGAATAATAATAAAGCGGAACATTAAAAAAAAAAAAGAAAAAAAAAAGAAACAGAAAAATCTTTAATTCTCCTTAGTATTATACGATGCAACGTAATACTTACTGAAGGGTAAATAATAAAAATTCTGCGATATCTTCGACATACCATTCCGGTAGTGCGGTAAACTTTTGCGGAACCTCTTGCGGCAGAGGAAGCTGAGGAAGAGGCTTTCCTGGCGGAGTTTGCGTCAATAAGCTGAGCAGAATTTTCGCGACGGAAATATAAAAGATCAAGCACCTTCTTAGCAATGCAAAATCGATTAATCCGGCATCGGAGCAGGATCTAGATTTGCCAAGCTGTTTCAATTGTTCCTTGCAACGTTTTATCAATTCTTTATTGCGGCCGGCGAATGGACTGTCTTTCCATTGTGGTTCAGTGGCCTGTAGATCGTCGAGCATTTTCTGCACCTCGCGTAATGTCTTCAGTTTTCTCTGGTACTTCTGCAAAGCCGGTAACAACGCTATGTGGTGACAATGTAGAGTAAGGAACCAACATTGTGTCGGAAACTTTGGCTCGACCCACTTGTGCGTCCTCTCCAAATGTTTCAACCAATCAGCGACTTCTTGGCACGTTAGCTTCAGCCTTGTGTCGTTCTTTATCTCCACGTAGCTCGACGGATGAAACGGATACAGAGGATCTACCGTGTCCAGTTTGATTTTCACCGAGAGCATTTGCAGGACCGACAACAGATTCAACATGAATCCGTCCCCGGCCAGGGAGAATTCCTCCGTTTGTATCTGAGTGCGTTTCTCATTGTAACGCAGCAACGTCGCCAAGTACGTTAGCATCGCTTCCCGACAATTACTGTTGGCGAGTATCGCGCGGAATATTGTGTGCAGCGACGTTCTGGTGCTCTCCAATTCCTGTTGCAACGTTAAACGCATCGTTTTGTCGACAAACGGATTACCGATGAAGAATTTCTCAGCGTTCGGTTCGTCCTCGGCGAAAACGGACACAGTTAGAAACGGGCCGAGGAGAGACGTTGTTGTGACCTCTCTGCCCGCGGCCGATGTCATCATGTCCGGCAGGAATTGAGTTTGATGAACAATCAAACGACAAATAGGACGAACGTTGTTCGGACCGCAACGAATTTGTATCAACTCTTCCAACACCTCGACCGGTCTTCGATGGGTATTTCTCACCAAGCTAGCTTGTTGCATCGACAGATACAAGCCTTGCAAAAGCGGGGTAAAGATTTTATTGAATACTGCTGCGTTCGTGTGCGTTCTCGTCACTAGCTCGTACAAGTAGTCACGGGGCAGACTCTGCGAGAGTAACGGATACAGGAGAGGCGTCATGGACACTGGATACATGGTCGAAGACTGAGGAATACCGATTAGGCTTCGCAGCACAAGACTGGAATACTGAACACACTGAGCTCTTAGTGTAGCCAGAACATCAGATAATGGCGGCGTGCTTGATTTCTGTTCAAAAAGAAAATATAGCGTCAGAGCAGTTGCAAACGCTGTTGTTGTTATTGCGACAAAGTGTCATCCATTTTCTTACCTTTGGATGTTTTTGTTCTTCAACCGCGACTCTCGCGTAACAATCTAGTAGATAAATGAGGCTCTTCGGTTGCGACGTTTTACAACAAATATCGCAACGACAGAACGTCGGGATCGGACATGAAATCGGGCTATCCTCCCGATCCACTGGCGTTTCAATATTGATATCCTTCAAAGGATCTTCGTCCCTCATAAACATGCACAAAACCTCCATTAGTGCTTCATTGACGATTTCTGCGGCATCGGCAAGTTTCGCTGTTGACACGTATGCCGCGGTTTGCGGTAGGAATATACAACCCTCTGCTACAGGTTCTTTCCATGATATGCGTAGTACACGCGAGATAACTGCGTGTATCTGATCTGTAGTCACCTCTGTATTGGAACTCGTGGTCTGCACAAATAAGCCAACATGATGGTAACAGGAAAAATGCATCTACACCCTACGCATGCACTTACGCGTGATCTCGGCTTAACGTCTTTCCTGTCAGACTCTTCGACTTCCATATTCTCGATTCCTGAATCCACATCTACCCCAGAACTGCTGCAATGTTTATCATTCGTTTCCTCGACCTCCATCGGTGTTTCGCAATTCTGAAATTGCTGTTGCTGCTTCGTCGGAGATATTTCTTCTGCGATCGTCTTCGATGGACCTGGTACGCTCGGAGATACTGGATCCGCATTATGATTCGTATTCGCTAACGAACTGAGGTTGTCCAAGCCTGCCAATCTGGCCATGCGCCTTCTTCTTACCTACGATTCGTACGTGTTCTTAAAATTATTTTCTGCTAGCGATTTAACGATTCGTGAGAAACACAGTTATTTTCAGTTATAATTTCAGGATAATATTTCAATTTTATATAAAATGCAGAAGAGGGGTAAGTGTATTACGAACCTCATAAGGCCTAAACAAAGGCTTGCTATGTTTGTAACACAAACAAAGAATACAAAGAGAGACGATTGCAATATGTTTCGTTTAAAACTATGTACGATTCATCAACATTCAAATGAATCCCTTTTACATTTAAGTACAATACTCTGGTATGTTATCTCGAAAGCACGCGGGAGATAAAATTTTTGTTTACATTGCAAAAAAGGGAAAAACTAGGGCAGCTAATAGGACAGTTGTTCTTAAGAAAAATAATCGATCTGAAACGGAAAATTAGCTTGAATTCGTTATCGTTACATAATTATTCCGACATAAAAGCACGGTGGAGGCAACGACTATTTTGCAAGCTATCATCTCGCGAAGGAGACTTTTTTTCTGCTCCCAATTCGTTCCTAGATTCCGGTAAACACATCTATCATTTTCCTTCGACGAGATAAAATTAAAGGGTAATGAAAAGAAAAGTGTAAGCATAAAGCGATAGAAATGGTAACAACAAAATGGACACGCTGTTGAATAACGATTGGAAACGGTGTACTACTACACTACTACTACTACTACTACTACTACTACTATTTGGTACTAACTTCCTCTTGGCTTAACTCGCTCATGGCGACTTTTTTATATTTTTCACTGTGGATCCCTTTAATCTATGACACTATCACCTGTGACCCCAGCTACCACTTGTGCTGTTAAAAAGTCTGTAGAAAAAAAGGTATGTTCGGTGTTCAGAGAATCCTGGGAACGAGATATGTCAAAAATTTGGACAGTCACTCCACATCTGTTTGCGTTTGGACGTGGAAGTAGCAATTCTACACTGCTTTACGGATAATCACTGCCAGGCTGCATCGATTCTTCAAAACAGCTGAGCAACTAACATACGGATCGAACGCACCCTCGCAACACTAATGGTAACTACTTTGAGCAAGTTGAACACGTGCGGTAAAATCTCACTGTTGTATGTTACCACAGCCAAGATTATAAGATAGACTATACAGCAATGCTTCCTTTTGTCACCCGAGAATGGGGTCCAGGAACCCCATTACCACGTCGGTATCGCTCTCAATATTACCGAGCCAGGCATCAGTAGTGACGGGAACTGGAACTAAATATGTATATGAAAAACTGTGGAGTACGTTCAACGTTCTTTCACTTGTCAATTACGGATGCTGATTTTTCTAAATTATGACTTTCCTTCATCGTATTTCAATTTATTATGTAGTTTTTTAAAGTATATTCAATGTTGTCTATCTACTTACATAGTTTGACTTTTTTCCTACAAATTTCGATTGTTCTAATTATAAGTTACGTACTTTTCATGCCCAATTTCGACTATCTATGGTCTACCTTGGTCTTGAGACCTTCTTTCACACCTTCACATGGCCCATCCTGTTACGTAGTTTCGCGTAAATATATTTGAATACGACAGTAACAAATATTTCTTTCTGAAGTAAAAGTGCAACCAAGATGAAAGAATGGCAAGCCATCATTATACTATAAATTATAAAGTATACATACTCCTGTGCTCCGGTCTGTGATGGTGGCGTTATTTGTCTATTCCACATTACCATTGTCGGTGAATGTACGATTTTTCTGCTTTTCACATTCTGCTTCCAAAATCATTCGAAAACACCCAACCCTATCCGTATCAACCTTGCTGCTTCCGTGACTTTAAACACCCAAGAAGAAGAAGAAATAAAGTTGCATCAAATTTCTGGGCACTTTGTTAACATTTATATTCTATTTAAACGAGCTAGAGAATACGAAATAATTAATTATGAATCATTGTAATGTATTTCCCACTAATCATCTATCCCCTCTCTTTTCGAAATTGAATCCCACCGTTTTCCTCTCATAAAACTATCAGCTCACGACATTCCGCGGTTTTTATCGGAGGAATTTCAAACAACAATTGATAATAATGTATGAATCGTACGAGCGATCGCTAGTTTGTGCACTGACCGTTCTAAGGTAACAACTGCCAGCCACGGCGCGGGCCGTTTATTGATGTGTCATAATTTATGTGCCCGAGAAAGAAAAAAAAGGTGAAACGCATTTGTAAGTAGAAAAGAGAACGCGGTGTTTGTAGCCTTGAAGTCGCTTTCGATTGCAATTCGAGTGATTTTCACAGTTGCCTATTGCGATACTGACGCGACCAACTGCACCGCATCAATTCCTCCCGATGGAGATGATCTCGACGAGCAAATAATTTTTCGGACAACTCCAAATTTCTATACCCTCCTTTTTCGAATCTCTGCAAAAGTTTGGGGGTTATGTATCTACGTTGTTCCAATGTAGATCGTTAAACAAATCTTTGAAGGTAAGGTCGCCATATCGGCTTGCGTCAATTTGCGCAGTTATCTGCTTAGAGAAGTGCAACGAACTTATGCTATCCTTTCCTCACTCATTTGAAAGTTAATTTGTTTACATTAATTATTCACTCGCCAATGGGTTCCAATTGCAACGCGCATAGATCAGACCTTTTCCTGTAAACAAAAAATTGGCAAGTTATTGCCGCAGATACGAAGAAAGATTTTTTACGTTTCAGAGATAACACCGCCGAGCTGCATCATGTGCGCGTTATGGGGAGATTATAGATTAAGAGCGACGGGGCCGGCAATCATGGAAAGTCTGGACAGCATGTGTATACGCAATAGGGGAATGCACGATCGTATCAACGATTCCGATTCTATAAACGGTATCCATGAGAATAAGATAGATATGAAGTGGCAGTGCAACCCATCCAGAAGCTTTTTATTAATAGACAGCCAGGAGTATCTTAGGGTATCCAACGTAGAAGAATTTGTGGAAAAGATGAATTGTCCCGACAAAGATCTGAGAGTTAAGGTCGTATCGATTTTTGGCAACACCGGTGATGGGAAGAGTCACACGTTGAATCAGACGTTCTTCAAAGGAGGGGAAGTTTTCAAGACCTCGAGCGATCAGAATTCTTGTACGTTGGGTGTATGGGCTGCGCTCGATCCGGACCTTAATGTCGTATGTTTGGATACGGAAGGCTTATTAGGTATTTACACTTACATACATATCTGCAACGCATTAAACACTACTTCACGTGTAATATATATTATCATCCATGTTTAGGTATTACCTGTTACAAGAACGAACGGACAAGACTGCTGCTTAAAATTCTTGCGGTGTCCGATATCGTTATATACAGAACTCAATCGGAGAAGCTTAACAGGGATTTATTTACGTTTCTTGGTACCGCTTCGAGAACGTATAGCCATCACTTTCAAGCTGCCCTGCAAGCGGTAGGCCAACGGGATGGGTTTCCAGGCTCGTTAGGCGCTCTTGGACCAAGCGTTATAGTGTTACATGAGACTAAGTACACCAAACCTTTGACCAACAGTACATATTGCTACATAAATATTCTCAGATTAACAGTAATTTCAAAATAAGAGTATTATCGCAAATCGAACGGCTGGTTCTATAACGAGTATATATTTTTTCCCTGCTGCAGATGGTGCGGATAGCGCGGAAGACATTCTTAGGACACGGTTTGCTCAAATGAAACTCGAGACAGAAGCGTTTAGCTCGATCAAATATGTTGGTATACAGACAACGAACTGCGCGACCGATTATAAACCGTTGCGTATTGTTGTGAAGAAAGAATTACAAAACACAACTATACGATCCGCCAGGAAGCTACATTTAGTGTACAACACGTTGAAAACTTTGAATGAGAAATTTTCCGGGGAGATGGAGAATTTTTCGAACATTCTGTTTCCCGATCAATACTTTACTTGTCCCTTTAAATGCCTCAGCTGTGGATCTAGGTGTAGCAACAGCATGGGGCATTTATCCGAAGGAAAGCCTCACAGTAATAGTAACAGGTTTGTACTTGAGTTATCAGTTGCAGTTTAACAAACGAACGAACGTTGAATCTTATATTTATCCCGAATATTTGATTAGGTGTCGATATCAGCAGCAGTATGGAAACGTAGCATATATGTGTAAAAAGTGTTATAGCAATGGGAATGAAGTACAAGTTACAAAACGGATTCAAACGGAGAACGGTAATAGTTGGTACGGTTTAGTTAAGTATGCATGGTCCGGAGATGCGATAGAATGTCCACATTGCGGAGAAATATATAGAAGTCGTCAGTATTGGTACGGTAACAAAAATCCGGAAGATTTCGCTGTTCGTACAGAAATTACGCACGTATGGAACGTGGTATGCAGAGACTATCTCGTAAAATATTATACAATCAACTAATAGCGATTAAACGAATAAACCACTTTTTTAGTCGAATCATTCAGCAGTCACTCAAAACGCAGCACAGAGAGTGATCGATGGTGTATCGTACATTACCGAAGCGGTATCCAATGTTTCGCTGCAACCCACGAAATTAATCACAGCATGGGTCGCGGATCAGGTAGCCCCGTCTTACTGGAGACCCAATCACGAAATAAAGCACTGCCACAAGTGCAAAACATTATTCGGACCGACGAATACCAAACACCATTGTCGGGCATGCGGTGAAGGTTTTTGCGAACAGTGTTCGTCCAGGACGAAATGCGTGCCGTCTAGGAATTGGCACGCACCAGTAAGAGTCTGTGATACTTGTTACGATAAAGACGAGACCACCGAATCTTCGGAGGACGTTAACGCTAGAAAGGTTTCCGAGCAAGTAGTGTCCACTTTGAGCGCGGTTGGCACAGTTTTGAACTACTCAAAGTGTAAGTAAATATGATATTGGAACGTAACAGGATATTTCTGCCGATGTTAATGATTATTCATTCATTTAGCATTGATTAAGGATACAGTCCGACCGTCTTATTGGGTTCCCGATTCGGAAGTTGTTAATTGCTGCATCTGCTACCAGAAATTCTCCGTGTCACTACCTCTGCATCATTGCAGGGATTGTGGCCGTGGGGTGTGCCATGATTGTTCGCAAAATCGTAAGCCCGTGCCCCATCGAGGATGGGACAAACCAGTTCGTGTTTGCGATTCATGCATAAAACTTGCTTAGATACAACGGGTAAAGAGAATTAATGATTTAATCTATTAGAAGTATTAATCCATACGAGTAATATATGTATACATTATTGCCGAATTAGACGCCAAGGCGATTTGAAAAGTATTTTTCCCGGATTTTGTACAAGCTACTACTTACTTACTATTCATGCTGTAAAATGGTTGGGGCGAGTCTTCTGTACATTTTGTGTAACCTTTATTTCGCTTATATATAACACTGAAATTTTTTACCATCAAAAGACGGAATAATACGACTTTTATTACTGTAAAGAATTTCTCCTATGCCATGCGTGTCACGCATCTGACTTTTCTACAAAATACGTTAAAGAGAATTAACTGTAATTTAATATATTAGAAACGTCAATGTTTAGACTAGACAAAACTGTTGGTAAAATTACAATACGATAGTGATAGAGTATGATAGCAGTATACATATTGTAGCAGTATGTGTAAATTTCACAGTTCTCATCGATGAAACGAATCGTACTGTCGTCGCTCTCGCGATTTATCGGGCTGTGATTGTTTTATTAATTCCAGAAAAAAAGCAGCATTTGTTGCCCCTTCTAGCGCCCAGTGTCTGTTGTATTTTTTTTGTGATTTCGAAAGACTTATTTCTTATTAGACACGGCAAGCCGATTGAGGTTGAAAGAATTCAAATAAATTGTAGAAATTTCAGTATAACGGCTATTATTATTATCTCTAGTCGAATAAACGGGGCGGAGATACCTATCGGGCCGGTTTGCTTTCTTCAAAATTATATTTTCCCGCCTGACGATGGAGGTGCGATTAATCGATATTCGAGATTCGATAGAGCATTTTTCAGTAACCACGTGATGACGTCAAAATATGGCGTCTCAATCAGCTGGGTGTTGTGTAGAGTGTGCTTGAGATGCCCGTCTTTAGAAAACCCACAAAGAGACTACCGTCTGTCTTCCCTGATACGTAAGTTTTTGAGAAACTTTGTAATAATATTTGATTTCTGGTTTCCGCTCGTAAACGGTACGACTCAAACGCGTGTTAAAGGCAGAAAGACGCAAACCGCGCTGTTTCATTTCTGAAACTTTCCGTGTTAACTTTTCGCTGTGGAATTTTCGGAGAATTTCTAACATGTTCGATGTATTATGTAAAGTGATCATTAATTTATGATGTCCCACGGGAAATGCTTAGTTCCACGAGAATGCAATATCTCGAGAGATGACGCGTATGTAAAAATACATAAAATATGGTAGGTTGAACAACTTTCTCGTAGCGCTTAAACCTTGCTCTTGTAAAATATGTGCAACAGTTATTTTTCTACGATGTTTCGGGTACTTTGGTAATCGTATCTTTTCGTAAACGCGATGTTGATACCGTGCTCAAGCGATGCCGTGGCCATTTTCATGTTTGCTCCAGTTTCGTAATCATTATCAACTCCATATTTGAATTCAACAAGTAATGCAGTGGCATGTTTCGCTTCTGTTCTCGAATTTTTATGTCATTTCAAATGTTATCATTTCACTGACAACATGCTCACCGTTCTAATCATTTTTCCTTTTAACGCGTAACCATTCGAAAATTACGATCAGATGTGGATTTAATATCTAAAAACGATGCGTCCGTGGAAAATCTGTTTATCGCGTTCCACGTATCGACGGACAAATTTTCTGCCATGCCTTTCTCGTATCGTTCACGCGTTAAATAGAAGCTCGAATTTCGAACACGTTCCACCAAGTGTTCCGTTGCAGCCGCGTGTTAACGGGGACAAAAAAACACGGGAAACCGAATGCGTCGAGTAGACGCCATTTTTTTCGAATATGATTTAAAAGTGTATCATTGTTGCGACAAGTGCAGTGAGTTGGAACATGTGAAAAATGTTCGAAAGACTATCGATTAATGTGAAGGATAGTGCGGTAAACGCTGAGTAGTCTGCTCATTTCTTCAAAGTTTATTTTCGATTGCAATGTGTTCCCATCAGTACGGCCATTTTGTCGCTTATTAGTGGATAAACAAATGACGATGTTGATACTTTGGGTTCGAGGCTACAGGCGCGTCACATGCGCGGAAATTCAATTTTACTGCCTACGCATCCCTTCCGTAATTATAGTATTCCTATAGGTATGATACCAAAAATAGAAAACGAACCGACGTTTATATCAAATAAAATTTCTCCCATATTCTGTAGATTTTTTAAACCTACGTTGTGTTGTGTTATTATTTCTTTGGGGACGGGGGGTTGGAATGATCATATTTCACAGATTTCGAAGACCGTATCGAAATTGGATTTCCTCCGCGGAAATGCACGTGATTAGTATCTTCATACATAGCTGTTCATTCGATTTCGTAATAGTGCACAATGCCACACAAACGTTTTCATTCATGTTTTTAGTCCAAATGTTTCTCATATAAAGAAAAACTTTTTGTCTGCCTTATGCTAATAGAACAGCGGTTTTTTTTGTGTAAGGGAAAAGTTTTTTACGGCAATGAAGCCATTGACGAAATTTCTGATATAGAAAAGCACTTTGTTAGAATTACGAATAGGTTGTCGCCTGGTAACAATATTTCTACATCGTTGCCAGCCGAATCATCGACACGCTTATCAATTCCTCTCCGCATCACAGATTATGCATCCTTTCTTTTTAAAAAGACAAAGATAATCATCACCAACGAACATCTCGTTCTCTCTTTTATTACGAAACTTCTAGTCACCCGTTAGCAAGGAAAAAAATCGATAATTAAAAACTCATGAAACGGATTTAAAAAAAAAATGCTTGTTTGCGAAAAAGTAACTTGTAAAATAATTAATTTAGTCGCAAATCAGCCTTCTGAAGTATTCTAAAGTTTATTATATTTACCTTGCAGCGAGAAAGAAGTTACTGTTGACGCAGTATGCCGCCAGATAGACCAGACGCATCGGGTGTGGAAACTGGCATAGGATTAAGTAGCACACAAGTTTTCAATTTCGGAGACACCGTGTACACGATGAAGAAAGAGGAGGACACGAGTGCATTTGTCGAAACAAACTCAGCCGATGAACATACTGTGCCTGAGAAATCTGTGGAAAAGAACAGCCAGTCGGATGACGAGCTCACTTCGTTGAGCTGGCTACACCAGCAGAATCTATTAAAGGGTTTGGATATTTCGAACCCCTCCAAAGATATGAAGAATGAAAATGTTTTGAATAATAATGTTGTTTGCGACGATACGGCAGACTTGTCTGAGAACACAAACTCCGTATCGAGTTTAGACGATGCTTATTGCCCAGGTGATTATCGTACGATATAATGATAATCATTTAAATGTAATACCGTTGACTAAATAGCGTTTTCATGCTTCTCTAATTATTACAGCACATAATAATGGCAAGATCAGTAATACAACGTCACATGGTAATAGTCCAAACTATCAACACTCGAATAAAAATGGTCAAAAATCAATGCAAATCTTTCAGGAGTCGGTAAAATGTCATTACAGTAGCACACAAAACAGTCAGACGAAGATTTCCTTGAACAACAATAACAACCTGCCAGTCTCGAATCGCAACAAACATCCAACTCATATACCATATGATCCTCATTTACATAGAAACAGTAAACCACCATATTCGTTTTCCTGTTTAATTTTCATGGCTATCGAGGATAGTCCTGTGAAAGCGTTACCCGTCAAGGAGGTGTACGCTTGGATCCTGGATCACTTTCCCTATTTCAGGAATGCTCCGACTGGCTGGAAAAATTCCGTTAGACATAATCTGAGCCTGAATAAGTGCTTTCGTAAAGTAGAAAAAGCACCGGTAAATATTCTATTGATTAAAAGAGTTCATTAGAGTCCCATTTACTTCACAGGAGTAGCACGTTAAGCAGTAATACAATTTTTTGACAGAATTTAGGCAAAGGCTCGTTATGGATGGTAGATGCTCAGTACCGTCCGAATCTGATACAAGCATTATCCCGTGCTCCCTTTCCTCCGCCGACCAGTCAAACGCTATCCTCGCCGGAGAAACCACAGAAAAAGAATACCAGCACTCGCCTTCCGGATCCTATTCTTTTTCCATATCTCTCCAAAAGACTGGCATCGAGCAATATTACCGACAACACGGATACCGAAATAGACAGCGACGTAGACGCAGCGGCTGCCGCGATGCTTTCTTTTAAACACGGACCTATTATTTTGAACCATAACAAAGGTAGCTTGTCCGATAGATAAATATGCGAATTATTAGATCATTCGTTGAGTAATAAAATTCTTTGCACAGACCGTAAGCGAAAAGTACCGGAATCTGAGGTGTTGGTTCCCGTGATCACGAGGAGTTCCAGCGAAGATCATACTTATAGTTGCGTTACCTCGATAAGGCAAGAAAGGTAAAACCTCGACGTTTTATTCATTAACGTTTCACTGATCTTAACATAATATTTTAATCATCCGTTAAGCAAATACCCCAGGAAAGAAATAAACTGCGACTTCGACGAGCAACGGAAAATAGCAGAAGGCGCGGACGCGCTTTTGAACTTGGCAGGCGTCACCACTCCGCTGAATCACAGTAAAGCGGATCACGTGCAAGGTATGAACGCAACATCAAAGTCTGAGGTTACGCCAAAGTTGAAGAAGCGTTCAGCATCGAACGATTACTCAAATCCGCCCGACAAACGACGCAAGCATTGGCCGAAATGGAGCGAGGGGAAACGGTATTTAAAACAGATTATATAATTACTACGATTATGTGTGTATAGTACATATAGGACCGTACACTTCCTATGTTTCATTTCCGTGTTGAACGCGGATTTTTCAAATTCGTACTCTCATTATGGATTTCCGAGACAGTGGACTCGATCTTATATCGGCCGACAATGAATCTATCGTTTTTCGGATAAGACTAATGTTAGTAAATAGACAAAAATTTGCATCGAAGTTATTGCCATTCTTTTTTGGCAAATAAGAAGAAAGAGTGAGAAGAACACGATATATATGTATGTATAGTCTGTCGTGCCTCGGAATGAAACAACGTTATCAGGTGCATTTCTATTTAAAAGAGAAAAAGGGGATAGGCGTAAGAGAAGGAGAATGCGGAGGAAAAGGAAAGATTTGGCGATCGCTCAGGGTTTAGAACTCGCTATATGCCAAAATAAATTCAGTAGCACTGTAAGCAACAAGCAATAAATAGGAAAGGATAATGCGTTAAAATGTTACTCTCTCGACGTGTTATCGAAACATGATACGACTCCAAGTGGTTCATGGGATGTCAATGAAAGAGAAACGCTATCGTGTAATTACTGAACTAAAAAATAGCGACAAACTTTTTAGACCTGTTGTGACAATTATACATATTGATTCATAGAGAGTTTAATTAATGATAATATAAAGTTCTATATTAGGATCTTTTGTAGATATGTATAAAGATATAATTGATATCTATTCAATAGAGAAATTGATAATATATTTAAAGAGAGAAAAAATATATATATATTAACACACACGCGCGCGCGCGCGCACACACACACACACACACACCAAAATACATACACTCACTCTCACACATGTTCATGTTCACATATGCTCATTCGTTTACACTCGAAATACATCTGGCCAATGGACGCAGCTGCATGTGTGCAAAAATGTGCGCCGTGAGAATTCTATTGCTAATGAAAAGAACTTTAAAAAATCGTGGTACACCAAACATGGATATGAAATGTAAAATGTTTCATCGCCTTTTGCTACTCTCTTCGTGGCTTTTGAGATAATTTTCAACAATGCTGTACATATGTAGATCCTGCAATGCATGCACAGGCCAGTTTCGAAATTTTGTTAAAGCAGCAACATATATCGAATCGATGACAACTGATCGGAGAAATGTATAAAGAAAGATGTCATCATATTTTTGTAAAAAAAAAAAAAAGGAAAGGAAAACAAAAATATATCGATAATATTAAGAAAACCTTGTGAATACCTGATCAAATATGTATATGCGAGAAAATATCGAGTATCGGCGAACTGGTCTTGCATACATTAACGTCGTAGTTCTATATAGAGAGAAGGTATATTTTTACAGGGCTCTGCCCGCGTGATAAAAGCTCTTCCTAAATAATTGCTAAACAAAAACTAAACACACAGTTCATTAGCTTAAACCATTTACTAATTGTACCTTGCGTGACACTACAAGCACAGCATTGGTAGCGCAGCCTGAGTAATTCCATGTATTTAAATGTTACATGCCATATACAACGTACGTGAAATCTTTGTTCAAAAGAGAAAACTTACGAATAATCTTGTTTTAAATAGCCGATGGATGAACATGAAGATTTGGTTACCAATTGAAAAAATGGTGGCGAAATTTCTTAATCGAAGACGTTTCTAGTCTTGCGATTAATACATACTTGTATAAACGTAAAAAAATGCTATCAATTATGAATGGTTGATAATGGATATTTAAGCGTCACAGTTGCAAATAATAAGGATCAATTATTGTTAACCGTCTATAGTATGTGTTACTGCTGGCTCAGATATATTCAGATACAAGATTGTTCTCGCTTCCTAAAAGAAGGTGCAATTTAGTTGTGCAACTTATTACCGAGATAATGCTTATCATCTAATCTTTTTATTATCTGGTTACTTTCGGTAGTCGACGGCTAATGTAATTAATAATAGTTTCTGTCAGTACTGTTACATTTACATTTAAAATGTTACGCTAACGAAACGAAACTTTTAAATGTTACTAACGCGTAAAGAGACAAACTGCGATTAATTTAGCATCACATACATTAATGATTTAAGAGAAACTCGGAGGACAAGTATCGGTGGAGGCGCGCTGCCAAAAGAGGGAAAAGTTTTATGTGATCGTAGCTAGTCAGCTACGCAGAAAAAGAAAATCCATTGTAAAGGGTGCGAGGAAGAATGCCATGTTTATACGCGATCGATAAACCAATTCAATTTAGGGAAATATATTAAATTATATACATTTTAACTAAAAAATGTAAAAGCTATTCTATTTAGTACACACGTATTTATAGTATATATATATATATACATATATACATGTATGCTTTAAAAGCTAAAACACGTGTTCCACGGGCGAACACATTTTTTCGAAATTTGTATACGCATGAGAGCAAGACCAGTTTTTCCGTAGATTTTACGTTTTCTATTGTCTGTGATATTATTGCAAAAAAGAGAAGAATGGACACACCTTGTTGTCGTTGTTGTTGTTATTATTATATTTTGATGAAGCAGAGTTTTAAAGGTTTATAAGTTCTGTCGGTTATTGGGACGGGCGAAACAGAAAGACAAGAGGGTGGCCTCCGCACTTTTCTGATATTATTAATTGGCATTCTTACTGACACCTGTAAACATTCTGGCTTACAGATAGGAAAGCTGGCATCTTTAAATTAGCAATACATTATAAGTAATATTACATATATCACAGTTTTTAAATATTTGTTGAAATTTTTAGTCTAGCTTTCATTTGCTATGACTGAAGATCTGTTCTTCCATGTAGTTTATTCTAATCTAATCGATTAAGGGATGGGATGCCATTTATAAATAATAGTAATGTAGCTAATCGTTTCATTACGAATTATGATAAACGATTAGCAGAGCAACGTTAAAGCAATATGTATCAGTAAATCCTGACATTGGACAAAATGCTCTAGATCAGCCGGCCCATAGATATGAGAATAAAAATTCTGATACACGAATCGTACAATTGTAGTCGTCTTACGAAGTGTGTAGAGTACATACATATACATACACATGTACATATGTACATGTACGTACATACAGTGTGTACGCGATTTTTAGTACCATTTCTTTTCATTGTAATATTTAGATTCATTCAGGTTACTATTAATGCGATATTGTAATGCTGCCTCCGGTTAAATGGGACAATTGGTTAGATATTGACCGGCTGATACAAGAAAAGAAAAACACCGTCGAAAACTGAAACACCAACAAAAAGGAATTTCTTTGCATTGCGACTAGCCAGGGACAATCAAAATGTAATATGGTGTTTAATTTGCTTCCATTAACATGACATCGTGCCAAACGCAAAAATCATTTATTTTGAGGAACAGATGTTTGTATGTACATCCAAACGCATATTGTACATTGTATGAATTTTGTTGGCGTAATACGTAATATTATTATTATTATTATTCTTATTATTATTAATATTATTATTACTCATTTTAAACGGAATACATTGTGAAATGTTTGTTAAGTTTTGGACCTTGCTTATATGATTGAGTAAAATGTTTAATATTTTAGATTGTAACCAGAATAGAACTTTATTAATGAAAAGAATGTGAAAAATCAAATATGGACAGAATTGATTATTTTCGATTTATATCCTTTTCGATATAACGGCATATGACTATATCGTGAATGAAGTTATTGATCGTAATATGTAAAAAAAGGCAAAGGATAAATTGTTGTTGATTAATGTTAATTTGAACGCGATATATTATTTTATTTCTATACTTAAGATCCCTTAAATTATTTACGTCTGTCATACAATAATTCTTTTTTCGTTAATAACGGAACATCAGTTTACAAGATCAAATCTAGCGCGCGAAGAATTTCAAAAGTCGCACCATGCGCAGAAGAATGCCGCGTATGGAACACAAAGTCATAGTGGGAGACGGTTCATTATAGCAGTCACTACATATGTAGAAGGCACATGTTTTTTAACTTTCGTCAAGTCCGAGTGCACGACCAATAATATACAATCAAAGGCAAAGCAATTGTTACTATAGAAAGCTGTGTAATTGCAATTCTTCATCTCCGTGAAATGATAACGATTAAGTTTTGTCGCACCTTTCGGAAGTTTTGAATTAATCGAGAAGCAGGCATTTTGTATTAATATGTCTATCCCTTGCAAGCAACCGCTGTCCTTATCTAGCTATACCCGCATACTAGTCGGATTTTAATATATAATTGCCATTCCTACCGTATGATAGCGCTGTAATGTTTTTTCTCGCCAAATCGGTAACAACGAGCGAAACACAAGAATGGTACTCCGCGATTGTGTGAATCACAATTTTTAAACAAAATAGATTTAAGAGCGACATACAGTTAAAAGTTCTAAAGTTGATAACTGTTAAACTTGAATTAATTTAAACGTGCAGCTTGAAGTGGCCCTCGGTCATCGTATTTCAATCACGTGACAATATTACGAAAGTATAATGGCAGTGTAACCTTTCAAATGCATGCGTATGTACGTCGTTTACGATTATAGCGGATAACAATTCGCTGGGCCATCTGTGGCGTCGTAACTGTAGACTTTGAAGTTCTAACGTTCTGAGGTGGAAAAAAAAAACACAGGAGACGGCAAGAGAGAAAGGAAAATTAGAACACATGTGTAACGTTATCGGACACAAGTATTTACTGTGCGTGTCGCGTCCTGTTTCTCTCTGATAGACGTATAAAGATCACAAAACAGAGTACCACCGTATTTTACGAAATTTGCTTGTCTTTTCATGTGGACAGTTGCATCTTCATGTTTATTCGTCATCGTATTACGGGTGGTAGCGAGCTGTAAATAGTAAATCAGGGTCATCGTTTTAAGCATGTTTGGGCAATCTGGTAATACGTCATTCAGTAAGTAGAACGAGCATCATTTACACCACGTATTTCAGGTTTCGTATTTTCACTTTATAATCGTCCATTTTTCCAGGCGGTTTCAACACAGCGACTCAGTCTAGTCCGTTCGGCCAATCTGCGTTTGGTAAACCGATTACTACAACGAGCTTCGGCACAGCTGCTGCCCCAGTCTTTGGTAGCAGCAATACGTCTCTCTTCAGTTCAAAACCCACGGGCTCTACTACAGGCGGCTTGTTTGGCAATACTACAACCCCGCCTGCATTTACTCAGCCATCCTTTGGAGGTAGTTATACGTAGATTGTTTTGTCAGTCGTAACATAGGAATATTTGTCACGAGTAGTTTATTGAGTAAGATGCTGTTTATTTTGTATAATTTGTAAAATATCTATGTGTGAGAACTAACTGTACTCGTTATGGAAAGTCAGTACAGTGGTACTTTGCCGATTTAAATAAAACGACACAGAGGGTATAGGATGGTCTAGGAGTAGGACATAGACTATAATAATAATCTCTATATGGCCTGTTTCATAGGCTTTGGCACAACAAACACAAGTACGAATCTATTCGGCAGCCAGCAAAATGCGGGTACCAATCTCTTTGGGACTAGTACCACTACTCCAGCGTTCGGGCAGTCGAATAAACCGACTGGATTTAGTTTCGGCTCTACATCTGGGACAAACTTGTTCGGGCAACCGCAACAAACGGCTCAACAACCCACACCTTTTGGACAAAGCAGTACCACCGGAAATACAAACTTGTTCGGCACAACACCAAGTATGCGCAACATCCAATATTTTACAACGTTTATCTGTATCATGCGCTGCAAAAACATGGCGTTCACTCGTGTTTAATTCTCATAGGTTTCGGCACAACAAATACCGTGACCACAAGCATGACTGGTACTGTCGTTAAATTCACTCCTGTTATTACTACCGATTCTATGTCGAAAAATGGTATATCTCATACTATATCAGCGAGGCATTGTTGTATCGCAACAATGAAGGAATATGAATCGAAATCCTATGAAGAATTGCGTTTCGAAGATTACTCAGTTGGTCGAAAAGGTACAAAACTATTACGACAAGATTAACTAAATTATTAACTTTATCATTAGAAAATCATCTGAACGACGATATTTTCTATACAACGCTATACACTCCTCACTTGCTCTTCCTACCGATCAGGGCCTAGTGCAGGAATTTTTGGCTCATCGGCCCAGCCGTCACCCTTTGGCAATACAGGAGCAAGTACCAGTACTGCCAACACCGGTAAGCATCTTTAAACGTAGATTAATCGTTTCGTAACTGTCGTACATTCCCACATCCCGACGGTTAGCATTACAATATTATTACGTTTCCAATTAGGTTTCGGTGGAATGAGCGGAGGTTTCGGCGCGACCTCGCAACCCGGTTCGAATACTCTATTCGGAAAGCCTGTAACGAGTTTCGGTACACCCTCCACGACAACAACAAACAATTTTGCTTTCAATTCTACACCAAACACAAATTTATTCGGCAGTAATAATCAGAACAAGCCTTTCGGCAGTAAGTATCGATTTTTCCAAGTACAATATTACATTATAATGTGCGCAACGTTGATGACATTCGTATTAAATAAGAATGAACTTGGTGCCCGTACGTATAACTGTGCACTCGCACTCTGTCATACATGTTAACAAAATACAAGTAGTTTCGTCCACAGCGGCAGCTCCAACGCCACTTTTTGCAACCAGCAATACTAACCAAACTGCTGGCACAGGTTTCGGTGGAATTAATACGGGTCAAAGTACCGGTTTTGCACCGACATTCGGATCGACGCAACCGAATCAGGTAACACGAAGAACCGAATACATTTGTTACTCCGTCATTCGCGAGATCTATCTAAATACATATATTCCAATGTCTTCCTTGCTCACTCTCTTCCTCTCTAGAGTATCGGTTTATTTAATCAAAATAAATCGGCTTTCAACGTACCATCAACGTCATCCAACACTGCGTTCGCTGGTTTCGGTCAAACGCCATCCAGTAATACCGGTGCAGCCTTGTTCGGCGCTAAACCAACTGGAACTACCGGCTTCGGAACAACTCCCACTTTCGGTTCAACTACGGCGTCCACCTTTGGAACCACAACAGGTTTCGCTGCTGGTCAAAACTCCACTACTTCATTGTTTAATACATCTTTTAAACCTGCAGGACAAACATCTGGATTCTCTTTTGGCTCCACTTCCGCACCATCGGCTGGCCTCGGTAAACCGTTTCTACCGTAACATAATTCATCGTATAACGCTTACCCCTCGATCGCGCATCTTTATATACGAAATACGAATTGATTGGACAGGTACGAATACGGGTTTGACATTGGGCGGTGGTTCTACCTTATTTGGTCAACAAAAAGCTGGCGGCCTATTTGGTAACACTGCGAACAACGCGACATTTAGTACATCCTCCTCATTCGGGTCTTCAACTTTCGGAAATAATGCTACCGTAGGAACTGGCATTGGAACGGGCTTGCCCGGTGTCGGGTACTGTAACGATTACCTTTGTGGAACATTGCTCTTTAATTATCATCGAAAAATGGCTGGCTATTTGATTTTCTTCAATTTCAGGAACACGTCCAATCAAACAAAGACTCCCGGAACAGTGCCAGTTCATCAGCAAATTTTGGCATTGGTATCCGCACCGTTCGGTGATTCACCGTTATTAAAGAATCTGTTACCGGTATGTAGAGCGCTCTTACAGGGTGAACCGCGTAATTTTTTATTATTGTTATTACTTACTCAAATATAGTGGTTTTCGGGGGCTACAAGTCTATCGTAGTACATATATTTGCCGAAATATTCTTTCCTCTGAAAATATTCACGATCATCGGTTCGCCCGCGTGTAACTCTACTCTAAATCTGCCAAGCATCATTTGCTATCGAAGACCAGCTTTGTTTGCATGCGATGTTGTTTTCAGGCGTCCGGAAAAACGGAGGAGTTACTGAAACCAGCCAACGCACCATCGAAAATATTAAACGGTCCTCAATACAAAGTCACGGCTGATAACAAATCCCCGAAAATCAAAGCCAAGGTGGTTACTCCTGCGCAGCTATCAAAGGTGTGTCAGCGTTGAGCAATCTTGTGAGTGAAATACGATCTTGCTGCGTACTCATATACCTTTTAATAATCATCATTTTAGAAGTCAATGTTCGAAGGCCTCGAGGAGGAAGACCCTCTGTCGGAAGCATTTCAACCCCGGCCAAATGCAAAGCGTCTAGTGTTACGGCCAAAATCGATGTCGAACTCGTTGATTGCTTCGCCCACTGATAATTCGCAAACGCTAGCGAAAACTGTACAATCTCCCAGCAAAGGGGAGGACGACAAGGTGGGTGTAACGAACTCGTACATGGAGAATACAACGATTGAAAGTGTGGATAAAGAAAATCATAGTCAAGATAAGATTCGACAATTGGCAAACGATCGAAGATCCTCATCGTCCTGGTTGAAGACGAGCCTCCCTCGCAATCCTACGGTAAGAAATACCAACGACGGGTCATTCGAGGGCCAACGTTCTGCGTTCTCCGGGCCGAACGTGTCGTCCGACGAAGCGGTGAACAATACGGTCGCAGAATTCCGACCTTACGCAGAACCGGCGAATGAAATATGTTCCGACATCAACACGTCCGCCGATGCATCGTTGAAAAACTCGTCACTCGTCGATAAAACATGTACGAGCCAGAATTCTGAATCGAGTCTCGAATTGGATGAAAGCTCCCTCTCAACGTTACAAGCCTCGAATTGGAAGGCGAACGCAGCAAAGGTTACGCTGAAACGCGCGGGTTACTACACGATTCCGCCGCTCGACAAATTGGACGATTACGTGTGCGGAGAGACTTGCGTCGTGCCAAACTTCACAGTCGGACGCGAAGGGTACGGGAATGTGTATTTCCCCGAATCGTTCGACATTTACGGTCTCAATTTAGATGAAATTGTACATTTTCGGCACAAGGAAGTTATTATTTATCCGGACGACGAGGAGAAGCCACCCGTTGGACAAGGATTAAATCGCAAAGCTCAAGTGACTTTAGATCGTGTATGGCCACACGACAAGTCGTTGCACAAACCTATAACCGATCCCCAACGACTAGCAGCGATGGATTATGAAGAGAAATTGCGCAGAGTATCAGCGAAACATGACACAAGGTTCCTCGAGTATCGCCCCGAAACAGGTTCCTGGGTCTTCAAGGTAGATCATTTCTCCAAGTACGGTTTGAGCGATTCGGACGAAGACGAGAGTAACGTCCCGACGGCTAACGACACGAAAAGACAAAAGTTAAGTGCCGCCACCCAACAGAAATCCGCAAGGAAATTGGAACAGCCGAAAGTTCCGAACAAGGACAGCTGCTCGGTGAATAACTCGAACGCAGGAAACGTAGATTACTCGGAGCTCGATGAGCCTGTCGCCCCGAAAGTTACATATCCGAAAGTTGTCCGACGATCTTTTAGAAGTGGAGGTGGTATGGAGGAACACTTGCCGGTCAGTCCAACCGGTGACAATGCTCGTATTTCGGGTACCGACAGTCACAAGCTACAACTAATGAAGGCCAGCTTTTTCGATGCCAGCGACGAAGAAGTTGACAACGACGACGCGGTTTACGATGAAGAATCGAGCCGTGCACCATTCCTTATCGGTCGAAAAGCTTGTTTGCCGCGTTTCATCGATCCTGCCCAGAAAGTAGACGGGGATCAAAGATTTGATACAAGTTGGACATTACGGTCAAACTTGACGATTCACCGCATACCAGCTATCGCTTACGAAGAGCAGAGTCCGTCGAAAGCAGACTCGAAATCGAAGCGTTCGTTGGACGTCGTTGCTCCCAAGCCGTGTGGCAGCATATTCCCGGAACCTTTGATAACTCCGATCACTACGATTTTGAAGTGGCAGTGCGAAGTGATTCCGTTGTCAATGTCCCTGATACACAAGCTCGAGTCGCGCTCAGTCGCGGATACTGGCATACAAATGGGGAGAATGTTCAGACCGAGTTGGGGGCCTGGTTTAACATTGCTCACGTTGGCCACGCAGCAACAGACGAGGGACATGCCATTGCGTAGCTCTTTCGAAGAAATCGGCTCGTACGTCTCCGGTCGTTTCCCAAAAGATACAACGTCCGTCGCGATGGTCCAACGCATACAAATCTTGGGTGGTAACGGAACGGACATTGAACGCGATCGAACATTCGAGAAAAGTATAGAAGGCCAGCTGAAAATTCAATTATCTCATCGTATTCTGAATGAGGAAGGAGGCTGTCCGATCTTGGACGTAGACACGGACGTTAGTAAAGCGAGCATGGCTTTACACGGCCATTGCAGTTTAGCCGAAGAGTTTGCAGAGCAATGCGCTGCCGATAGCTTTGCTTCGTACGTTGCCAACGTTTGGAAGCTCTGCGTGGCACTTTGGGGAACTCTGGCCGACGTAAGCGTCGCCTCGGATAATCCAGAAGATCATAATATCGTGGTAGCCCGTCGGGAGGCTATAGGCGAATGGTTTAGGAGCGTTCTATTGAAAACACTCGAAGGGGAGCTGGCCGATGTTAGCAACGAGACCAAGATATTGCTCTTACTATCAGCTTGCGAACTAGAAGAGGCGTGTAAAACTGCACGAGAGGCGGGTGATCATTGTCTGGCATTACTGATGGCCCAATTACGCAGTGGAATGCCTATTAAGGTGTTGATAAAGCAGCAGATGGCATTGTGGCAGGATGCCGGGGTCGATGAAAACATTTCGTTAGATCGATTGAAGCTGTACGCATTGGCGGCGGGCGAACCGCTCGTATCGTGTAAACAGGGACTTGTCAATGTCTGCGAAGGCTTCGATTGGAAAAGAGCACTGGCCGTCCACCTGTGGTACATGTCATCTCCGATCGCTTCGATAAGAGACACGCTGGAGTTGTACGAGACGTCTTTCGATGCAACCAAGTCGGAGTATGCTTACACGGCAACACCGAACCCTCATTACAAAGGTAACGGTTACGAGGTCGAAGTGAACAATGGAAAACCGATCTACGACCTCTGTTTCCACCTTTTAAAATTATGTTGCACGGGTAATCATGCCTTGGGAGAGTTACTGAATCCAGCCACACACACCGCTGACCCATTGGATTACAGAGTCAGCTGGCTGATACAACAGACGCTCTTAGCGCTCGGTTACTCGCATCTTTCGGAACAAGTTGCTACTTTGACGCACGTTAATTTCGCGACACAATTAGAGACATACGGCCTATGGCACTGGGCCGTATTCGTCATGTTGCACCTGAAGGATGCTAGGAAAAGAAAAACCGCGGTAATGAATTTACTAGAACGCCATGCTGAAATAGATGATGCCCGCGATCACATTGAACGAGAAAAGTTTTTAAAGGAAGAGTTGGGTATACCTCCAGCTTGGATACACCAGGCTAAGGCGGTCAGAAGTTACGCGGCTAAAAGGTTGGTATGCATACATGTGTGTATACGTATGTGTGTACGTGGTGCATCAAGTCCTGCCCCACCTGTGGGATGCGTACGAGCAAAGGGGGCAAAACGATAGAGAACTTGTCTGCTTTGTTCACAGATATGGGAAAGCGGCATATTATTTTATTCAAGCAGAACAGTGGAGCAGAGCTCACGAGGTTATTATCGAACACTTGGCAGCAGACGCGATAATAAACGGTACGTTTGCCCAGAATGTGCAAACACATTTCTAACGAATCTTTCTTCATTCTTCTCACTGTCCCTTTAGAGAATTACGAGTATCTTGGCGACTTGCTACAACCGTTGACTCATTTGGAATGCAGCGCCGCTATAAGCGGTTGGACCTATCAAGGAAAATTACTTTGGGAGTACATGGAGATAACTATGGATATTGAAACGTTGTTACGCGGCGGCGGCAGCGGCAGCGGCAGCAGCAGCAGCGTTGACCTGCGAGGAATTAGCTCCAAATTAGAGACGCTGAAACAAAGACTATCGAATCTGTCATCGAAAATCAATCAGTTTCCATGTCCAACTGCTAAGCACAGGTGAGTTATTTTTCGCATCTATTATTATATGCTCGTATGTGTACGATATTTGTAATATCTACTACTAAACGTAATGCACACGTTGTAGACTGTGTCAAGCGGAAATTGCAAAGAGGACATTACATTTAGCCAGAAGTTTATTGCGATCGAACGAGAGTACATCCACATCGATACTCGAGCTGGTATCCCAGTTGCCGTTGCCAGAGGACTACGCTCAACAAGAGCTCCGCCCTGTCGTTAATATGCGTGTGAACGAGATTATATATCAGGCTGCGTAAACATTTCATCGGCTAAGACGAATACTTTAACCTTTTACAGTTTTGTAATAATAACAGTAACGACGAGCATGGCGACGACGACGACGACGGCAATGATGATGATGATGAAAACATTAGTATCTCTAATTATGATCAGGATCGTGGTATAACAGTAATACAACGGTAGTAGGCTGTATGGATAGGGATGGTGTCAATGCGAAATTCTTGCTTAAGATATTCTGCTTAGATGTTTTTTTTTTTTTAAACTAAATAAATGAGGAGTAAAATAATAGGTAGCAAGGTAGTGATCATTGTTAGAGTGTTGGAGAGGAAAGGTGAAACGAACGCACAAGGACTGGCCAGGAATCCTTAGGACCCGAGAAGCTCGTTTCGTACACGAAAATATGTATATGTAGATGCGCGTTAAATCAATGATGCCGAGCTTGCGCGGCTGGTTGCGTACAACCGTTTCTACTATTATGGTTGTGTGAGATCTTGAATATCGCGCTTTCCTCCTTACCCCGAAACTTGGCCGTCCGTTCGCTTTCGCCCCCTCACGGGCATGGATTCTCCTACGACGCTGTTTGCAGCAGCTATGTATTTCTATACCATGGTGTCCTCTCTGTTCGTTTCGATATTTTGCAACCTTCACCCTCCAATCGTCTACCACCCCTACCTTGGAACCGTCAATCTAAGCTGCTCCTCCCCTAGTTCCGTTCTATCCCCCGCATGTCGTCGCTCTCACCGTTGCAGCAGCAGCGACCACCACGTATCAGCATTGCCGTCGGTGTGTGCGTACTATGTACCTCGCTCTTCGTCACCGACAGTATCACGAGCCTCTGTGTGAGGCCGTCGTCTACAGTCCCATTTCCCCGACGTTTCGAGGGGTGGTAGCGAATGCACGCTTACTTCCGCTGAATAGCGTTACTCCTACTAAACGCTCGAGTCAACGTAGCAGAGACGTAGTAAGGGTAATGCGCGCGCGCGCGACCGAGCGAGCCACCCCTTCGTCGGGCTGCATAGCGACTCGTACACCATCTTTGTACGATTTTCGTGAGAAAGTGCGGTGAAATCGTCGTACACGTCGCGTTAACCGCTGAAATTTTTATCCAGACAGGAAGCTCGTTCGTACGACAGTTTGTGGATGGTATCGCGTACAGCTACACAAACCTTCCATCGCGCGTTTTCTCGTACTTTCGTCTCCCCTACATCCCCCCTTCTTTGCTTCTTACTCACCACCGGCGCGTTTGCTTTTTCTCCTTCACTCCATAACACTACTCCCATATCCCACCCTCGTCCTTCATTCTTTCGGGTCCTCTGCGCGTTACGGTGTGAACACACTTGAGAGATCGTGTGACAAGGCGGTAATCGGTGGTGCAATCGGGAATCGCACAAACGAATCGACGGTACATCGAACCATGTCTCGTTTATTCGTGAAAAGGAAAATACACGTTTACTTCGAAAGGATACGATAATAAAGAGGAGGAACGTCCTTCTACTAACCAAGGGGTTGCACGCTAACGTAGGACCGCTTTTTTTTGTTTCATTTGCCTTTCGATTGATCAGACGTTTAGGCGATCGGCCGTGTTAAGTACGTGTATGTACGCGCGTACGTCGAACGGATTTTTGCCTTTCGCTTCATTTAATTACTAATTTCCGGAGAAGGCAGAAACGGCTGCTGAATGCGGTACGTTTATAGAAATCTTTAATCTCCTCGAGCACTCTCGTATGCATACATTTCTGCCGCGGTTGGAATTCTTTTCGTCGCTGTTCTTACTGCTCATCGCTATTTCGGTACTCGTTGCTATCACCGACTTTTGCTTAGTTCATTGATCCTACGTTTAAGCAAAGATGCAAACATTGGGATTTGAAGAACATTGGATTGTACGGTCATTAGTTAACGGTATACATATACGCGAGTGTTCTCTTTAGCGTGCGTCGAAACGGATTCTCAATTGCCCGTTCGCGAACGAGAGAGACAGAGAGCGAGTTCTACGTACTAGCGTACGCAAGCGTTATATACATTAATGTATAGTTGCAATCCATCTCGAAATGTTGTATAATATTATGTATAAGGATAAAGAAACTTTCATCGAAGCTGCAAATTTACGCACGTAACGCTGACTCGTGTGTTCCGGCCGATCGATCGTTACTACGAGGGAGCGGTAAAGCTAATTTTTCTTTCTTTTCCTTCGAAATAACGTGTACGTTTCCTTTAAAAGTTTCCTGCGCTTCATCATCTTTCCTCGCATTCGACAACTCATCGCTGCCGGCCAAATAATGTTTCTGTCCATTGGGAAAGTTGCGCTCTATGGAGTGATGTTGCTGTTATGGATTAGAGCGAGCTATCAACAAGAGAAGGATATACCACATAACGAGTAAGGATTACTACTGTTACCATTTCTCTTATATCGGGCCAATCGATGGTTATTCAAGGAAAAGTAGAATTTCAAATAACCGCAAGCACGATGCGGACAGAGAACGGCAAACGTATAAACCCTTGAATGGGCGTGGATGCGCGTGCGAAAAGCTTCTACAAGGGTCCATCTAATAAACGCAAATGTCAGATGTGTGTTCAAGGCTGACGCAACGCGACATTGACGGAAATCGAGATTAAGAAGCTCGATGAGCGATCCAACCAAGAAGGAAATTATGCTCCTTCGTCTCTGGAATGAAAGGAAAGTGGATATCGGTAAAGGGGTTCGATTTACGTGCAGATCTTACGTGCAATGGACACAATACGTATACATTCGATTTGTAGATATCTGGACGTTACATCCTCCCATGTCCATTACTTATTCGTATAGCTAAATTCGTGTATAAGGGAGGAAAGCATCCACTTTTCGAAAGAAAGCGACGGAAGCGGAAAAGGACGCAGGCGCGTGTTACCTACGCGTGCACAGTCGATTAACGATGATCAGAACCGCGGCGTGCATACGAGCGCGCGCACAGTGTAACTATAAATACAAACAGTGTGTACGGTATTCGAATGCCATCAATGGTGGTGCGTGCTCTCGATATTGCACAAGTACTTCTTACACGTATACAAAAGCAGACGCGCGAAATATGTATGTATTACTTGTCCATTTTGGCCTGAACGGCTGTTCGAAGGAACGATCGGCTTGCGAAGAATATTTCACAAACTACGACGGTATTTCCACACCAGCTTTTTGCTAGTTTTCCGAACGTTCCAAACCAATCGATAATATGTATCTCTCATTCAAGTTTCTATCGATTTAGGTGGAACACGGTAATTATTTATCGTCCTTATTTACTGTTTTATAGAGTCAAAAATTGGGCCTTGAAGTTTGGGGTGGACCTATGGGAATTTGGCAAACAAGTTACTAAAATGAGCGAAATACAACGGGTAAGGGAATAATCACGTACTTGCATAATTCTCATATTATTAATCTACATATGCGCATTGTTGAATATTCCTCTTTTCCATCTTTGAACGGAGATGAAGAGAAATGTGTTTTGCCTATTTATTGGAAGGATTCCCTGCGTTCTAATTTCAGAAATATCACGACATGGAGGCCGAGGTCGTAAGAAAGGATGGTCTTGTCTTGGTACGCGAAATGGCTGCGGAAGTGAAGAACATGTTGGATTTTAAAATGAACGCGGTTATGGTGAGGGTTTGGGTTTAATAATTAGGCACGAAGCTCGATTCGTTGGCGCGAATTGAACTTGCGATTGAACCGGGATGAACAAATGGTTGCAGAGATTGGTGGAAAGCGCCGAGCAGGCAGCTGTGTCGGCACCTAGGGATGCTAACGTATCACCGAAATATTATGCTACTCAACGGGCAGACTCTTCTTCCGAGGACGGAAAAGCATCGGCGGCAATTGGACAGGAAACTTTTCTTTCTACTAATCGGCATTTCGATCATATGTCCGTAAACGTTACCCTATCGATGGTTCTACTGCCTGCCGGGGTGAACGATGGCGGTAGGTGTTTGTAGCTAACGGCCGAGTAAATAACGTATCCATTTATTACAATCTGTTGGTTGATAGTGCTATGTATCTACGATTCTCTCTTTTAGATCGCAAAGTATCTGCTGGTATCCAATGGAGCGAGTACTTGGACTTGCTATTCGTTAATAATTACGAAAGCGACCCTTCGCTTTCTTGGCAGTACTATGGAGCAACTACGGGATTCTTAAGACGTTTTCCTGGTAAGGATTTCGTGTCATATGCATATACTTTATGCTTGCATGTTCTCGCGCGTCCGGAGAGGAAAATCTACCGATGCTATTGTTTCTTTGCAGCAATTTCTTGGCCACCGACAGGGGGGCGAACGTTTGGCACGAATAAAAATGCGAATCGCATCACACGGGACGTATATGATTTTCGAATTTCCAATTGGTTCGTTGGCGCCGCAAACAGTCCAAAGGACTTGGCTATATTAATCGATATGGAATGTTACGCCTCCGAGCGGAACAGACATTTGGCAGCAACCACCGTTCGCACTATACTCGATACTTTGAGCCCCGATGATTACGTGAACGTTTATCGTTACGGGGATACCGCGGAAGAGATCGTTCAATGCTTCAAGGATAGTTTGGTCCAAGCGTCGCCGGAAAATGTACAAGAGCTGAAAGTAGCGGCGATTTCGATGAAGCACGAAGAACTTTCAACAAACGTATCGGCCGCCCTTGCTACTGCGTTCGAAATTCTTCACAGATATAATCGAACGGGATTGGGAAGTCAGTGCAACCAAGCGATTATGCTGATCACCGTCGACAATACCGGCCTACCAACAGAGGTGATCAAACGGTATAACTGGCCTCATATGCCTGTACGTATATTTACGTATCACGTTGGCGGTGATAAAAGTCCGGAATTGCGCAGCGCGGCGTGCACGAACAAAGGTAATTTCTCATCCCCTTTTTCTCTCTCCCTCATCATTTTCATTACGCAACTTTTTGGTTTTCCTTCGCGGTAGGTCATTCAATTCTGGAGTGCTCCTTCTTAACGAAGTTATTCATACAAAATTCGCGTCCTCTTATCTCTCTCTCTCTCTCTCTCTCTCTCTCTCTCTCTCTCTATCTCTCTCCCATTCCCATAGGGTTTTACGCGAGAATCACTGAATTGGAGAAGATCAAGGGCAAAGTTTTCGAATATATAAAAGTGCTCGCTAGGCCTATGGTACTGTATCAGCACGATCATCCTATACACTGGAGTCCAGTTTATGTTGGTGGAAAGGTATTGATTTCTTCACTCTAGCCCTCCTAGATATGCACAACAATTACGTACGGCAATTGCTCATTTTTTAGAGCAGCAGATACGGTAAAGAAGATGTAGGACAGCTGATGACATCGGTTACCGCACCGATTTTAGATCGACGTAACTATACGGTAATGTACTCGCATATCCTAAATACGAGATCTTATACGTCCACGATTCCCTTTGATTTTTCGCTTATCTACATACATACATACATATACATACACTTGGTTACGTAGCATCGCGCGACACCTTCCATCTCCTCCTCTCCTTTCATCCGCTTATCCCCTGAGAAGAACTATTTCTCTCGCAGGTGAAAACGGCCAACTTGTTGGGTATCGTTGGCACAGATGTACCGGTAGAAGAGATACAGAAATTGCTTCCTCCTTACAAGGTAAGCAAGAAAACAGAGTCGTCTTTGCGGCTCGTTACGCGGTCTCACGCTTGGCTTTCATCGATTCGCAGCTAGGTGTCAACGGATATTCTTTCATCGTTGACAATAACGGTCGCGTCCTGTATCATCCGGATTTACGGCCTTTGGTGAGTAAAGAAATGCTTGACATGGACTCTTGTCAATCACGTCGCCTCAATGTTCACTGACATCGTTATTTCTAACTGTCTGTCTGTCGATGCAGCCAGGAAACGTTGACGTAAGTAATATCCATCTATTTACATAGATATCTTTCTTACCCCTTGATTCCGTTGCAGTACGAGGAAACGCTAAAGCCGGCATACATTAGCGTCGATTTGTCAGAAGTCGAACTTGCTGAATACGATGGCCCGTTACATCCGTTAAATAACTCTCTTCTGCTCGACGTAAGTCGCGTTTCACGATCGCATGTCTAATAAATGTCATCCTTAAGAAGCCCCTTAAGTTAAAACGTACACGTGTTCGTTCACTTTGTTATTTCTTCTTCTTCCATCACAGTTGAGGCACGATATGATCGACCAAAAAGAGGGGGAGACAGATTTCGCTACGAAAATTCACTACGATGACATGGTGAGTAGATGGATACGAACGTTACGACGATCCTACCCAGCGAATCGCACAGGATAATGTTGCAATAACATTTTTTCACGCGTCCTTGTACGCGTATACACAGAGGCGGGTCGCTATCAGACGGCACAATTATTTTTATAAGCCGATCGAGGGAACACCGTTTTCATTGGGATTAGCATTGCCCGAAGGTTACGGAATGTTCGAACTACTTGCCGAACAGGAGATCAAGCATGCTATAATAAACGGTAAGCAAGCATTCGCATCGGCTCTATCTCGGTGATACGTCGTTTGACGGTTAAAACGAGCTCATCAAAACTTGCCTGCATCTCTCTGCGTTCCCGGTTTTCAGTCACCGAGTATTTCAAGGGAAAGAATTGGAAAGTGCACCCCGACTGGGTATATTGCGAGTACAGTTCGGCTTCTGAAAAATGGTACCGCTCCCCGGAGGAACGCGTCCTGCATTTTCTAGCACGGACGCGAAGGCCCGGGTGGAAATGGATGTCCTTGAGACCAAGGAGTCCAAGCTCGCATCATAAACAGGCGAGCAAGCCTGACAAAGACGCCTATTACTGTAAGTGTGCACATCGTGTAGAGCGTACAGCGATGTTACAAGACCCCATCTAACCCGCTTAATCGCGTCTCATTTCTCGTAATGCAGGTGACAAAAGATTAGTGCAGTCCCTTGTGCTGGATGCATTGGTCACCGACGGTTTCGATAAAAGAGGTCCGATGCACAAGGAAGAAAATCAGAGGTAAGCAGTTAGCGCGAATGGAAATTGTGTGGATGCATGCGTTCCACGCGCGCACCCACTCATCGCCGAATTACATACATATGTATATGGTAAAGGCACTGCAATGCACAAGCAAGCACGCGATTCTTTCCCAATCACTGATTCTATCAACTAACGCGTTTTCTTATTGGCTATCGTAAAACCGTCTCACACCTCCGTTTCTTCCATCGCTGACTCGCATAGTCGTGTTGCGAGCGAAATACTTCATTGGCTGGTACACAGGGGTTGCTGATCAACGTGGCAAGACCATCGGACGACAGCGAGATCATGGGAGTAGATCATTGGAATAGATCATGGGAATATATCATGGGAATTTATTATGGGAATAGGTCATGGGGAATAGACGGAATAAATAAAATGGTATCGGATCGTGGCGATAGATTAATGGTTTCGGACTCGTTTCGTCTGATTGCCCTGAACGGAAGCTGAGGTGTTCCGCTAAAGCTTTTATTAGGATAACAAACATTTTAGCATATCCCACCCCATTCGTTTCTCCTCCCTTATCGCAATTCCCATCATAGTCATCCTTTGTTTATGTGAGGTTTACTCCATGAGACTTGTGAGAAGCAGAGCTTTGACAACTGACGCCAAATATCCTACCGTTGGGGTTAGACACCGTTTAGAGCCTCTGCTTATACGCTCCATTTCCACTGTATATTTTCATTTCCATACTGACAACGAGATATGATAGCTTGATGTAGATTTTGACGGTCCGATGAAACAAGTCCGAGACAAGCATAAGTCGTCAGGAGAAGTCGAAGAACTTATATCGTTATTCGTTAAACGTGGCACGTGCTATGCGCAACGGGTAATCTGTTTCATTTACAATGCTATCTTTTATCGCATATTTTTATTACATTTTATATTGTGTGTCTCCACCGCTAGCCCTATTGCCATACTGATGGCTCTTCTGCACAGGTAATCCATTATGCACAATTACTTTATAAGCGCACTCGTCGATATTGCACGGTGATCTTTTCCCAAATGTTACTTCGACCGCCTTTCGACATCCTGTCCGCCGTAATCCTTGGAGTTTTGTTTCACTGTTCCTGAAAAAGAAATAATAATAATAATAACGGCAACGTAAAATAAGCAAACAAACTATACATATATCGCACACGTATTCCAAGAGTGATACAACACAAGAAAACTGTCATTGTTTTCAGTCAGTTCAGATATAGGTTCCTGCTTTTCCGGAAAAACAAATTTTTCTTCAGTTGTGTCACTTTTGAAACACATGTACGATATATCAATCTAATGTTACCCACGAAGCATTCCACATTTTCGAGAAACGTCATGGCTGATCAGAAATTCGATCGGTACCCGTTTAACCATACGTCCTGGTAAAACTAGTTCATATTCACTGTCGAATATGCAAACAACGATATACACATTATGCCATTCATTTACGTTGCTTCTAGCTTGATCAGCTCTGTACAGCTATTTTCGTATTTACAGTCAGGGAAAAGGCACATTCGGTGTGACAAGGAGTTTCATAGCAACTAGAAGCGGACTGTTTCGCTGGCACGAGCATCAGCAAAGCGAAGAAGCAATAGGCGAATCGTAAATATTAAATGTCCATCTATTTACTTTACTTAATTACTTGAATGAAAATTTAATAATAAGCTTACTTACTTGAATGAAAAGTTAATAGTGATAGAATAGTAGAAGGAGAGTTCGCTTTATAAATTGTCGTTTGTGTGTACAGGCCGTTTGCTGAAAGATACGCGAGAGCTATGGATTCATCTTGGTATAAACGCGCTGTGGATCAACACGCGATAGAACCGGAAAGTTTCGTTTTCAGCGTTCCCTTTGACGCTGGTACGTACTTGTATATTTTTGAAATCATTCAACTATTGCTGTACACGTACGTATGCATGTCAATCGAGATACCGCGCAAACTCGTTTCAATGTAGCCGACAGTCCCAATCCGTTGGTCACGGCTACCCACGCGATTTTCATCGGGAAGGGACATAAAGCTCCAGCGGCGGTGGTAGGTTTGCAGTTTCAACATTCTTCCCTGGCTTCTCGCTTCGTCAACATCACATCCACGGTAATTCGTACCCCATTGTCAATTGCTTGCTACTTTGCTGGTATATTGTTTTTAAACGACTCGAATACCTCTGTACCCGCCGGTGCTAGATTTCTTTCAACTTTCAGTGCAGCGGCACGAGTTGCACGAAAAATTGTGCTTCCGAGGAATTAGACTGCTATATATTGGACAACAATGGTTTCATCATTATCAGCGAACGCCACGAGCATACTGGCAAATTTTTCGGTGAAATTGATGGCACTATAATGGATTCCCTGGTTCAGGACAGAATTTATAGGTAAACCGTTAGGGTGCAATAAAAAAAAAAAAAAAAAAAAAAGAAACGGGAAGCGTTCGAAAAGCTGATTGATAGAGGGTAATTTCCGAGCAACCGTTTATTCGTACATTTCAGAAAGGTAACAGTGACCGATTACCAAGGTAGGTGTAGCCCACAAGAGTCACAGCATTCGGCAGCATCGAGAACATGGTCCGAGTCCGTGTTGTCGACGATCGCGGTAGCGGGAAATTTCATTTGGAGCTTAGCGTTCGGTTTCACCATTCAACATTTCTGGCAAGCTCCTTTTACGTTCGCTGGCGTGTCCGCTGGACGGTTGGATGGTAAGGCAGTATCACTCGTTCGATTCTCGTCCAACTAAACGCGTACGTAAGTCACGATTTCAATTCCAGACGATTCGATCTTCACGGATGCGATGGAAGAAGCGCAGCAGTTGAAATCTTTAGGGACCGGCGGTGATTCTACCGACGAACCGATGGCGGAGGAAAACGAATCGTCTCCGAGGCGTGCCGCGATCGCGACACCTGCTTCACCTGGAACAACACGTTCCACATACGCGCAATATCCCCAGACGAAATTTCGATCCTGCGAGAAAAGAACAGATCTGTATATTTTGCAACCGGAGAGGCTGAATACCAGCGGGCTCAGTAATCCTTTGAAAGGAAAGCTCACTAATTGTCACGACACCGGTTGCGAGAGGTGCGTATCGTACCGTATATCATACGGCATTGAACTTCTTGTTCATTCGTTGCGGTGCAAATACATGTTCGCGGGGCATGGAGTGTATGACAAAATGCTTGCTTTTCGTTCGCAGGCCGTTCAGCGTGCAGAAAATACGCCATACGAACTTGATCCTGCTAGTGGTCGACACGTTGTGTCCGTGCGGAAGCAAACAACTGAGCATCGAGCCGATAGAATCGCTCATGGAACCTGGAGCCTGCATCGCGAGAAGAGAACGACTGTATCGCCGTAGGCCACCAAAGTGCATAAACTATCATCCAGAAGAGATGGAGATCAAGTTTTGTGGCAGCGCGTCTCGTCCTAGTCACTTTACCTTCGCGCTGCTCACCTTCGGGACAGTTTCAACCGCTCTCGCGACATTGCTCGCGTGACTCTGTTCTAATTAATTTTACACATACGCTGGACTACACGGACGTAATCGTACAGCATACACGCGCACACTCGCCAAAAAATTAACGTTTTTCAAATGAATAATACCGTTGTCGTTTCTATGAAACAGTTATGAAAATGATATATATATATATATACTAGTTGATCGGTTCAATGCCTATACCTTTGACAAGTATACATATACGAATGGACGAGAGCAAGTGCGTGCGTACGAGAGAGGAATTTATGCCCACAAATGATATGTGTATGTGCATACATACGTATACTTGCATGCACACGGGAGCATCTGCGCGCACTCGCGTACATACGTGCATGTACGTACTTTATGTCTACTTATGTCCAAACAATCACATACATACACACATGCGCACGCCTTCGATGGGCACGCGTGCGCATGCTCACGATACATGTACATATCCAGATACATAATATTAATGTTCAGATCTATGATTACATATCCCCGATTACAAATTCTGTTGCGAAGATATTGTGAATATTTCCAACTTGTATCACGTCGAACCCAACAACTACATAGCACCAACTCGTGAATGAGAATGGCGAAACTATTCGCACTTGTGATGCATGTTCGTGCAGAGCGGAAACGACAATACCCGGCGAACATATTGCTCGAAAGATGAGACCGTCGTTTATCGTTCGTAAAAGTTAAATGCGTCGATTAAACGAACGTAACTAATTACAATCGTATTCCTCTATGCGTCGGCCTGTCGCGCCATGGAGTAACCGTGTGGCGTTATCCTAATAATTGTTGTACTTTTTACAATCGGTACGTACCATAAAATACCACCGCGTACAATACGCGAAGACGTACGTACGAAGCGGATCGACTCCGGATTATATTGTACTTTTACGCTCCGCGTGTTACTCGTTGAACATGCTAATTGAAAATGTACGTATCGCAGGGCCTCTTAATTACGACTGCGCGCGTTCTTTGCACATTCTTCAATTATTATCCTTTCGCAAAAATTTCTAAGCAGTCAATACATTTTTTCTAATAGCGTACTGCTATTTCAATTTCGAACCTCGTACTGGCATTCTATGTATACGTATGTATACGCGAGCAGGCGCGTTTCCTTGAACGAAGAAAAGTCTAGGAGCAGCAGAAGTAGCTCGACGAAACGTTGCTCGGTAAGCTTGGAGCAACCAGGCATCGAATGGAAAACGAAGCCATTTAAAAAGGGGGCAAAAACGTGAGTTTCATTCAGTTCGACACGCATCGAAAAATTAAACGAAACTGTACTTATGTATCATCATCGGCGAGGTGACTACGTTAAAATAACGTCTCGGTAGATTGTGCAAGCGTAACACGAAAGTACGCGCGGTTCGTTGCAAGAGTTAAGAGACGCTGTTTAGTCTAAGGCCTAAGGCGATGGTAAAAAGGAGCGTACAAGTTGAATAAAATCGCGATAAAATACGCGCTGCTCGTACGATAATCCGTGCAACGCGCGCGCACGTTTGAAAGAAGCGCGGCTAAAGTTGGATCGCACTTCTCTTTAAGCAGCGCGTAACGCACGACGCGATTGCCGGAGGAAGAGGAAAAATGGAAAGTCGGAGAATTTTGCGAATCATTGAAATTACGAATGTTTAGGTAAGGGATTGTCTTTTGAACAGCACCCGAAGGTGTGCTGCTATGTCTTCCATTATTTGTATATTGATGATAATAAGCACACCAGCGTGCGTGCACGTGAGCGCATACACACCGGCGTATACATATATGTATGTAGACGTATACGCACCAAAAATATCTCGGGTATATGCGCACGTGTGTACGAAGAATAGGATAACAAACACTTAAGATTATGTAACTGAAATACAACATAATATTATATAATAAAAGTTACATGCAAGATACTCTCTACCCCGAACATATTTAACATAGAAAGCCCTTGATATGTATGTATATCCGCCCTTGACCACGGTTCTCTCCTTAATATTGACGCTTCTTTTAATAGTAATTACTGATTATCTTAAGAATCATTTGATTAACAATCCGACGGCCGTCGCTAAATGGTTTCGCCTGCGGCCGTCGCTAAAATTTTTACGCAGTCGGCCGTCGCTGAAATTTTTACGCGATCGGCTATCGCTAAATGTCTGTATTAACAAAACAGTTGTAACTATTCATCCAAGACATCGACAGGGTTGTTGGGGGTGGGGGGGGGGGGGCGCTTTTCCGAAATCCGAATCGCGATCAGCGCCACTTCCAATTCGGCTGTCGTAGCGTGCGAGCGTGTCTTGATAAACGGTATGGACATAATAGACTTTTCCGACGGGAAAATTCTCCGGCCTCACTTTATTAGCGTGTACGTACGTTTACTTGTTTCAATTGAGTAGAACGCGATCAATTAGCTATTGCTTTAACATCATGGGAATAGATTAAATAGTTTTGCGACAATTAAAGAATACGTACGTACGTGCATTCTCTAAATGGTTGTTAGATGCCGTCGCTAAATGGTACATATCGTCCACGGCCATGGCTTAACGGCTTCGCCCGCGGCCGTCGCTGAAATTTTTACGCGATCGGCCGTTGCTAAATTTCTTTGTTAACGAAACAGTTGTAATTATTCTATTAGAAGTGACTATTAGTTGAGAACATCGGTATAGGGCGCGAGGAAAGGTTTACCCGCAATCGTATTACGAACACAGCCATGACCAAGGCAAAGGTGAGGGGGCGCGGTGTCATTACCTCTTGGGTCGTTGCAGCGTACAGACGTGACGACACGTATCCATTCTTCGACTTCGCTTTTCACAACGTACGCTCCTTTACTTGTTTTAATTAACTAATACGGGTTCAATTAGCATTCGTTTTAGCATTTCGGAAGTAGATTGAACAGTTATTCGAGATCATCTTGTCGCTGGCTTCTATAGATACAAGATCTTAACACCCTGAGACCCGGGCAATCAATTATTCGCTCTATAATTATTATTCGACTCTTTCTGCTATTTGATAAAGTGGACAAGATGAGCTTAATTATTATATAGCGAATAATTGAGCTGATTAGCTGCGCGTTACATGTATCCGACATGTGACGATTGAATCGGAACATTTTTTAGTCTATAACGTAATTTTGTAACAGTACAGTGAGTTTTACAAGTCGTTATTTATTATAACAATAAATTTTTAGTAATTACAGTCTGTCCAAATACAACCGTGTTCGGGGTCTATTTTGTTAAGGAATCTGTAGATCGCTTAATAAATAAATGCAAATCGCTGACATTATACCCCGCTGTATAACCGCCTCAGGATATGTGATTATATTATGTTGCTTTAGAATTTTTTAGATTCTTGCTGCCTCATTTTCGTATTACACGTTATTGGAATACTTTATGGATGTAAGAAAAAGTAGGAATAACTAGTACATAACACTGTTGAGAAATATTAGAATATAATGAAAGTTAGTTTCAAAATTACTGTCACAATTATAAAATAACCGTTTTTCATAAGAAATTGGGACTTGATAGAAAAGGATAGTAAAACAATACATATAGTGTACAACTAATGATAAAATTCAGTCATTTTTGTTAAGACAGTTAATAAATAATCAAAAGCGCAATAATGGTGCAATAATTATTTTGATACTCTTAGACAGGGCCAGCGATTTTGTTTGTAAAAGATAGGCATATTAATACAAAATGTCTACACTTTCGAAAAGCAAGGAATTTAATAGTCATCATTTGCTGGAGATAACCATTTGCAGTTAAACAGATTTCGTCCGTAAGTATTGATGCTTTTTTCAAATAATTACTCATTATCTTATGAAATATTGAGCAACGCACTTTGAAAATTCCTTTCAGTAGCTATATGCGCTTATTAGATAAAAGATAACATAAACGTTGGAAACTTCGTACGACTGAGTGGAGTGAAATGGTCTATCATTTAAATTATTCAACCCTTTAATGCTCAGACCCTTAAATAGTTATTGCGTAACACAAGATATGTAATTATATTATGTTGCTTTACAATTTTTCAGATTCTTGCTGCCTCATTTTCGTATTACACGTTATTGGAATACTTTGTGCATGTAAGGAAAAGTAGGAATAACTAGTACATAAAACTGTTGAGAAATATTAAAATATAATGAAAGTTAGTTTCAAAATTACTGTCACAATTATAAAATAACCGTTTTTCATAAGAAATTGGGACTTGATAGGAAACGATAGTAAAACAATACACATAACGTACAACTAATGATAAAATTCAATCATTTTTGTTAAGACTGTTAATAAATAATCAAAAACAAATGAATTTATGTACACTGAGTTCCCGTTGTCTATTTACAACCCGAATAAGAATGAACGAATTTGTTCATTAGTCGTACATTGTATATAACTTTTTCACAATTTTATATACGTTAAGCACAATTTCATATCCGTTAAGCAGAATTTCTGGTTTAAGTAGGACTATTCTATAAACACAGCAGTACGTTTCCAATTGATTTTTATTACATTCTAACGTTTCTCTGAAATGCGACGCGTTAGGTACTCTCATTTTTACTACATGTACAAGGTATTCAAATAGTGTGCAATAGGAAAGTAAGGCAATACGAGTGTGATAAATTGTAAGATAAAATATGTACAATTACGCGTTTGAAGCTACTATAGGTTAAAACAAATCTTATAATCAAAGAATAATGAAAATTACAATAACGATAACAGCACAGACCTAAATACGTTATGAAAATGTCTTAGAAACTAAAAGTTATTGCTTATATTCTTGTAAAGTAATTTAAAATACATCTTATAATCAAAGAATAATGACAATTGCAATAATGATAATAGCACAGACTTAAGTACGTTATAAAAATGTTTTAGAAACTAAAAGTTATTGCCTATATTCTTGTAAATTAATTTAAAATACATCTTATAATGAAAGAATAATGAAAATTACAATAACGATAATAACACAGACTTAAATACCTTGAGAAAATGTCTTACAAACTAAAAGTAATTGCTTATATACTGCAGAATTAATTTACAATACATATAATCAAAGAATAATGAAAATTACAATTGTGATAACAGTACAGACTTAAATACGTTATGAAACTGTTTTAGAAACTAAAAGTTATTGCTTATATTCTTGTAAATTAATTTACAATACATATAATCAAAGAATAATGAAAATTACAACTCGGTTAACAGTACAGACTTAAATTAGTTATGAAAGTGTTTTAGGAACTAAAAGTTATTGCCTATATTCTGCAGAATTAATTTAAAATACATATAATCAAAGAATAACGAAAACTACAATTCCGATAACAGTACAGACTTAAATACGTTATGAAACTGTTTTAGAAACTAAAAGTTATTGCTTATATTCTTGTAAATTAATTTACAATACATCTTATCATCAAAGAATAATGAAAATTACAATTCCGATAACAGTACAGACCTAAATTAGTTATGAAAGTGTTTTAGGAACTAAAAGTTATTGCGTATATTCTTTTAAATTAATTTACGATACGTATAATCAAAGAATAATGAAAACTACAATACCGACAACAGCACAGACTTAATACGTTATAAAAATGTTTTAGAAGCTAAAAGTTATTGCTTATATTCCTGTAAATTAATTTACAATACATCTTATCATCAAAGAATAATGAAAACTACAATTCCGATAACAGTACAGACCTAAATTAGTTATGAAAGCGTGTTAGGAACTAAAAGTTATTGCGTATATTCTGTTAAATTAATTTACAATACATATAATCAAAGAATAATGAAAACTACAACTCGGTTAACAGTACAGACTTAAATAAGTTATGAAAGTGTTTTAGGAACTAAAAGTTATTGCTTATATTCTGCAGAATTAATTTACAATACATATAATCAAAGAATAATGAAAATTACAATAACGATAACAGTACAGACTTAAATTAGTTATGAAAGTGTTTTAGGAACTAAAAGTTATTGCTTATATTCTGCAGAATTAATTTACAATACATCTTATCATCAAAGAATAATGAAAACTACAATTGTGATAACAGCACAGACCTAAATTAGTTATGAAAGTGTTTTAGGAACTAAAAGTGAGTGCTTATATCCTGCAGAATTAATTTACAATACATATAATCAAAGAATAATGAAAATTGCAATAACGATAACAGCACAGACATAAATACGTTGTGAAAATGTCTTAGAAACTAAAAGCTATTACCTATATTCTGAAAAATTAATTTACAATACATCTTCTCATCAAAGAATAATGAAAACTACAATTCCGATAACAGTACAGACCTAAATTAGTTATGAAAGTGTTTTAGGAACTAAAAGTTATTGCGTATATTCTTTTAAATTAATTTACAATACGTATAATCAAAGAATAATGAAAACTACAATACCGATAACAGTACAGACCTAAATTAGTTATGAAAGTGTGTTAGGAACTAAAAGTTATTGCGTATATTCTGTTAAATTAATTTATAATACATATTATAATCAAAGAATATTGAAAATTACAATAACGATAACAGCACAGACCTAAATACGTTATGAAACTGGCTTAGAAACTCAAGGTTATTGCGTATATTCTTGTAAATTAATTTACAATCCATATAATCAAAGAATAATGAAAACTACAATTCCGATAACAGTACAGACCTATATTAGTTATGAAAGTGTTTTAGGAACTAAAAGTTATTGCTTATATTATGCAGAATTAATTTACAATACAAATAATCAAAGAATAATGAAAATTACAATAACGATAACAGTACAGACTTAAATTAGTTATGAAAGTGTTTTAGGAACTAAAAGTTATTGCTTATATTCTGCAGAATTAATTTACAATACATAGAATCAAAGAATAATGAAAATTACAATAACGATAACAGCACAGACTTAAATACCTTATGAAAATGCTTAGAAACTAAAAGTTATTGCTTATATTCTTGTAAATTAATTTACAATACATCTTATAATCAAAGAATAATGAAAATTACAATTGTGATAATAGCACAGACCTAAATACGTTAAGAAAATGTCTTAGAAACTAAAAGTGAGTGCTTATATCCTGCAGAATTAATTTACAATACATATAATCAAAGAATAATGAAAATTGCAATAACGATAACAGCACAGACATAAATACGTTGTGAAAATGTCGTAGAAATTAAAAGCTATTACCTATATTCTGAAAAATTAATTTACAATACATCTTCTCATCAAAGAATAATGAAAACTACAATTCCGATAACAGTACAGACTTAAATTAGTTATGAAAGTGTTTTAGGAAGTAAAAGTTATTGCTTATATACTTGTAAATTAATTTACAATACATCTTCTCATCAAAGAATAATGAAAACTACAATTCCGATAACAGTACAGACCTAAATTAGTTATGAAAGTGTTTTAGGAACATAAAAGTTATTGCGTATATTCTTTTAAATTAATTTACAATACGTATAATCAAAGAATAATAAAAACTACAATTCCGACAACAGCACAGACTTAATACGTTATAAAAATGTTTTAGAAGCTAAAAGTTATTGCTTATATTCCTGTAAATTAATTTACAATACGTCTTATAATCAAAGAATAATGAAAAATACAATTGTGATAACAGCACAGACCTAAATTAGTTATGAAAGTGTTTTTGGAACTAAAAGTTATTGCGTATATTCTTTTAAATTAATTTACAATACATATAATCAAAGAATAACGAAAACTACAATTCCGATAACAGTACAGACTTAAATACCTTATGAAAATGCTTAGAAACTAAAAGTTATTGCTTATATTCTTGTCAATTAATTTACAATACATCTTATCATCAAAGAATAATGAAAACTACAATACCGACAACAGCACAGACCTAAATACGTTATGAAAGTGTTTTAGGAACTAAAAGTTATTGCGTATATTCTTTTAAATTAATTTACAATACGTATAATCAAAGAATAATGAAAACTACAATACCGACAACAGCACAGACTTAATACGTTATAAAAATGTTTTAGAAGCTAAAAGTTATTGCTTATATTCCTGTAAATTAATTTACAATACATCTTATCATCAAAGAATAATGAAAACTACAATTCCGATAACAGTACAGACCTAAATTAGTTATGAAAGTGTGTTAGGAACTAAAAGTTATTGCTTATATTCTGCAGAATTAATTTACAATACATAGAATCAAGGAATAACGAAAACTACAATTCCGATAACAGTACAGACTTAAAGACGTTATGAAACTGTTTTAGAAACTAAAAGTTATTGCTTATATTCTTGTAAATTAATTTACAATACATCTTATCATCAAAGAATAATGAAAACTACAATACTGACAACAGCACAGACATAAATACGTTATGAAAGTGTTTTAGGAACTAAAAGTTATTGCGTATATTCTTTTAAATTAATTTACAATACGTATAATCAAAGAATAATGAAAACTACAATACCGACAACAGCACAGACCTAAATTAGTTATGAAAGTGTGTTAGGAACTAAAAGTTATTGCGTATATTCTGTTAAATTAATTTATAATACATATTATAATCAAAGAATATTGAAAATTACAATAACGATAACAGCACAGACCTAAATACGTTATGAAACTGTCTTAGAAACTCAAGGTTATTGCGTATATTCTTGTAAATTAATTTACAATACATATAATCAAAGAATAATGAAAATTACAATAACGATAACAGTACAGACTTAAATTAGTTATGAAAGTGTTTTAGGAACTAAAAGTTATTGCTTATATTCTGCAGAATTAATTTATAATACATATTATAATCAAAGAATATTGAAAATTACAATAACGATAACAGCACAGACTTAAATACCTTATGAAAATGCTTAGAAACTAAAAGTTATTGCTTATATTCTTGTAAATTAATTTACAATACGTCTTATAATCAAAGAATAATGAAAATTACAATTGTGATAACAGCACAGACCTAAATTAGTTATGAAAGTGTTTTAGGAACTAAAAGTTATTGCTTATATTCTGCAGAATTAATTTACAATACATAGAATCAAAGAATAATGAAAATTACAATAACGATAACAGCACAGACTTAAATACCTTATGAAAATGCTTAGAAACTAAAAGTTATTGCTTATATTCTTGTAAATTAATTTACAATACGTCTTATAATCAAAGAATAATGAAAATTACAATTCTGATAACAGCACAGACCTAAATTAGTTATGAAAGTGTTTTTGGAACTAAAAGTTATTGCGTATATTCTTTTAAATTAATTTACAATACGTATAATCAAAGAATAATGAAAACTACAATACCGATAACAGTACAGACTTAAATTAGTTATGAAAGTGTTTTAGGAACTAAAAGTTATTGCTTATATTCTGCAGAATTAATTTACAATACATATAATCAAAGAATAATGAAAATTACAATAACGATAACAGTACAGACTTAAATTAGTTATGAAAGTGTTTTAGGAACTAAAAGTTATTGCTTATATTCTGCAGAATTAATTTACAATACATATAATCAAGGAATAATGAAAATTACAATAACGATAACAGTACAGACTTAAATTAGTTATGAAAGTGTTTTAGGAACTAAAAGTTATTGCTTATATTCTGCAGAATTAATTTACAATACATAGAATCAAAGAATAATGAAAATTACAATAACGATAACAGCACAGACTTAAATACCTTATGGAAATGCTTAGAAACTAAAAGTTATTGCTTATATTCTTGTAAATTAATTTACAATACATCTTCTAATCAAAGAATAATGAAAATTACAATTGTGATAATAGCACAGACCTAAATACGTTAAGAAAATGTCTTAGAAACTAAAAGTGAGTGCTTATATCCTGCAGAATTAATTTACAATACATATAATCAAAGAATAATGAAAATTGCAATAACGATAACAGCACAGACATAAATACGTTGTGAAAATGTCTTAGAAACTAAAAGCTATTACCTATATTCTGAAAAATTAATTTACAATACATCTTCTCATCAAAGAATAATGAAAACTACAATACCGATAACAGTACAGACCTAAATTAGTTATGAAAGTGTGTTAGGAACTAAAAGTTATTGCTTATATTCTGCAGAATTAATTTACAATACATAGAATCAAAGAATAATGAAAATTACAATAACGATAACAGCACAGACCTAAATACGTTATGAAACTGTCTTAGAAACTCAAGGTTATTGCGTATATTCTTGTAAATTAATTTACAATACATAGAATCAAAGAATAATGAAAATTACAATAACGATAACAGCACAGACTTAAATACCTTATGAAAATGCTTAGAAACTAAAAGTTATTGCATATATTCTTGTAAATTAATTTACAATACATCTTATAATCACAGAATAATGAAAATTGCAATAACGATAACAGCACAGACCTAAATACGTTATGAAAGTGTTTTAGGAACTAAAAGTTATTGCGTATATTCTGTTAAATTAATTTACAATACATATAATCAAAGAATAATGAAAACTACAACTCGGTTAACAGTACAGACTTAAATAAGTTATGAAAGTGTTTTAGGAACTAAAAGTTATTGCTTATATTCTGCAGAATTAATTTACAATACATATAATCAAAGAATAATGAAAATTACAATAACGATAACAGTACAGACTTAAATTAGTTATGAAAGTGTTTTAGGAACTAAAAGTTATTGCTTATATTCTGCAGAATTAATTTACAATACATAGAATCAAAGAATAATGAAAATTACAATAACGATAACAGCACAGACTTAAATACCTTATGAAAATGCTTAGAAACTAAAAGTTATTGCATATATTCTTGTAAATTAATTTACAATACATCTTATAATCACAGAATAATGAAAATTGCAATAACGATAACAGCACAGACCTAAATACGTTATGAAAGTGTTTTAGGAACTAAAAGTTATTGCCTATATTCTGCAGAATTAATTTACAATACATATAATCAAAGAATAAAGAAAACTACAATTCCGATAACAGTACAGACTTAAATACGTTATGAAACTGTTTTAGAAACTAAAAGTTATTGCTTATATTCTTGTAAATTAATTTACAATACATCTTATCATCAAAGAATAATGAAAATTACAATTCCGATAACAGTACAGACCTAAATTAGTTATGAAAGTGTTTTAGGAACTAAAAGTTATTGCTTATATTCTGCAGAATTAATTTACAATACATAGAATCAAAGAATAATGAAAATTACAATAACGATAACAGCACAGACCTAAATACGTTATGAAACTGTCTTAGAAACTCAAGGTTATTGCGTATATTCTTGTAAATTAATTTACAATACATATAATCAAAGAATAATGAAAACTACAACTCGGTTAACAGTACAGACTTAAATTAGTTATGAAAGTGTTTTAGGAACTAAAAGTTATTGCTTATATTCTGCAAAATTAATTTATAATACATATTATAATCAAAGAATATTGAAAATTACAATAACGATAACAGCACAGACTTAAATACCTTATGAAAATGCTTAGAAACTAAAAGTTATTGCTTATATTCTTGTAAATTAATTTACAATACGTCTTATAATCAAAGAATAATGAAAATTACAATTGTGATAACAGCACAGACCTAAATTAGTTATGAAAGTGTTTTAGGAACTAAAAGTTATTGCGTATATTCTTTTAAATTAATTTACAATACATATAATCAAAGAATAATGAAAATTACAATAACGATAACACCACAGACTTAAATACCTTATGAAAATGCTTAGAAACTAAAAGTTATTGCTTATATTCTTGTCAATTAATTTACAATACATCTTATCATCAAAGAATAATGAAAACTACAATACCGACAACAGTACAGACCTAAATACGTTATGAAAGTGTTTTAGGAACTAAAAGTTATTGCGTATATTCTTTTAAATTAATTTACAATACGTATAATCAAAGAATAATGAAAACTACAATACCGATAACAGTACAGACTTAAATTAGTTATGAAAGTGTTTTAGGAACTAAAAGTTATTGCTTATATTCTGCAGAATTAATTTACAATACATATAATCAAAGAATAATGAAAATTACAATAACGATAACAGTACAGACTTAAATTAGTTATGAAAGTGTTTTAGGAACTAAAAGTTATTGCTTATATTCTGCAGAATTAATTTACAATACATAGAATCAAAGAATAATGAAAATTACAATAACGATAACAGCACAGACTTAAATACCTTATGAAAATGCTTAGAAACTAAAAGTTATTGCTTATATTCTTGTAAATTAATTTACAATACATCTTATCATCAAAGAATAATGAAATCTACAATTCCGATAACAGTACAGACCTAAATTAGTTATGAAAGTGTTTTAGGAACTAAAAGTTATTGCGTATATTCTTTTAAATTAATTTACAATACGTATAATCAAAGAATAATGAAAACTACAATACCGATAACAGTACAGACTTAAATTAGTTATGAAAGTGTTTTAGGAACTAAAAGTTATTGCTTATATTCTGCAGAATTAATTTACAATACATAGAATCAAAGAATAATGAAAATTACAATTCCGATAACAGTACAGACCTAAATTAGTTATGAAAGTGTTTTAGGAACTAAAAGTTATTGCTTATATTCTGCAGAATTAATTTACAATACATAGAATCAAAGAATAATGAAAATTACAATAACGATAACAGCACAGACCTAAATACGTTATGAAACTGTCTTAGAAACTCAAGGTTATTGCGTATATTCTTGTAAATTAATTTACAATACATAGAATCAAAGAATAATGAAAATTACAATAACGATAACAGCACAGACTTAAATACCTTATGGAAATGCTTAGAAACTAAAAGTTATTGCTTATATTCTTGTAAATTAATTTACAATACATCTTCTAATCAAAGAATAATGAAAATTACAATTGTGATAATAGCACAGACCTAAATACGTTAAGAAAATGTCTTAGAAACTAAAAGTGAGTGCTTATATCCTGCAGAATTAATTTACAATACATATAATCAAAGAATAATGAAAATTGCAATAACGATAACAGCACAGACATAAATACGTTGTGAAAATGTCTTAGAAACTAAAAGCTATTACCTATATTCTGAAAAATTAATTTACAATACATCTTCTCATCAAAGAATAATGAAAACTACAATACCGATAACAGTACAGACCTAAATTAGTTATGAAAGTGTGTTAGGAACTAAAAGTTATTGCGTATATTCTGTTAAATTAATTTATAATACATATTATAATCAAAGAATATTGAAAATTACAATAACGATAACAGCACAGACCTAAATACGTTATGAAACTGTCTTAGAAACTCAAGGTTATTGCGTATATTCTTGTAAATTAATTTACAATACATATAATCAAAGAATAATGAAAACTACAACTCGGTTAACAGTACAGACTTAAATTAGTTATGAAAGTGTTTTAGGAACTAAAAGTTATTGCTTATATTCTGCAGAATTAATTTATAATACATATTATAATCAAAGAATATTGAAAATTACAATAACGATAACAGCACAGACTTAAATACCTTATGAAAATGCTTAGAAACTAAAAGTTATTGCTTATATTCTTGTAAATTAATTTACAATACGTCTTATAATCAAAGAATAATGAAAATTACAATTGTGATAACAGCACAGACCTAAATTAGTTATGAAAGTGTTTTAGGAACTAAAAGTTATTGCTTATATTCTGCAGAATTAATTTACAATACATAGAATCAAAGAATAATGAAAATTACAATAACGATAACAGCACAGACTTAAATACCTTATGAAAATGCTTAGAAACTAAAAGTTATTGCTTATATTCTTGTAAATTAATTTACAATACGTCTTATAATCAAAGAATAATGAAAATTACAATTCTGATAACAGCACAGACCTAAATTAGTTATGAAAGTGTTTTTGGAACTAAAAGTTATTGCGTATATTCTTTTAAATTAATTTACAATACGTATAATCAAAGAATAATGAAAACTACAATACCGATAACAGTACAGACTTAAATTAGTTATGAAAGTGTTTTAGGAACTAAAAGTTATTGCTTATATTCTGCAGAATTAATTTACAATACATATAATCAAAGAATAATGAAAATTACAATAACGATAACAGTACAGACTTAAATTAGTTATGAAAGTGTTTTAGGAACTAAAAGTTATTGCTTATATTCTGCAGAATTAATTTACAATACATATAATCAAGGAATAATGAAAATTACAATAACGATAACAGTACAGACTTAAATTAGTTATGAAAGTGTTTTAGGAACTAAAAGTTATTGCTTATATTCTGCAGAATTAATTTACAATACATAGAATCAAAGAATAATGAAAATTACAATAACGATAACAGCACAGACTTAAATACCTTATGGAAATGCTTAGAAACTAAAAGTTATTGCTTATATTCTTGTAAATTAATTTACAATACATCTTCTAATCAAAGAATAATGAAAATTACAATTGTGATAATAGCACAGACCTAAATACGTTAAGAAAATGTCTTAGAAACTAAAAGTGAGTGCTTATATCCTGCAGAATTAATTTACAATACATATAATCAAAGAATAATGAAAATTGCAATAACGATAACAGCACAGACATAAATACGTTGTGAAAATGTCTTAGAAACTAAAAGCTATTACCTATATTCTGAAAAATTAATTTACAATACATCTTCTCATCAAAGAATAATGAAAACTACAATACCGATAACAGTACAGACCTAAATTAGTTATGAAAGTGTGTTAGGAACTAAAAGTTATTGCGTATATTCTGTTAAATTAATTTATAATACATATTATAATCAAAGAATATTGAAAATTACAATAACGATAACAGCACAGACCTAAATACGTTATGAAACTGTCTTAGAAACTCAAGGTTATTGCGTATATTCTTGTAAATTAATTTACAATACATATAATCAAAGAATAATGAAAACTACAACTCGGTTAACAGTACAGACTTAAATTAGTTATGAAAGTGTTTTAGGAACTAAAAGTTATTGCTTATATTCTGCAGAATTAATTTATAATACATATTATAATCAAAGAATATTGAAAATTACAATAACGATAACAGCACAGACTTAAATACCTTATGAAAATGCTTAGAAACTAAAAGTTATTGCTTATATTCTTGTAAATTAATTTACAATACGTCTTATAATCAAAGAATAATGAAAATTACAATTGTGATAACAGCACAGACCTAAATTAGTTATGAAAGTGTTTTAGGAACTAAAAGTTATTGCTTATATTCTGCAGAATTAATTTACAATACATAGAATCAAAGAATAATGAAAATTACAATAACGATAACAGCACAGACTTAAATACCTTATGAAAATGCTTAGAAACTAAAAGTTATTGCTTATATTCTTGTAAATTAATTTACAATACGTCTTATAATCAAAGAATAATGAAAATTACAATTCTGATAACAGCACAGACCTAAATTAGTTATGAAAGTGTTTTTGGAACTAAAAGTTATTGCGTATATTCTTTTAAATTAATTTACAATACGTATAATCAAAGAATAATGAAAACTACAATACCGATAACAGTACAGACTTAAATTAGTTATGAAAGTGTTTTAGGAACTAAAAGTTATTGCTTATATTCTGCAGAATTAATTTACAATACATATAATCAAGGAATAATGAAAATTACAATAACGATAACAGTACAGACTTAAATTAGTTATGAAAGTGTTTTAGGAACTAAAAGTTATTGCTTATATTCTGCAGAATTAATTTACAATACATATAATCAAGGAATAATGAAAATTACAATAACGATAACAGTACAGACTTAAATTAGTTATGAAAGTGTTTTAGGAACTAAAAGTTATTGCTTATATTCTGCAGAATTAATTTACAATACATAGAATCAAAGAATAATGAAAATTACAATAACGATAACAGCACAGACTTAAATACCTTATGGAAATGCTTAGAAACTAAAAGTTATTGCTTATATTCTTGTAAATTAATTTACAATACATCTTCTAATCAAAGAATAATGAAAATTACAATTGTGATAATAGCACAGACCTAAATACGTTAAGAAAATGTCTTAGAAACTAAAAGTGAGTGCTTATATCCTGCAGAATTAATTTACAATACATATAATCAAAGAATAATGAAAATTGCAATAACGATAACAGCACAGACATAAATACGTTGTGAAAATGTCTTAGAAACTAAAAGCTATTACCTATATTCTGAAAAATTAATTTACAATACATCTTCTCATCAAAGAATAATGAAAACTACAATACCGATAACAGTACAGACCTAAATTAGTTATGAAAGTGTGTTAGGAACTAAAAGTTATTGCTTATATTCTGCAGAATTAATTTACAATACATAGAATCAAAGAATAATGAAAATTACAATAACGATAACAGCACAGACCTAAATACGTTATGAAACTGTCTTAGAAACTCAAGGTTATTGCGTATATTCTTGTAAATTAATTTACAATACATAGAATCAAAGAATAATGAAAATTACAATAACGATAACAGCACAGACTTAAATACCTTATGAAAATGCTTAGAAACTAAAAGTTATTGCATATATTCTTGTAAATTAATTTACAATACATCTTATAATCACAGAATAATGAAAATTGCAATAACGATAACAGCACAGACCTAAATACGTTATGAAAGTGTTTTAGGAACTAAAAGTTATTGCGTATATTCTGTTAAATTAATTTACAATACATATAATCAAAGAATAATGAAAACTACAACTCGGTTAACAGTACAGACTTAAATAAGTTATGAAAGTGTTTTAGGAACTAAAAGTTATTGCTTATATTCTGCAGAATTAATTTACAATACATATAATCAAAGAATAATGAAAATTACAATAACGATAACAGTACAGACTTAAATTAGTTATGAAAGTGTTTTAGGAACTAAAAGTTATTGCTTATATTCTGCAGAATTAATTTACAATACATAGAATCAAAGAATAATGAAAATTACAATAACGATAACAGCACAGACTTAAATACCTTATGAAAATGCTTAGAAACTAAAAGTTATTGCATATATTCTTGTAAATTAATTTACAATACATCTTATAATCACAGAATAATGAAAATTGCAATAACGATAACAGCACAGACCTAAATACGTTATGAAAGTGTTTTAGGAACTAAAAGTTATTGCCTATATTCTGCAGAATTAATTTACAATACATATAATCAAAGAATAAAGAAAACTACAATTCCGATAACAGTACAGACTTAAATACGTTATGAAACTGTTTTAGAAACTAAAAGTTATTGCTTATATTCTTGTAAATTAATTTACAATACATCTTATCATCAAAGAATAATGAAAATTACAATTCCGATAACAGTACAGACCTAAATTAGTTATGAAAGTGTTTTAGGAACTAAAAGTTATTGCTTATATTCTGCAGAATTAATTTACAATACATAGAATCAAAGAATAATGAAAATTACAATAACGATAACAGCACAGACCTAAATACGTTATGAAACTGTCTTAGAAACTCAAGGTTATTGCGTATATTCTTGTAAATTAATTTACAATACATATAATCAAAGAATAATGAAAACTACAACTCGGTTAACAGTACAGACTTAAATAAGTTATGAAAGTGTTTTAGGAACTAAAAGTTATTGCTTAATTCTGCAGAATTAATTTACAATACATATAATCAAAGAATAATGAAAATTACAATAACGATAACAGTACAGACTTAAATTAGTTATGAAAGTGTTTTAGGAACTAAAAGTTATTGCTTATATTCTTGTAAATTAATTTACAATACATCTTATCATCAAAGAATAATGAAAATTACAATTCCGATAACAGTACAGACCTAAATTAGTTATGAAAGTGTTTTAGGAACTAAAAGTTATTGCTTATATTCTGCAAAATTAATTTATAATACATATTATAATCAAAGAATATTGAAAATTACAATAACGATAACAGCACAGACTTAAATACCTTATGAAAATGCTTAGAAACTAAAAGTTATTGCTTATATTCTTGTAAATTAATTTACAATACATCTTATAATCACAGAATAATGAAAATTGCAATAACGATAACAGCACAGACCTAAATACGTTATGAAAGTGTTTTAGGAACTAAAAGTTATTGCCTATATTCTGCAGAATTAATTTACAATACATATAATCAAAGAATAAAGAAAACTACAATTCCGATAACAGTACAGACTTAAATACGTTATGAAACTGTTTTAGAAACTAAAAGTTATTGCTTATATTCTTGTAAATTAATTTACAATACATCTTATCATCAAAGAATAATGAAAATTACAATTCCGATAACAGTACAGACCTAAATTAGTTATGAAAGTGTTTTAGGAACTAAAAGTTATTGCTTATATTCTGCAAAATTAATTTATAATACATATTATAATCAAAGAATATTGAAAATTACAATAACGATAACAGCACAGACTTAAATACCTTATGAAAATGCTTAGAAACTAAAAGTTATTGCTTATATTCTTGTAAATTAATTTACAATACGTCTTATAATCAAAGAATAATGAAAATTACAATTGTGATAACAGCACAGACCTAAATTAGTTATGAAAGTGTTTTAGGAACTAAAAGTTATTGCGTATATTCTTTTAAATTAATTTACAATACATATAATCAAAGAATAATGAAAATTACAATAACGATAACACCACAGACTTAAATACCTTATGAAAATGCTTAGAAACTAAAAGTTATTGCTTATATTCTTGTCAATTAATTTACAATACATCTTATCATCAAAGAATAATGAAAACTACAATACCGACAACAGTACAGACCTAAATACGTTATGAAAGTGTTTTAGGAACTAAAAGTTATTGCGTATATTCTTTTAAATTAATTTACAATACGTATAATCAAAGAATAATGAAAACTACAATACCGATAACAGTACAGACTTAAATTAGTTATGAAAGTGTTTTAGGAACTAAAAGTTATTGCTTATATTCTGCAGAATTAATTTACAATACATATAATCAAAGAATAATGAAAATTACAATAACGATAACAGTACAGACTTAAATTAGTTATGAAAGTGTTTTAGGAACTAAAAGTTATTGCTTATATTCTGCAGAATTAATTTACAATACATAGAATCAAAGAATAATGAAAATTACAATAACGATAACAGCACAGACTTAAATACCTTATGAAAATGCTTAGAAACTAAAAGTTATTGCTTATATTCTTGTAAATTAATTTACAATACATCTTATCATCAAAGAATAATGAAATCTACAATTCCGATAACAGTACAGACCTAAATTAGTTATGAAAGTGTTTTAGGAACTAAAAGTTATTGCGTATATTCTTTTAAATTAATTTACAATACGTATAATCAAAGAATAATGAAAACTACAATACCGATAACAGTACAGACTTAAATTAGTTATGAAAGTGTTTTAGGAACTAAAAGTTATTGCTTATATTCTGCAGAATTAATTTACAATACATATAATCAAAGAATAATGAAAATTACAATAACGATAACAGTACAGACTTAAATTAGTTATGAAAGTGTTTTAGGAACTAAAAGTTATTGCTTATATTCTGCAGAATTAATTTACAATACATAGAATCAAAGAATAATGAAAATTACAATAACGATAACAGCACAGACTTAAATACCTTATGAAAATGCTTAGAAACTAAAAGTTATTGCTTATATTCTTGTAAATTAATTTACAATACATCTTATCATCAAAGAATAATGAAATCTACAATTCCGATAACAGTACAGACCTAAATTAGTTATGAAAGTGTTTTAGGAACTAAAAGTTATTGCGTATATTCTTTTAAATTAATTTACAATACGTATAATCAAAGAATAATGAAAACTACAATACCGATAACAGTACAGACCTAAATTAGTTATGAAAGTGTTTTAGGAACTAAAAGTTATTGCTTATATTCTGCAGAATTAATTTATAATACATATTATAATCAAAGAATATTGAAAATTACAATAACGATAACAGCACAGACCTAAATACGTTATGAAACTGGCTTAGAAACTCAAGGTTATTGCGTATATTCTTGTAAATTAATTTACAATCCATATAATCAAAGAATAATGAAAACTACAATTCCGATAACAGTACAGACCTATATTAGTTATGAAAGTGTTTTAGGAACTAAAAGTTATTGCTTATATTATGCAGAATTAATTTACAATACAAATAATCAAAGAATAATGAAAATTACAATAACGATAACAGTACAGACTTAAATTAGTTATGAAAGTGTTTTAGGAACTAAAAGTTATTGCTTATATTCTGCAGAATTAATTTACAATACATAGAATCAAAGAATAATGAAAATTACAATAACGATAACAGCACAGACTTAAATACCTTATGAAAATGCTTAGAAACTAAAAGTTATTGCTTATATTCTTGTAAATTAATTTACAATACATCTTATAATCAAAGAATAATGAAAATTACAATTGTGATAATAGCACAGACCTAAATACGTTAAGAAAATGTCTTAGAAACTAAAAGTGAGTGCTTATATCCTGCAGAATTAATTTACAATACATATAATCAAAGAATAATGAAAATTGCAATAACGATAACAGCACAGACATAAATACGTTGTGAAAATGTCGTAGAAATTAAAAGCTATTACCTATATTCTGAAAAATTAATTTACAATACATCTTCTCATCAAAGAATAATGAAAACTACAATTCCGATAACAGTACAGACCTAAATTAGTTATGAAAGTGTTTTAGGAACATAAAAGTTATTGCGTATATTCTTTTAAATTAATTTACAATACGTATAATCAAAGAATAATAAAAACTACAATTCCGACAACAGCACAGACTTAATACGTTATAAAAATGTTTTAGAAGCTAAAAGTTATTGCTTATATTCCTGTAAATTAATTTACAATACGTCTTATAATCAAAGAATAATGAAAAATACAATTGTGATAACAGCACAGACCTAAATTAGTTATGAAAGTGTTTTTGGAACTAAAAGTTATTGCGTATATTCTTTTAAATTAATTTACAATACATATAATCAAAGAATAACGAAAACTACAATTCCGATAACAGTACAGACTTAAATACCTTATGAAAATGCTTAGAAACTAAAAGTTATTGCTTATATTCTTGTCAATTAATTTACAATACATCTTATCATCAAAGAATAATGAAAACTACAATACCGACAACAGCACAGACCTAAATACGTTATGAAAGTGTTTTAGGAACTAAAAGTTATTGCGTATATTCTTTTAAATTAATTTACAATACGTATAATCAAAGAATAATGAAAACTACAATACCGACAACAGCACAGACTTAATACGTTATAAAAATGTTTTAGAAGCTAAAAGTTATTGCTTATATTCCTGTAAATTAATTTACAATACATCTTATCATCAAAGAATAATGAAAACTACAATTCCGATAACAGTACAGACCTAAATTAGTTATGAAAGTGTGTTAGGAACTAAAAGTTATTGCTTATATTCTGCAGAATTAATTTACAATACATAGAATCAAGGAATAACGAAAACTACAATTCCGATAACAGTACAGACTTAAAGACGTTATGAAACTGTTTTAGAAACTAAAAGTTATTGCTTATATTCTTGTAAATTAATTTACAATACATCTTATCATCAAAGAATAATGAAAACTACAATACTGACAACAGCACAGACATAAATACGTTATGAAAGTGTTTTAGGAACTAAAAGTTATTGCGTATATTCTTTTAAATTAATTTACAATACGTATAATCAAAGAATAATGAAAACTACAATACCGACAACAGCACAGACCTAAATTAGTTATGAAAGTGTGTTAGGAACTAAAAGTTATTGCGTATATTCTGTTAAATTAATTTATAATACATATTATAATCAAAGAATATTGAAAATTACAATAACGATAACAGCACAGACCTAAATACGTTATGAAACTGTCTTAGAAACTCAAGGTTATTGCGTATATTCTTGTAAATTAATTTACAATACATATAATCAAAGAATAATGAAAATTACAATAACGATAACAGTACAGACTTAAATTAGTTATGAAAGTGTTTTAGGAACTAAAAGTTATTGCTTATATTCTGCAGAATTAATTTATAATACATATTATAATCAAAGAATATTGAAAATTACAATAACGATAACAGCACAGACTTAAATACCTTATGAAAATGCTTAGAAACTAAAAGTTATTGCTTATATTCTTGTAAATTAATTTACAATACGTCTTATAATCAAAGAATAATGAAAATTACAATTGTGATAACAGCACAGACCTAAATTAGTTATGAAAGTGTTTTAGGAACTAAAAGTTATTGCTTATATTCTGCAGAATTAATTTACAATACATAGAATCAAAGAATAATGAAAATTACAATAACGATAACAGCACAGACTTAAATACCTTATGAAAATGCTTAGAAACTAAAAGTTATTGCTTATATTCTTGTAAATTAATTTACAATACGTCTTATAATCAAAGAATAATGAAAATTACAATTCTGATAACAGCACAGACCTAAATTAGTTATGAAAGTGTTTTTGGAACTAAAAGTTATTGCGTATATTCTTTTAAATTAATTTACAATACGTATAATCAAAGAATAATGAAAACTACAATACCGATAACAGTACAGACTTAAATTAGTTATGAAAGTGTTTTAGGAACTAAAAGTTATTGCTTATATTCTGCAGAATTAATTTACAATACATATAATCAAAGAATAATGAAAATTACAATAACGATAACAGTACAGACTTAAATTAGTTATGAAAGTGTTTTAGGAACTAAAAGTTATTGCTTATATTCTGCAGAATTAATTTACAATACATATAATCAAGGAATAATGAAAATTACAATAACGATAACAGTACAGACTTAAATTAGTTATGAAAGTGTTTTAGGAACTAAAAGTTATTGCTTATATTCTGCAGAATTAATTTACAATACATAGAATCAAAGAATAATGAAAATTACAATAACGATAACAGCACAGACTTAAATACCTTATGGAAATGCTTAGAAACTAAAAGTTATTGCTTATATTCTTGTAAATTAATTTACAATACATCTTCTAATCAAAGAATAATGAAAATTACAATTGTGATAATAGCACAGACCTAAATACGTTAAGAAAATGTCTTAGAAACTAAAAGTGAGTGCTTATATCCTGCAGAATTAATTTACAATACATATAATCAAAGAATAATGAAAATTGCAATAACGATAACAGCACAGACATAAATACGTTGTGAAAATGTCTTAGAAACTAAAAGCTATTACCTATATTCTGAAAAATTAATTTACAATACATCTTCTCATCAAAGAATAATGAAAACTACAATACCGATAACAGTACAGACCTAAATTAGTTATGAAAGTGTGTTAGGAACTAAAAGTTATTGCTTATATTCTGCAGAATTAATTTACAATACATAGAATCAAAGAATAATGAAAATTACAATAACGATAACAGCACAGACCTAAATACGTTATGAAACTGTCTTAGAAACTCAAGGTTATTGCGTATATTCTTGTAAATTAATTTACAATACATAGAATCAAAGAATAATGAAAATTACAATAACGATAACAGCACAGACTTAAATACCTTATGAAAATGCTTAGAAACTAAAAGTTATTGCATATATTCTTGTAAATTAATTTACAATACATCTTATAATCACAGAATAATGAAAATTGCAATAACGATAACAGCACAGACCTAAATACGTTATGAAAGTGTTTTAGGAACTAAAAGTTATTGCGTATATTCTGTTAAATTAATTTACAATACATATAATCAAAGAATAATGAAAACTACAACTCGGTTAACAGTACAGACTTAAATAAGTTATGAAAGTGTTTTAGGAACTAAAAGTTATTGCTTATATTCTGCAGAATTAATTTACAATACATATAATCAAAGAATAATGAAAATTACAATAACGATAACAGTACAGACTTAAATTAGTTATGAAAGTGTTTTAGGAACTAAAAGTTATTGCTTATATTCTGCAGAATTAATTTACAATACATAGAATCAAAGAATAATGAAAATTACAATAACGATAACAGCACAGACTTAAATACCTTATGAAAATGCTTAGAAACTAAAAGTTATTGCATATATTCTTGTAAATTAATTTACAATACATCTTATAATCACAGAATAATGAAAATTGCAATAACGATAACAGCACAGACCTAAATACGTTATGAAAGTGTTTTAGGAACTAAAAGTTATTGCCTATATTCTGCAGAATTAATTTACAATACATATAATCAAAGAATAAAGAAAACTACAATTCCGATAACAGTACAGACTTAAATACGTTATGAAACTGTTTTAGAAACTAAAAGTTATTGCTTATATTCTTGTAAATTAATTTACAATACATCTTATCATCAAAGAATAATGAAAATTACAATTCCGATAACAGTACAGACCTAAATTAGTTATGAAAGTGTTTTAGGAACTAAAAGTTATTGCTTATATTCTGCAGAATTAATTTACAATACATAGAATCAAAGAATAATGAAAATTACAATAACGATAACAGCACAGACCTAAATACGTTATGAAACTGTCTTAGAAACTCAAGGTTATTGCGTATATTCTTGTAAATTAATTTACAATACATATAATCAAAGAATAATGAAAACTACAACTCGGTTAACAGTACAGACTTAAATTAGTTATGAAAGTGTTTTAGGAACTAAAAGTTATTGCTTATATTCTGCAAAATTAATTTATAATACATATTATAATCAAAGAATATTGAAAATTACAATAACGATAACAGCACAGACTTAAATACCTTATGAAAATGCTTAGAAACTAAAAGTTATTGCTTATATTCTTGTAAATTAATTTACAATACGTCTTATAATCAAAGAATAATGAAAATTACAATTGTGATAACAGCACAGACCTAAATTAGTTATGAAAGTGTTTTAGGAACTAAAAGTTATTGCGTATATTCTTTTAAATTAATTTACAATACATATAATCAAAGAATAATGAAAATTACAATAACGATAACACCACAGACTTAAATACCTTATGAAAATGCTTAGAAACTAAAAGTTATTGCTTATATTCTTGTCAATTAATTTACAATACATCTTATCATCAAAGAATAATGAAAACTACAATACCGACAACAGTACAGACCTAAATACGTTATGAAAGTGTTTTAGGAACTAAAAGTTATTGCGTATATTCTTTTAAATTAATTTACAATACGTATAATCAAAGAATAATGAAAACTACAATACCGATAACAGTACAGACTTAAATTAGTTATGAAAGTGTTTTAGGAACTAAAAGTTATTGCTTATATTCTGCAGAATTAATTTACAATACATATAATCAAAGAATAATGAAAATTACAATAACGATAACAGTACAGACTTAAATTAGTTATGAAAGTGTTTTAGGAACTAAAAGTTATTGCTTATATTCTGCAGAATTAATTTACAATACATAGAATCAAAGAATAATGAAAATTACAATAACGATAACAGCACAGACTTAAATACCTTATGAAAATGCTTAGAAACTAAAAGTTATTGCTTATATTCTTGTAAATTAATTTACAATACATCTTATCATCAAAGAATAATGAAATCTACAATTCCGATAACAGTACAGACCTAAATTAGTTATGAAAGTGTTTTAGGAACTAAAAGTTATTGCGTATATTCTTTTAAATTAATTTACAATACGTATAATCAAAGAATAATGAAAACTACAATACCGATAACAGTACAGACTTAAATTAGTTATGAAAGTGTTTTAGGAACTAAAAGTTATTGCTTATATTCTGCAGAATTAATTTACAATACATAGAATCAAAGAATAATGAAAATTACAATTCCGATAACAGTACAGACCTAAATTAGTTATGAAAGTGTTTTAGGAACTAAAAGTTATTGCTTATATTCTGCAGAATTAATTTACAATACATAGAATCAAAGAATAATGAAAATTACAATAACGATAACAGCACAGACCTAAATACGTTATGAAACTGTCTTAGAAACTCAAGGTTATTGCGTATATTCTTGTAAATTAATTTACAATACATAGAATCAAAGAATAATGAAAATTACAATAACGATAACAGCACAGACTTAAATACCTTATGGAAATGCTTAGAAACTAAAAGTTATTGCTTATATTCTTGTAAATTAATTTACAATACATCTTCTAATCAAAGAATAATGAAAATTACAATTGTGATAATAGCACAGACCTAAATACGTTAAGAAAATGTCTTAGAAACTAAAAGTGAGTGCTTATATCCTGCAGAATTAATTTACAATACATATAATCAAAGAATAATGAAAATTGCAATAACGATAACAGCACAGACATAAATACGTTGTGAAAATGTCTTAGAAACTAAAAGCTATTACCTATATTCTGAAAAATTAATTTACAATACATCTTCTCATCAAAGAATAATGAAAACTACAATACCGATAACAGTACAGACCTAAATTAGTTATGAAAGTGTGTTAGGAACTAAAAGTTATTGCGTATATTCTGTTAAATTAATTTATAATACATATTATAATCAAAGAATATTGAAAATTACAATAACGATAACAGCACAGACCTAAATACGTTATGAAACTGTCTTAGAAACTCAAGGTTATTGCGTATATTCTTGTAAATTAATTTACAATACATATAATCAAAGAATAATGAAAACTACAACTCGGTTAACAGTACAGACTTAAATTAGTTATGAAAGTGTTTTAGGAACTAAAAGTTATTGCTTATATTCTGCAGAATTAATTTATAATACATATTATAATCAAAGAATATTGAAAATTACAATAACGATAACAGCACAGACTTAAATACCTTATGGAAATGCTTAGAAACTAAAAGTTATTGCTTATATTCTTGTAAATTAATTTACAATACATCTTCTAATCAAAGAATAATGAAAATTACAATTGTGATAATAGCACAGACCTAAATACGTTAAGAAAATGTCTTAGAAACTAAAAGTGAGTGCTTATATCCTGCAGAATTAATTTACAATACATATAATCAAAGAATAATGAAAATTGCAATAACGATAACAGCACAGACATAAATACGTTGTGAAAATGTCTTAGAAACTAAAAGCTATTACCTATATTCTGAAAAATTAATTTACAATACATCTTCTCATCAAAGAATAATGAAAACTACAATACCGATAACAGTACAGACCTAAATTAGTTATGAAAGTGTGTTAGGAACTAAAAGTTATTGCTTATATTCTGCAGAATTAATTTACAATACATAGAATCAAAGAATAATGAAAATTACAATAACGATAACAGCACAGACCTAAATACGTTATGAAACTGTCTTAGAAACTCAAGGTTATTGCGTATATTCTTGTAAATTAATTTACAATACATAGAATCAAAGAATAATGAAAATTACAATAACGATAACAGCACAGACTTAAATACCTTATGAAAATGCTTAGAAACTAAAAGTTATTGCATATATTCTTGTAAATTAATTTACAATACATCTTATAATCACAGAATAATGAAAATTGCAATAACGATAACAGCACAGACCTAAATACGTTATGAAAGTGTTTTAGGAACTAAAAGTTATTGCCTATATTCTGCAGAATTAATTTACAATACATATAATCAAAGAATAAAGAAAACTACAATTCCGATAACAGTACAGACTTAAATACGTTATGAAACTGTTTTAGAAACTAAAAGTTATTGCTTATATTCTTGTAAATTAATTTACAATACATCTTATCATCAAAGAATAATGAAAATTACAATTCCGATAACAGTACAGACCTAAATTAGTTATGAAAGTGTTTTAGGAACTAAAAGTTATTGCTTATATTCTGCAGAATTAATTTACAATACATAGAATCAAAGAATAATGAAAATTACAATAACGATAACAGCACAGACCTAAATACGTTATGAAACTGTCTTAGAAACTCAAGGTTATTGCGTATATTCTTGTAAATTAATTTACAATACATATAATCAAAGAATAATGAAAACTACAACTCGGTTAACAGTACAGACTTAAATAAGTTATGAAAGTGTTTTAGGAACTAAAAGTTATTGCTTAATTCTGCAGAATTAATTTACAATACATATAATCAAAGAATAATGAAAATTACAATAACGATAACAGTACAGACTTAAATTAGTTATGAAAGTGTTTTAGGAACTAAAAGTTATTGCTTATATTCTGCAGAATTAATTTACAATACATAGAATCAAAGAATAATGAAAATTACAATAACGATAACAGCACAGACTTAAATACCTTATGAAAATGCTTAGAAACTAAAAGTTATTGCATATATTCTTGTAAATTAATTTACAATACATCTTATAATCACAGAATAATGAAAATTGCAATAACGATAACAGCACAGACCTAAATACGTTATGAAAGTGTTTTAGGAACTAAAAGTTATTGCCTATATTCTGCAGAATTAATTTACAATACATATAATCAAAGAATAAAGAAAACTACAATTCCGATAACAGTACAGACTTAAATACGTTATGAAACTGTTTTAGAAACTAAAAGTTATTGCTTATATTCTTGTAAATTAATTTACAATACATCTTATCATCAAAGAATAATGAAAATTACAATTCCGATAACAGTACAGACCTAAATTAGTTATGAAAGTGTTTTAGGAACTAAAAGTTATTGCTTATATTCTGCAAAATTAATTTATAATACATATTATAATCAAAGAATATTGAAAATTACAATAACGATAACAGCACAGACTTAAATACCTTATGAAAATGCTTAGAAACTAAAAGTTATTGCTTATATTCTTGTAAATTAATTTACAATACGTCTTATAATCAAAGAATAATGAAAATTACAATTGTGATAACAGCACAGACCTAAATTAGTTATGAAAGTGTTTTAGGAACTAAAAGTTATTGCGTATATTCTTTTAAATTAATTTACAATACATATAATCAAAGAATAATGAAAATTACAATAACGATAACACCACAGACTTAAATACCTTATGAAAATGCTTAGAAACTAAAAGTTATTGCTTATATTCTTGTCAATTAATTTACAATACATCTTATCATCAAAGAATAATGAAAACTACAATACCGACAACAGTACAGACCTAAATACGTTATGAAAGTGTTTTAGGAACTAAAAGTTATTGCGTATATTCTTTTAAATTAATTTACAATACGTATAATCAAAGAATAATGAAAACTACAATACCGATAACAGTACAGACTTAAATTAGTTATGAAAGTGTTTTAGGAACTAAAAGTTATTGCTTATATTCTGCAGAATTAATTTACAATACATATAATCAAAGAATAATGAAAATTACAATAACGATAACAGTACAGACTTAAATTAGTTATGAAAGTGTTTTAGGAACTAAAAGTTATTGCTTATATTCTGCAGAATTAATTTACAATACATAGAATCAAAGAATAATGAAAATTACAATAACGATAACAGCACAGACTTAAATACCTTATGAAAATGCTTAGAAACTAAAAGTTATTGCTTATATTCTTGTAAATTAATTTACAATACATCTTATCATCAAAGAATAATGAAATCTACAATTCCGATAACAGTACAGACCTAAATTAGTTATGAAAGTGTTTTAGGAACTAAAAGTTATTGCGTATATTCTTTTAAATTAATTTACAATACGTATAATCAAAGAATAATGAAAACTACAATACCGATAACAGTACAGACTTAAATTAGTTATGAAAGTGTTTTAGGAACTAAAAGTTATTGCTTATATTCTGCAGAATTAATTTACAATACATATAATCAAAGAATAATGAAAATTACAATAACGATAACAGTACAGACTTAAATTAGTTATGAAAGTGTTTTAGGAACTAAAAGTTATTGCTTATATTCTGCAGAATTAATTTACAATACATAGAATCAAAGAATAATGAAAATTACAATAACGATAACAGCACAGACTTAAATACCTTATGAAAATGCTTAGAAACTAAAAGTTATTGCTTATATTCTTGTAAATTAATTTACAATACATCTTATCATCAAAGAATAATGAAATCTACAATTCCGATAACAGTACAGACCTAAATTAGTTATGAAAGTGTTTTAGGAACTAAAAGTTATTGCGTATATTCTTTTAAATTAATTTACAATACGTATAATCAAAGAATAATGAAAACTACAATACCGATAACAGTACAGACCTAAATTAGTTATGAAAGTGTTTTAGGAACTAAAAGTTATTGCTTATATTCTGCAGAATTAATTTATAATACATATTATAATCAAAGAATATTGAAAATTACAATAACGATAACAGCACAGACTTAAATACCTTATGAAAATGCTTAGAAACTAAAAGTTATTGCTTATATTCTTGTAAATTAATTTACAATACGTCTTATAATCAAAGAATAATGAAAATTACAATTGTGATAACAGCACAGACCTAAATTAGTTATGAAAGTGTTTTAGGAACTAAAAGTTATTGCTTATATTCTGCAGAATTAATTTACAATACATAGAATCAAAGAATAATGAAAATTACAATAACGATAACAGCACAGACCTAAATACGTTATGAAACTGTCTTAGAAACTCAAGGTTATTGCGTATATTCTTGTAAATTAATTTACAATACATATAATCAAAGAATAATGAAAACTACAACTCGGTTAACAGTACAGACTTAAATTAGTTATGAAAGTGTTTTAGGAACTAAAAGTTATTGCTTATATTCTGCAAAATTAATTTATAATACATATTATAATCAAAGAATATTGAAAATTACAATAACGATAACAGCACAGACTTAAATACCTTATGAAAATGCTTAGAAACTAAAAGTTATTGCTTATATTCTTGTAAATTAATTTACAATACGTCTTATAATCAAAGAATAATGAAAATTACAATTGTGATAACAGCACAGACCTAAATTAGTTATGAAAGTGTTTTAGGAACTAAAAGTTATTGCTTATATTCTGCAGAATTAATTTACAATACATATAATCAAAGAATAATGAAAATTACAATAACGATAACAGTACAGACTTAAATTAGTTATGAAAGTGTTTTAGGAACTAAAAGTTATTGCTTATATTCTTGTAAATTAATTTACAATACGTCTTATAATCAAAGAATAATGAAAATTACAATTGTGATAACAGCACAGACCTAAATTAGTTATGAAAGTGTTTTAGGAACTAAAAGTTATTGCGTATATTCTTTTAAATTAATTTACAATACATATAATCAAAGAATAATGAAAATTACAATAACGATAACAGTACAGACTTAAATTAGTTATGAAAGTGTTTTAGGAACTAAAAGTTATTGCTTATATTCTGCAGAATTAATTTACAATACATAGAATCAAAGAATAATGAAAATTACAATAACGATAACAGCACAGACCTAAATACGTTATGAAACTGTCTTAGAAACTCAAGGTTATTGCGTATATTCTTGTAAATTAATTTACAATACATATAATCAAAGAATAATGAAAATTACAATAACGATAACAGTACAGACTTAAATTAGTTATGAAAGTGTTTTAGGAACTAAAAGTTATTGCTTATATTCTGCAGAATTAATTTACAATACATAGAATCAAAGAATAATGAAAATTACAATAACGATAACAGCACAGACTTAAATACCTTATGAAAATGCTTAGAAACTAAAAGTTATTGCTTATATTCTTGTAAATTAATTTACAATACATCTTATCATCAAAGAATAATGAAATCTACAATTCCGATAACAGTACAGACCTAAATTAGTTATGAAAGTGTGTTAGGAACTCAAAGTTATTGCGTATATTCTGTTAAATTAATTTATAATACATATTATAATCAAAGAATACTGAAAATTACAATAACGATAACAGCACAGACCTAAATACGTTATGAAACTGTCTTAGAAACTCAAGGTTATTGCGTATATTCTTGTAAATTAATTTACAATACATATAATCAAAGAATAATGAAAACTACAACTCGGTTAACAGTACAGACTTAAATTAGTTATGAAAGTGTTTTAGGAACTAAAAGTTATTGCTTATATTCTGCAAAATTAATTTATAATACATATTATAATCAAAGAATATTGAAAATTACAATAACGATAACAGCACAGACTTAAATACCTTATGAAAATGCTTAGAAACTAAAAGTTATTGCTTATATTCTTGTAAATTAATTTACAATACGTCTTATAATCAAAGAATAATGAAAATTACAATTCTGATAACAGCACAGACCTAAATTAGTTATGAAAGTGTTTTAGGAACTAAAAGTTATTGCGTATATTCTTTTAAATTAATTTACAATACGTATAATCAAAGAATAATGAAAACTACAATACCGACAACAGCACAGACTTAATACGTTATAAAAATGTTTTAGAAGCTAAAAGTTATTGCTTATATTCCTGTAAATTAATTTACAATACATCTTATCATCAAAGAATAATGAAAACTACAATTCCGATAACAGTACAGACCTAAATTAGTTATGAAAGTGTGTTAGGAACTAAAAGTTATTGCGTATATTCTGTTAAATTAATTTATAATACATATTATAGTCAAAGAATATTGAAAATTACAATAACGATAACAGCACAGACCTAAATACGTTATGAAACTGTCTTAGAAACTCAAGGTTATTGCGTATATTCTTGTAAATTAATTTACAATACATATAATCAAAGAATAATGAAAATTACAATAACGATAACAGTACAGACTTAAATTAGTTATGAAAGTGTTTTAGGAACTAAAAGTTATTGCTTATATTCTGCAGAATTAATTTACAATACATAGAATCAAAGAATAATGAAAATTACAATAACGATAACAGCACAGACTTAAATACCTTATGAAAATGCTTAGAAACTAAAAGTTATTGCTTATATTCTTGTAAATTAATTTACAATACATCTTATCATCAAAGAATAATGAAATCTACAATTCCGATAACAGTACAGACCTAAATTAGTTATGAAAGTGTTTTAGGAACTAAAAGTTATTGCGTATATTCTTTTAAATTAATTTACAATACGTATAATCAAAGAATAATGAAAACTACAATACCGATAACAGTACAGACTTAAATTAGTTATGAAAGTGTTTTAGGAACTAAAAGTTATTGCTTATATTCTTGTAAATTAATTTACAATACATCTTATCATCAAAGAATAATGAAAATTACAATTCCGATAACAGTACAGACCTAAATTAGTTATGAAAGTGTTTTAGGAACTAAAAGTTATTGCGTATATTCTTTTAAATTAATTTACGATACGTATAATCAAAGAATAATGAAAACTACAATACCGACAACAGTACAGACCTAAATTAGTTATGAAAGTGTTTTAGGAACTAAAAGTTATTGCTTATATTCTGCAGAATTAATTTATAATACATATTATAATCAAAGAATATTGAAAATTACAATAACGATAACAGCACAGACTTAAATACCTTATGAAAATGCTTAGAAACTAAAAGTTATTGCTTATATTCTTGTAAATTAATTTACAATACGTCTTATAATCAAAGAATAATGAAAATTACAATTGTGATAACAGCACAGACCTAAATTAGTTATGAAAGTGTTTTAGGAACTAAAAGTTATTGCTTATATTCTGCAGAATTAATTTACAATACATATAATCAAAGAATAATGAAAATTACAATAACGATAACAGTACAGACTTAAATTAGTTATGAAAGTGTTTTAGGAACTAAAAGTTATTGCTTATATTCTTGTAAATTAATTTACAATACGTCTTATAATCAAAGAATAATGAAAATTACAATTGTGATAACAGCACAGACCTAAATTAGTTATGAAAGTGTTTTAGGAACTAAAAGTTATTGCGTATATTCTTTTAAATTAATTTACAATACGTATAATCAAAGAATAATGAAAACTACAATACCGATAACAGTACAGACTTAAATTAGTTATGAAAGTGTTTTAGGAACTAAAAGTTATTGCTTATATTCTGCAGAATTAATTTACAATACATAGAATCAAAGAATAATGAAAATTACAATAACGATAACAGCACATACCTAAATACGTTATGAAACTGTCTTAGAAACTCAAGGTTATTGCGTATATTCTTGTAAATTAATTTACAATACATATAATCAAAGAATAATGAAAACTACAACTCGGTTAACAGTACAGACTTAAATTAGTTATGAAAGTGTTTTAGGAACTAAAAGTTATTGCCTATATTCTGCAGAATTAATTTACAATACATATAATCAAAGAATAACGAAAACTACAATTCCGATAACAGTACAGACTTAAATACGTTATGAAACTGTTTTAGAAACTAAAAGTTATTGCTTATATTCTTGTAAATTAATTTACAATACATCTTATCATCAAAGAATAATGAAAATTACAATTCCGATAACAGTACAGACCTAAATTAGTTATGAAAGTGTTTTAGGAACTAAAAGTTATTGCTTATATTCTGCAGAATTAATTTACAATACATAGAATCAAAGAATAATGAAAATTACAATAACGATAACAGCACAGACCTAAATACGTTATGAAACTGTCTTAGAAACTCAAGGTTATTGCGTATATTCTTGTAAATTAATTTACAATACATATAATCAAAGAATAATGAAAATTACAATAACGATAACAGTACAGACTTAAATTAGTTATGAAAGTGTTTTAGGAACTAAAAGTTATTGCTTATATTCTGCAGAATTAATTTACAATACATATAATCAAAGAATAATGAAAATTACAATAACGATAACAGTACAGACTTAAATTAGTTATGAAAGTGTTTTAGGAACTAAAAGTTATTGCTTATATTCTTGTAAATTAATTTACAATACGTCTTATAATCAAAGAATAATGAAAAATACAATTGTGATAACAGCACAGACCTAAATTAGTTATGAAAGTGTTTTAGGAACTAAAAGTTATTGCGTATATTCTTTTAAATTAATTTACAATGCGTATAATCAAAGAATAATGAAAACTACAATACCGACAACAGCACAGACTTAATACGTTATAAAAATGTTTTAGAAGCTAAAAGTTATTGCTTATATTCCTGTAAATTAATTGACAATACATCTTATCATCAAAGAATAATGAAAACTACAATTCCGATAACAGTACAGACCTAAATACGTTATGAAAGTGTTTTAGGAAGTAAAAGTTATTGCTTATATTCTGCAAAATTAATTTACAATACATATAATCAAAGAATAATGAAAACTACAATTCCGATAATAGCACAGACCTAAATACGTTATGAAAATGTCTTAGAAACTAAAAGTTATTGCTTATATTCTGCAGAACTAATTTACAATACATATAATCAAAGAATAATGAAAATTGCAATAACGATAACAGCACAGACCTAAATACGTTATGAAAATGTCTTAGACACTAAAAGTTATTGCTTATATTCTTGTAAATTAATTTACAATACATATAATCAAAGAATAATGAAAATTGCAATAACGATAACAGCAGAGACCTAAATACGTTGTGAAAATGTCTTAGAAACTAAAAGCTGTTACCTATATTCTGAAAAATTAATTTATAATACATCTTATAATCAAAGAATAATGAAAACTACAATTCCGATAATAGCACAGACCTAAATACGTTATGAAAATATCTTAGAAACTAAAAGTTATTGCTTATATTCTTGTAAATTAGTTTAAAATACATCTTATAATCGAAGAATAATGACAGTTACAATAATGATAATAGCGCAGACTTAAATACGTTATATCCGACGGCCGTCGCTAAACGATTTCGTCCACGGCTGCGGCTGAATTTCTTTACTAAAAAGCAGTCGTAATTATTAATCTATGGCATCGTTAGTTGGCTTAGAGGGGTGGGGGCACTGTCCCGAAATCGGAAGCGCGATCGCAGTGCCATTAGCAATTGGGTTCTCGTTGCGCTCGGACGTGTTTTGACAAATGGCGCGTAATGTACTCTTCCGACGGGACGCTACCGAAGTACCAATTCTCCGGCTTCACTTTATTACCGTGTACGTATGTTTACTTGTTTCCATTGAGTGGTACGCGATTAATTAGCAATTGTTTTAACATCGCGGGAATAGATTAAATAGTTTTGCGACAATTAAAGAATACATATGTGCATTGTCTAAATGGTTACGTGTCGTCGCTAAATGGTATGGTCCACGACCATCTTAATGGTTTGCCCGCGGCCGTCCGTAAAATTTTTACGCGGTGGGCCGTCACTGAATTCCTTTGTTAACGAAAGAGTTGTAATTCTTCTATTAGAAGTTACTATTTAGTTGAGAACATCGGATTGTGGCGGGGGGAAAGTTTTTCCCGCAATCGTATTACGAACACAGCCGTGGCCACGGCGAAAGAGAGGGGCGCGGTGTCATTAACTCTTGGGTCGTTGTAGCGTACAGACGTGTCAACAAGCCGTGCGTACCAACGCGACGCCACATATCCATTCTTCGACTTCGCTTTTCACAACGTACGCTCCTTTACTTGTTTTAATTAACTAATACGGGTTCAATTAGCATTGGCTTTAGCATTTTGGAAGTAGATTGAACAGTTATTCGAGATTATCTTGTCGCTGGCTTGTATCTACGATCGAGGGCGAACGCGTCTCTTCTTTCGGTAGCGACGCCTAGGTTAGCTTCGATACGAAGTTAATCGACAATTCATCGCTACTTTTTGGCATTACTTGAAGAATTCTTTCGGTCTTACTGTACTCTGCTGATCGAGCATTCGGGTTCCACAAAAGTTAAAGAATACGTGCATTGCAACAGAAGCCTCATTCGATTAACAAGCCAACGGCCTTGCGAATGCTAATACGTATTTACTTCGTTAACTGTAGCGCGATTTCTTAAAGTTGTTCTTCTTTTGTTACAGGTCTGGTACAGAAAGAATGGAAATTGAGTTGCAGCTTGAGTTGGAAGGAATACGTATAATAATCCAGCTGCACAGGGTAACAAAGTATTATGCTGGTGGATTGGTAACAAATTAATTAACATATTTGCTCATGTGTATAATCTTGTTATTCATAAATGTGTTTTCTTTGTATAATTTGACTTTGGTAATGAGCGATACATCACTGATATGTATTTCACGTTGAATTTACACATCATAACGATGTGTAAATTCAACAGTACAAACGAGTGAATGAATATCTCAAAAGTTTTTAACGAAAAACAGTTGAAATATTCATGTACCATTGTATTTTGGTCGATTTCGCTTCGTAGCTTCGTCATTGTTTTCCTCGGCACTGTTTTTATCTCTATGCTCGGTCACAAGTGCGGTTGAGTTGTATTTTCGCCGCAGGATTAGCCGCGTCCCGCGTAATTGTAATCCTGCCCTTGATGCATGGTAGTTTCCGAGTTTTTATTACTGCGCAAGCAGTATCACGAGAATTTGTACCAACGCGACATAGTTCATTGATAGGCACACGAATGTGTTTGAAACTTTCACAACAAACATTCACGGTACAGTTTTGCTAAATGTATCGCATTACCTACAGTCTTCAATACATATAAGAATATGAAATTACAGGGTTTTAAAAGGATTCACAAATACTCTGAAGTATTTGAATCTAAATAATAATATTATTTCAGCATTGATAGAAAGCATATCAGTATTTCCTCAACAGACGACGAGAAGGGGAAATAAGATGCAAATCTCTGTCGATTTATTTGTTCCCCGTCCCCCACCCCCCTTTCTAGGATCACCTACTCCAGTGATCAGGACGATCATCGGGCAATGCTCCATCATTCAACGATGTAAGCATCTTTATAGTTTATTAATCGTTTCTTCTTTTTCCTTTAATAAACTTTCGTTTTCATCATCTAGAATTAATTGTAAGAACAAATGAGTAACCAAATTCGTTCCTTTTATGTTTCAGCGGGTTCGGTTCGTCGGTATTTGGACAATTTTTGGCGGTCGCCCGCGAGGCGATCGGTAGAGTCAGTGTTTGATCCGTTCAAGTTTTTTTCTTTGTATCGAGTCAGTGAGTTCGCCGATGCTAAATATTAAGCGGTCGCGAAAGTAGTATGTTTTTTTTTATCGTTTCGGATTAGAGTCATGTGTCCTGCTCCTGTGATCGGGCGATCATCGGGCACGCTGCGTCAGACAGCAACGTAAGTATCATCATAGTTTCTTCACCCTTCTTTTTTCAATAATCTTGCACTTTCATTATCCAGAACTAATTGTACGGGCAAATGAGTAACCAATTTCGCTCCTTTTATTTTCCAGTGGCTTCCAGTTCCTCCATGGTTCTGGTGGTTGGCAACTTTTGGTGATCGCGCGCAATGCGATCGGTAGAGTCAGTGCTTTTTGATCCGTTCATGTTCTTTTCCATTGCTTTAAGAGCGCAGCCGCTCTGAGTGAAGTTAGATGTAGTAATGATACGCGATATTAGAGTCAGTGAGTACACCGATTACAAGTTGTGTTTAGTAATAATACGCGATATTAGAGTCAGTGAGTGCGTCGGCTACAAGCTGTGATCAGGACGATCATCGGGCAATGCGGCATCATCCCACAACGTAAGTATCTTCATCGTTTATTAATACTTTTTTTTTAATGGTCTTGAATTTTTATTATCAGGCTTCGATTGCGATAATGAGTTACAAATGAGGTTTCTCTTAATATGTTACAGCATCGTCCCTGGTGACTTCCCACAGCATCCATGGTGGCTTCTCGGATCATCCCCGATGACCATTCACGGAATCCCTGGTGGATTCCCGGAGCATCCCTGATGACATCCTGCAGTATCGTCGCATGGGTAGAGTGAGTACCCCAAGATTGGGCATTTCAAGTTCCTCCGGTCACCCAATCATGCCGCAGGACGAAAGGTCCGAAACGGCACGGGTGACTGGTTGTATTACGTAGAATTTTTTGCCAAGCACAGTGACCGTGGGTATATGCAAATATACTCATGAGTAGTAACATTATTTCATTGTTTTATATTAGATGAGGCTAGGTCTTCTTGTACTACGCGATTTTTCATATTTTAGTAATGTTAAATTCGGGATTTAGTATAAAAGAATATCTATTCCTGACAATTAACAGGAATCCCTTTCAATTGAAAAATATCTTTGCCAAATATATTTTCACTATTCGAGTATTTGCTCGAATAAGTATGAAATAATTAGTTAAATGCATAGTGACGTTGAATATCAAATGAAATGATATGAATATTCAAGTTAGTTTTTAGTGCTGAAGTCGGATACCCTCCGACTTCGTTCATAATTGTAACTACTGCACAATGATAACATCCACGCATATTATTATTGCTGTGGTAGCGACAATGAGTATATCTTGTCTTCGACTTTTGCCGCGTATCACTTTGCTCTCTGCGTATCGGAATTATCGAATAACTGAGTTTATTCGATATCCATACCAGAATCTTTAGCGTATAAAGACATCGGTATCTCGTTTTTCCTTGCGACGCATAAATCGAACAAAATGTACAAGAAGACAATTCGTGACGGGTAGTTTTCGAAGTCAAGGCAGCAATCTTAACACCAAACTGGCGTTTTAGACGAAATGCCTTGATGACGGGAACGCCCGAGGATGTTTTAATTAACTTGTTCAATTTATTCGAGTCATTCTCTTGTTCAGAATTCTTGCATAATAAATTAACGTAGAGTTACTTGAATATCCTTTTACAATAGAGTCATTGATTTGCTTTTTCAATAAATTAGAGTCGTTCAGCTAACTTTCTGATAAAGTAGAGTCATTAAACTTTCATTTCAAATAAAGTTAAGTCATATTGGTGAAATGCTTAGCCCGTTAGAAAATGTATATGTATTAATCACTTTTTTAGATGAGGATTTTCAGGTTTAACCCCTTCCGTGTTCACTGCCTCGATCCCTTTCACGTGCCCAGGTGCTACTTGATTGGGAAAAAGGCGGTGGGCATGATGACCCTAATTTTTAAGCTAATCATGTGTTTTTGGCGGCTGGCAATGCATTGGTGTATCGTGCACGACGTACATTCCGCATTGTGTGTGTGCTTAGGCTGTGGATTTGCGTCGTTTCGTTTGAAATAGTAATTAGTAGCTTCAGCGTTCAATTCAATCACGAATGTAGCGCATTCGTATTCTTTGAACATCCAATTGTTGCACAAACTGTGCTATTACTTACAAATATCTCTCCATTCCTTAGAAATAAATTGCCACTCATTATAAATATATTGCCGATACAGCGGGTAGTTTATTAACTTTTTAAAACGTCGATCTGCCTTTTATCGCGAGAACGCAAGGATCCCAGGCATTGCCAGTCGATTTCAGTGAAATGGTACGTACCTTAGAGTGTGTTTGATGTATGCTCGCGCTCGGGTGTCGGAGGCGTCCCGGGACGTCCTCCCTAGTGTAGGCCCTTGCACCCGGGCGTTTGTGTGAGAACCGTGGAGCGTATGCTTTTTTTTGGTGTGTGTGCTTTGCCATTTTTAAATATAGGGTGAGGTAGGATAGGTAACTTACCGTCTGGTGTGTGTGTTAAATATAAGTAGGTAGGGCCGGGCAGGTTGACACATTCTCTGATCGGGTAGGCCCACTTTTTCGCGTGTTCAACCTGTTTCAGGAAATCTGAGATTGAAAAGTCAAGTGCTTAGCTGGGCGCGAGCGAAGAATGCGTTCGCCTCTGGCTTTGCTCGTTGACTTTTCGAACTCCACCCGCGGTCGCGGTCGCGTATTAGGCCCCGAAACGAACTCGCATTCAGGCTCGAGACTGCTCGTGCGCACGAAGAACGATTCTTGAATTTAATCGTTAATTTTGTCATTTTCTGCAATGGCATCTTTTACGATTATACTCGGTCGTGATTCGTCCACGAGTGTCCCATCTAGATCCGCGTTTTCACATTTTTATTTCACCTTTGTATGTTTTTCCTTGGTTTCCGAATAGAGTCTCGAGCTTAGACTAAGTTTCAGCGGGCATCGCGCCCGAAGAAAAGAAGAGGCCACGGGCCGAAGAGGCCCGGCAAACTGCCACTCAAGAGGGCAACTACTAATGGCTCTGCATTCTCAAAAAGAATGGAGAGTCATTCTCTGTTACTACTTTGTCACTGTGCTTGATTTAGCTGCATGTAGTAGTATTTTCAGCTTGGCCCGTTGCGGTCCAACGACCCCTGGGCAAAAATCGCGTTTTCATTAGAGTCGCGCAAAATTTGAGAACGGCTTGAATTAGAGTTGCGAGAGATGTAACTCGGATTTTTAATTAGTGTCGCGAGATATTTAATTTTCGCGTATTCTTAGAGTTTCGGACAAGTTCGCGGATTTCTAGGTAGAGTTGCGACTGCCTCAAGTCTTCGGTTTTGCAGTAGAGTTGCGAAACATAAGAATGTCGCGTTTTTGTTAGGTAGAGTTGCGCATAAATCTCTTCACGGTTTTTCTTAGAGTTGCGATGAAATAGAAATCGCGTTTGTTTTAGCGTTGCGACTGATGTATCGCGTTTGTCTTTGCAAATTTGTTCTTTTTAGATTTTAGTTTTGTAATAGCTTCTAATTCTTGCGGCGACTGCATTTGCCCATTTCTTAACATATCTAATTTTCTCAGATAATAGTATAGTAGCTTCCAATTAAATTCTCAGAGAATTTTCTGTTCATCTTTATTGAATTACTTTGTTAGGGTCACTCTTAAATGTTAGCGTTGCGAAGAAAATTGCATCGCGAGTTCCAGTTAGCGTTGCGTTTAACAAAGATCGCGTTTTTAATTAGAGTTGCGAACACAAATGCCCAATTGCTCCTATCTGGGAGCACGCATCTGAGCCACGTGGACAGTGGCACATCATCGGCAGCCAAGGACCACGGTTGCACACCCTCCCGCTGCCCCCTTAGAGTTGCGATTTACTAAATAATTGGTGCATAGAGTGTAGAGTCAGTACTTTATTAGTGTTGCGTCGTATCGCGAATTTGCTAATATTTCTTATTTCTTTTTAATTAGAGTTTAATTTGTTGAATTAGAGTTTCCTTTTGGTATTGATATTTGAAGCACCACTCGCGTTTAATTAGTGTTGCGAAAGATAATTTTCCACTCACGGTGTGAGCGAGTGGACTTGTCGGTAGCCCTTCCGGCTACCTATTCCTTTTTGTTTTAATCAGAGTTGCGAACCCCATTCCCCAATTGCTCCTATCCGGGAGCGCGTTCCTGAGTCACCTGGATGGTGGCATGTTGCTGAGCTACCTTGGATGGTAGCACATCATCGACAGCCAAGGACCACGGCTGCAACCAAGCCCCCAGCCCCCCTTAGAGTTGCGTTTTACTAAATAATTGGTGCATAGAGTGTAGAGTCAGTATTTTATTAGTGTTGCGTCGAATCGCGAATTTGCTGATATTTCATTTGTTTCATTGTATTAGAGTTTAATCTGTTGAATTACAGTTTAATCTGTTGAATTAGAGTTCAATTTGTTGAATTAGAGTTTCCTTTTGATATTGATATTTGAAGCACCGCTCGCGTTCAATTAGTGTCGCGAAAGATAATTCTCCACTCACGGTTTGCACGAGTGGACTTGTCGGTAGCCCTTCTGGCTACCTGTTCCTTTTTCTTTTAATCAGATTTGCGAATCCGGTCCCCCAATTGCCCCTATCTAGCAGCATGTTCCTGAGTCACCTGGATGGTGGCACATCATCGGCAGCCAAGGACCACGGCTGCACCAACCCTCCCCCTGTGCCCCCCTTAGAGTTGCGTTTTACTAAACAATTGGTGCATAGATTCATAGAGTCAGTATTTTATTAGTGTTGCGTCGTATCGCGAATTTGCTAATATTTCATCATTTCTTCATCATAGTTTGATCTGTTGAATGAGAGTTTCCTTTTGATTATTGATATTTGAAGCACCACCCGCGTTTAATTATTGTTGCTACAGATAGATAATTGCCCACTCACGGTTTGCACGAGTGGACTTGCCTGTAGCCCTTCTGGCTGCCTATTCTTAATCGTTGTTCTTTTCTTTCAGCATCTTTCTCTGTCTCGATTGTCTGTTGCTGGAAATACTGATAAAAACTTGAATATCTGATTAGCCATACTAGTATCATTACTCCAAGTTTGATCTGCAAAATTTCATTTAAACAGTGAAATATTGCTTTGCGGTATTCGCGTTTCTCTTTAATTTATTTTACAAACCACAATAGATGATAGAGTTCTAATTCAAGTTTGTAGAACTGACAATGGCTCAGTCTTTTGATTGTAGATAAATTATAAATTCAATTCATAGACACAGTACCAGTGACTGTTCGTTGACAAAGTTTTGTTCTGAGATTTTTGCTTCAATCGTTGTACATTTATTTTCACACCTTTTTCAGTACAGTAAATAGTTGCAATTTTTCTGATCTGCTTGTGCAGAAATCAAAATTCCCTTCGCGATGTCCGTTCATGTTCATGAGAATCCTTGCAAGAAAAATGTTCTCGACTGTAGTTGGGACTGGCCATGGTGATAATAAAACTATTGTACCTCGCGTTCGCGTAATCGTCTGCTGCTTCGTATTCGTAGAAGCAAAATGGAATAAAAGCAGTGGAACGTGATTACTTTCAATTCTGAGTTTCTGATTAAACAGAGTTTACTTTAAATTATTGTAACTTGTACGGAGTTATTCGATTCCTAAGAAATAAAATCTATGGGAACCGAATTGCTTTGACCTCGTACTGCTATACTGAAATTGATGCCAGATTCATTTTATCATTAAAACGTCTATGAAATAAAATCGTAACTTCAAGATTGATAAAATATCGATAATGCTGATGCTAATATTGGTAGTGAAAAAAAGTATCACCTTGGCCAAACTCCAATTACTCATTTGCCATATTGTGTTATTCATAGACTGCGGATTTTCGTGCAAATTCATACTTTTGGTAACGCAGTAAAAAAGAGCAGTGCCTTGGTAGGGCATTGTTTCACCTACCAGGTATCATAAAGCGCTGCGTAATTTGAATAATAAATTGCGGGTCGCGATTAGATGTATATAATTTATTGAAGAATAAATTGTACATATAAATCTATATACGAGTATACTAGCATAGATATACAATTTATTGAATTTATTGAATAATAAATTGTATATTTATTCATATTAAGTGTGCATCCTGTGGAATGTTGCACCTTTCAATCTTCTATAAATGCATAAAAGTCCGCAGTCTAATTATTAAAATGTCCATATAAAATGATTGTTCTGCTTCAGACATGATATTCTTCTAGCTGTAATTTTTCTTTCTTTTTTTTCTGAGGGTGGGGTGGGAAGACTACTAATCCAGTGTATGAGATTGTTACAGATTCACAGATGATACCAATTATTCTAAATAAAATACCAAGTATTTCAAGGAAATATGAGTACGTCAAAGGTTGGAAAGTATAATATACCATGGCAATCAAGCATTTAAATATTGATGTGATGCTGATAAAGGTAGTGAAGGAAAGTATCACCTTGGCCAAAATCCAATTACTCATTTGCCATATTGTTATTCATAGACTGCGGATTTTCGTGCAAATTCATATTTTTGGTAATGCAGTAAAAAAAGCAGAGCATTGGGAGGGAATTGTTTCACCTACCAGGTATTATAAACCGCTGCATAATTTGAATAATGAATTGCTAGTTGCGATTATAAGCATACAATTTATTGTATAATAAATTGTATACATAAATATACAAGTATACTAGTATAAATGTACAATTTATTGAATTTATTGCTTAATAAATTGTACATTTATCCATATCTCAAGTGCATCCTGTGGAATGTTGCACCTTTCAATTTTCTATAAATGCATAAAAGTCCGCAGTCTAATTATTAAAATGTCGATGTGAAATGATTGTGTTCTGCTTTAAATATGATCTTCGTTCATTTGCAATTTATTTTTCTTTTTTTTTCTAAGGGTGGGCTCGGAAGACTACTAAGAATTATTCATTTGTCATATTGTTATTCATAGACTGCGGATTTTCGTGCAAATTCATATTTTTGGTAATGCGGTGAAAAAGAGCAGTGCTTTGGTAGGGCATTGTTTCACCTACCAGGTATTATAAAGCGCTGCATAATTTGAATAGTAAATTGCGAGTTGCGATTCGATGTATATTAATTAATAAATTGTACATACAAATATACGAGTATACTAGCATAAATATACAATTTAGTGAATTTAATGTATAATAAATTGTATATTTATTCATATTAAGTGTGCATCCTGTGGAATGTTGCACCTTTCTATTTTCTATAAATGCATAAAAGTCCGCAGTCTAATTATTAAAATGTCGATGTAAAATGATTGTTCTGCTTCAAACATGATATTCTTCTACCTGCAATTTTTCTTTATTTTTTTTCTGTGGGTGGGGTGGGAAGACTACTAATCCAGTGTATGAGATTGTTACAGATTCACAGGTGATACCAATTATTCTCAATAAAATACCAAGTACTTCAAGGAAATATGAGTACGTCAAAGGTTGGAAAGTATAATATACCATGGCAATCAAGCATTAAAATATCGATGATGCTGATAAAGGTAGTGAAGGAAAGTATCACCTTTACCAAAATCCAATTATTCATTTGCCATATTGTTATTCATAGATTGCGGATTTTCGTGCAAACTCATATTTTTGGTAATGCAGTCAAAAAAGCAGAGCATTGGTAAGGCATTGTTTCACCTACCAGGTATTATAAAGCGCTGCATAATTTGAATAATAAATTGCGGGTTGCGATTAGATGTATACAATTTATTGAATAATAAATTTATTGAATAATAAATTGTATATATAAATATATATATGAGTATACTAGCATAAATATACAATTTATTGAATTCATTGAATAATAAATTGTATATTTATTCATATTAAGTGTGCATCCTGTGGAATGTTGCACCTTTCAATTTTCTATAAATGCATAAAAGTCCGCAATCAAATTATTAAAATGTCGATGTGAAATGATTGTGTTCTGCTTTAAATATGATCTTCGTTCATTTGCAATTTCTTTTTCTTTTTTTTCTTCTAAGGGTGGGCTGGGAAGACTACTAAGAATTATTCATTTGTCATATTGTTATTTATAGACTGCGGATTTTCGTGCAAATTCATATTTTTGGTAATGCGGTGAAAAAGAGCAGTGCTTTGGTAGGGCATTGTTTCACCTACCAGGTATTATAAAGCGCTGCATAATTTGAATAGTAAATTGCGAGTTGCGATTCGATGTATATTAATTAATAAATTGTACATACAAATATACGAGTATACTAGCATAAATATACAATTTAGTGAATTTAATGTATAATAAATTGTATATTTATTCATATTAAGTGTGCATCCTGTGGAATGTTGCACCTTTCTATTTTCTATAAATGCATAAAAGTCCGCAGTCTAATTATTAAAATGTCGATGTAAAATGATTGTTCTGCTTCAAACATGATATTCTTCTACCTGCAATTTTTCTTTATTTTTTTTCTGTGGGTGGGGTGGGAAGACTACTAATCCAGTGTATGAGATTGTTACAGATTCACAGGTGATACCAATTATTCTCAATAAAATACCAAGTACTTCAAGGAAATATGAGTACGTCAAAGGTTGGAAAGTATAATATACCATGGCAATCAAGCATTAAAATATCGATGATGCTGATAAAGGTAGTGAAGGAAAGTATCACCTTTACCAAAATCCAATTATTCATTTGCCATATTGTTATTCATAGATTGCGGATTTTCGTGCAAACTCATATTTTTGGTAATGCAGTCAAAAAAGCAGAGCATTGGTAAGGCATTGTTTCACCTACCAGGTATTATAAAGCGCTGCATAATTTGAATAATAAATTGCGGGTTGCGATTAGATGTATACAATTTATTGAATAATAAATTTATTGAATAATAAATTGTATATATAAATATATATATGAGTATACTAGCATAAATATACAATTTATTGAATTCATTGAATAATAAATTGTATATTTATTCATATTAAGTGTGCATCCTGTGGAATGTTGCACCTTTCAATTTTCTATAAATGCATAAAAGTCCGCAATCAAATTATTAAAATGTCGATGTGAAATGATTGTGTTCTGCTTTAAATATGATCTTCGTTCATTTGCAATTTCTTTTTCTTTTTTTTCTTCTAAGGGTGGGCTGGGAAAACTACTAAGAATTATTCATTTGTCATATTGTTATTTATAGACTGCGGATTTTCGTGCAAATTCATATTTTTGGTAATGCGGTGAAAAAGAGCAGTGCTTTGGTAGGGCATTGTTTCACCTACCAGGTATTATAAAGCGCTGCATAATTTGAATAGTAAATTGCGAGTTGCGATTCGATGTATATTAATTAATAAATTGTACATATAAATATACGAGTATACTAGCATAAATATACAATTTAGTGAATTTAATGTATAATAAATTGTATATTTATTCATATTAAGTGTGCATCCTGTGGAATGTTGCACCTTTCAATTTTCTATAAATGCATAAAAGTCCGCTGTCTAATTATTAAAATGTCGATGTAAAATGATTGTTCTGCTACAAATACGATCTTCTTCTAGCTGCAATTATTCTTTATTTTTTTTCTGAGTGTGGGTTGGGGAGACTACTAATCCAGTGTATGAGATTGTTACAGATTCACAGGTGATACCAATTATTCTAAATAAAATACCAAGTACTTCAAGGAAATATGAGTACGTCAAAGGTTGGAAAGTATAATATACCATGGCAATCAAGCATTAAAACATCGATGATGCTGATAAAGGTAGTGAAGGAAAGTATCACCTTGGCCAAAATCCAATTACTCATTTGCCATATTGTTATTCATAGACTGCGGATTTTCGTGCAAATTCATATTTTTGGTAATGCAGTAAAAAAAGCAGAGCATTGGGAGGGAATTGTTTCACCTACCAGGTATTATAAACCGCTGCATAATTTGAATAATGAATTGCTAGTTGCGATTATAAGCATACAATTTATTGTATAATAAATTGTATACATAAATATACAAGTATACTAGTATAAATGTACAATTTATTGAATTTATTGCTTAATAAATTGTACATTTATCCATATCTCAAGTGCATCCTGTGGAATGTTGCACCTTTCAATTTTCTATAAATGCATAAAAGTCCGCAGTCTAATTATTAAAATGTCGATGTGAAATGATTGTGTTCTGCTTTAAATATGATCTTCGTTCATTTGCAATTTATTTTTCTTTTTTTTCTAGGGGTGGGCTGGGAAGGCTACTAAGAATTATTCATATGTCATATTGTTATTCATAGACTGCGGATTTTCGTGCAAATTCATATTTTTGGTAATGCGGTGAAAAAGAGCAGTGCTTTGGTAGGGCATTGTTTCACCTACCAGGTATTATAAAGCGCTGCATAATTTGAATAGTAAATTGC